>CM067523.1:18090878-18248378 GCA_034509495.1 Acestrorhynchus altus
TGTCACACGTCATACAGGTTTTATTAAGAACAATGTTCCTTTTTACTTAAATTGTGCTGTTCTGTATTTAATTTCGGTGATTTTAGAAACAGCAATTTGTACAAAACCACTACTATAATATAATTAAAATTATACAGTTGTAATTAATTTATATACTAGTGCATTTTGTGGGATATATAGTTTGATGTAGTTTTTTCACAAAAAAAAAAAAAAAAAAAGGATTCATAGGAGATAGATACATTTCAGGAGATCCTAGGCTTCTCAAAAATGTATTCAGACATCTCAGAAATCCTGTTGATCATACAAAGTATTTTTAAGCTGAAAATGCAAATAAAAACTTGAGTTATTTTTTGATGAGACATTTCCTAAATGTCCTTTATTATTTTTGTTATTTATCTATGTAACAGTATTATCCCTTCTCTGGACATTTATTCTGAAATTTGAACACTGTGTGAACAAAGAAAGAGAGCAAACAGCTCATTTTCCTCTATAACTCAATATCTGGGTTAGTGACATCATTAGTCCCACCCCCTCTCACTGATCAGTCAGAGTCTGTATGCAGGTTGAGCATGTACACATGGATAGAGCAGTAAAGCTCCTTCAGCATTTAAACTGGGATTTCATTTTGTTACAAATGAATTAAATTAGAATTAGGATGGATGGATTGATGCACTGGCACAGTTTACAGTGACACTGAACCCCTCATTCCATAATTTCTGGGTAAAAATGCAAGTGTGAAAGGGGCTGAACAGCTGTTTTGCATTCAAGGAATGGAGAGGGATATAGATAGAAGAATGAGAGGGTCTCTTGTCTGTGTTTTGAAAGCCCGTATTATCCTGGTTTTCTCATGTATAAATAGCCTGGACACTCATTTGGCTCCTACCTAAATTCCATTTTTAATTGGGCATAGAAGGGAACAGAGCACAGGGGCCTCAGGGCAGTCACAAAATCAATTGCCTAGAAATGACATCTGCCAGGATGGGCCTCAGGAGCCTTTCTGGGCTGCATAAATGAAATCAGGGACCCTAATTGTAGGTTGATTTATTCACTTGTCTGAGTGCATCATGGTAGGGCCACACTGCCCTCAGCCTTCACTGACTGGTCATTCATAAAGCATTTATATACCTAACCTTCTCTCTCCCTCTCTCTTTCTGCACCAGTGGTGAGAAAATCCTCCACTTTCATTAATCCAAGACTTTTTTTTTTTTGCCAAGGATGAAATGAAATAGTGGGGCACAATGAACTGTCACTTGGCTGAAGTAAGATAAATATATTGATGCCTACAGTGGTTTGGGGCACTTCTGTGTTATTTCTGCACCACCAGATCCAGAGAAATGTAAAACCTTTCTCTTCTTCCCTGGCACTGGACCTCTGGCTCATCCAGATGAGGACTCTTTGCCAGTTTTCCTCAGCTGCAAGACAGTTATTGCTCTGTAAGCAGTAATGGTGTGTAGATCTCTAGAATGGCTATCTGGTAGGGTTCGCCTCTCAAAATAATCAAAAACAAGACCAAAGTGTTTTTGGTTGATGGGGAAAACATTGGTTAAAGGGTGATGAAGCAAAAAGACACCAGCGTAAATCAAAGTCGGTGGAGGGATGTGACCATATAAGGAGAATCGTAATCAGAGAGGTTTCTACTGTTTGTGTTAAAGATGAACATAATCTTACTTCCCCTAATCAAACTCTGTGGGGATATCACAGACTATATTGAACTCTTTGTGTGATCCCAAATGAGGCAGGAGGTTTTGGGTTGTCGGCTTGACAATAGTTATTGGATAGCAGTGTGTAAATTGACTATCAATCAATCAAAATGTATTTGTACAGCACTTTTTACAACAAAGCAACTTCAGAGAAATCCAGGTTTGAGCCCAACAGTGCAACAGTGGCAAGGAAAAACTCCCTCAGACTGGAAGGAAGAAACCTTGAGAGGAATCAAGGCTCAAGAGAGGAACCCATCCTCCTCTGGTCAACACTGGAGAGCACAGACTATGAAGGGGTGTTACCTCAGGCCTTGAAAACACCCACTCTTGTGTATGTTGTGTACATATGGTGTTTGAGCAGTGCATGAGTGGGTGCCATATGGACGGGGCATTCCATTTCAAAAGTTCTGCAGACATTTGACATTCCTCAATCTAATCTTTAGCAACTTGGGCCCAATGGTATTTTCTCGCTTGTGCCATGAGAATATACCCCACTCCCGTGTGGAACCACCATCAGCCTGTGCAGTCCCTTGTTGACATTTGGTGTCCATGGCTTTATGGGGTCTGTTCCACACAGAAATCCTACAATCAAAACACAGATCCAGGTATGTTAAGCTCATAAACAAAATGGGTTTTTGCTGTCTGGCCTAAAGAGGAATAGTTGTCAAGTTGTGAGAACAAGTGACCCTTTTTGGTCTACTGTATGTTTCTTGACCTTACAATTATGAATGGTGGGATTATTCACAGTGACCCTGGTAATGCTCTCAGTAAACAATGTCCTAAAGAACAACATGGACAAAAATATCGGGACTCCTGCTTATCTTCTTTTTTCCCCTGAAATCATGGATATTATAAAGAGTTTGTCCTGCTTTTGTTGGAGTTACTGTCTCTATTGTTCATGAAATACTTTCTTCTAGATTTTGGAGAATCGCTGTGAGGATTTGACAAGCATTAATGAGATCAGAATGTTTTGATGATCACCGTCCCATACCATCCCAACTTCCCTAATCATTCTAATAGAAGTGTCATCATTCCAGAGAACACAGTTTGACTGCTAGAACACTCAATGCTGGGGGGCTTCATTTCCTTCTAGCCTACACCCGGCTTTAGGAACGGTGACAGTAGGTCTATGGCCATGGTGGTCAAAAGGTGTGGAGAGGAGAATCGATGGAAAATGGTGGTGCAGAATTCCATCCTGTGTGTGGGATGTTAGAAAAGGGAAGGGGGTGAATCTGTGAAGGGTGTTAGTACAACATGGTGGTCTTTTGGAAACCAAGTCCAAAGGAAGGGGTGAAATATGTCTCTAATAGAGAATTTGATGACAAATTCAAATATGTGCTTTTATAGTACATATCTTTAGCAAGAATAAAGTTATTAACATTTGAGTTGTGTCGTGGTTCCAGACACAGAAATGTCTGCGAGAGTAATATATGAGGAAAGGGCAGAGATTGTGCTGATCTCCGTGGAGAACAGTACCTGAGTCATTGCAGCACTTCAGCGCTCAACACCCTAACAGACCACCCATCTACCCTGGCACAGTTGTAAATTGCTTGCCAACCTTCACCAAACAGGTTCTGTACTGGACCTGCCAAAAAGTGCACATAACAAAACTGCCACAGATGAAACAACAACAATGGCCATCCTGGCATCTGTCACAGGAGAGCGGGGTGAGTCAAACCACCATCAGGTGCATAATGGCTCCGCTCAAATGGCACCTGTGCAAGATCCAGTTGCTGCAGCATTTCAGTGAGATTAATCACGATCCCTGTTTTGAATTTGTAGAATGGGTGTCACTGCAATTTCAACAGGACCCACCCCCTCTTTGAGGAAATTTGGCAAGCAATTCCTCATCAAATTCTTTATCAGTAACGTGTCACATGCACCACTTTCCATTTGAAAATATTGAATTGTTTCCAAGATGGTGACTTTCAAAACAGCCCTCAAAGATTTGCAACCGTCCCTGAAGCAACGTGCCATGCGCCACCGTCCCAACCGCCATTTTCCATTTAATCAAGTGACTCCATACCTTTGGACCGCCCTGTATTACAAGGACAGCTTATAACATTTGGACTGGTGCAGTGATCAATAGCATATTAGTGATTCCCAGTTAAAAAGCAGCATTTCTGCCTAATTTTTGTTATTTTACAGAGCGTAACGGACATGGTCTAGTCTACTTGTCCACATCACATTTTTCTAACATTACAAGCAGACAAACACACTATAAGTACAATTTACATCAGATACTGTTTGTTTCTCCGTAGCTAGGCCTAGGAGTAGAGCCAACATTTTCCACCTGAGCAAAAGATCCTCTGATTCTCCAACGGTGCATCCCCGTGATATTTCCACCAGGAGGATTACCCGGGTGGTGGCCAGGAGAGACTCACCACACCTCTAAATAAAACATTAAACAATACCTGTTTAAAGTGGCATCCAGCCAGAGAGACATTAAATATTGATGCCGCTCTCGGGTGACACTGAGAAATGCAGCTTAGCTGAATTTTGCTGAATCCTCTGGGCCTTAAATACAGCACTGATCGAAGCATCGGATGGAGGCTGAAGTCCAGAGCTGCAGGCTCAGAAAGGAGAAAATGGAAACAAAAGGTTGATTGTGAATGTATGAAAATATGGGCGAGAATATGAAAAACGTTTCAATAATTTAGGGGGATGGAGAAATGTCAACGGATCAGTAATTAAGGTACGAAGCTCAGAGAGTTTTTGAGATACTCATTCAGAGCTACATTAGCTCAACGCTTGACTGGATTCCAGTGTCACTTTGAGAGTGACATTGCTTGTGAAGCCCTGGTTAAAATATGTAAAGTCTACAAGACAGTTTAATTTCTTTACATATTCAAAAAAGTTACATTTCATTTTGGAAAATCCAGAAGGGGGATACATATGTACATAGGTAAGCCATTCTGGGTAGGTTCACAGCCTTCTGTTGAGCAGAAGGGAACAAATGTACAGTGAGGAGGTTGATGTGGTATGGATTTGGGAGTTGGTCAAAGGTAGGGGATAGTGAGAGAGAGGTTTCCACACTTTGTAAACCAAACTCACAACTGCCCTGTGTAATATGGACTGTCTACTCAAGGGTTTCCCAAACGGAACTTCAGTTGAGGTATATCTGTAGCCCATAGCCTTTCAGCTCTGCTCTACTCTGCTCCAGAGCTGCCACGTCCAAGCTCACCGACACTGCCCGCTTCTCCATCTTCAAGCCCAAAGAGACTGACCTGCTCCAGACAGCGCTCTGAGTTGCCGAGGGGCTCAGGGATCCTCCGGCATTGTAGGAGGCAGCGAGTGCGTCCCTGATCAGCAGCTATTACTGTGAACGTGTGCACTGAACACAGGTACTGAGTACACTTTTGTTTGGCTAGTTAAGAGTGAAGCAACCTGTGAGTTTGTGGTCTCTCCGTTCCCGAGCACTTACTGTGTTATTGTGTGTTACTGTGTTCTCTTACTGCATCCATTCAGCTTAAAGGGGTAAATAGAATTCAGGGCCCTTGTTTACAGGGGTTATGCCGAGGTAAGGGTTACACTTGTTACTGGTCTAGACTCAAATTCTTTAAAGGTAATGAAATACAGCACACAAAAATATTTGCCCTTACACAAAGTCATACAATATGAACCACAAAAAGGATACTAGATCCCAAGTAGCCTCCGTAAATACTACTCTACACTAGAATAGGAGATATTATAAACACCTCAATGAACACTCCTATACACTACAATGTGAGATATTAGTCCGTAAACACCTCAATAAACACACTTTTACACTACAATGTGAGATATTAGTCCATAAACACCTAAAAAAAACACACCTTTACACTAGAATGTGAGGTATTAGGCCATAAACACCTCAATAAACACACTTTACACTACAATGTGAGATATTAGTCCGTAAACACCTCAATAAACATACTTTTACACTACAATGTGAGATATTAGTCCGTAAACACCTCAATAAACACACTTTTACACTACAATGTGAGATATTAGTCCATAAACACCTCAATAAACACACTTTTACACTACAATGTGAGATATTAGTCCTTAAACACCTCAATAAACACACTTTTACACTACAATGTGAGATATTAGTCCATAAACACTTGAATTAACACACTTTTACACTAGATCATGAGATGTTAGTCTATAAACACATCAATTAACACTTCTGTGCACTAGAACCTGAGATGTTGGTCCATAAACACCTCAGTAAATGCCTTGGGCCCACGTTTCTTCTACAAATGTTAGCAGTATTTGCATTAACACATTTGAGCTTATTAGTTTTTGCAAGAACTAAAGGAGCTGACATGCCTTATCTGTGGAATCTGGTGTGTGAACATCACAAGCTTTCTACCACCTTAGAACTGGTTAAGATGGACAGTGAGCTGAGGTAATGTGCAGACTTATGTTTTCTTGTGATGTTATCTAGCTGCACATTATTATCATATTGCTTTCCTTCTGTCCACTTCAGCAACAAAATTAAAAAAGTAAGAACTAATGAACACTTTGTATGATCTTGCTGTACCTAGTGTGTTCTCGTGGTCTTCTGGGAAGGACCAGTGGATTCTAATATGTGGATAACGTGGAGGTTTTTTTGAACAAGCAGATTTTATTCCCAGAGGAGATGCTTCAGACCTCTCTGCTCCATCCAACACTTTCACAGAGTGTAAGCCTCTCCATTTCAGAAGACTACAAAGCTCCTAAAAACCACCTCCATAATCAGCCTGACAGCTTCCACCCTCTCCATCTCTCTCCAGCTGTACCAGCTTGAAAGGGAATGAGCTAATTTCACAAGGTTCACCACACATTTTCATTTTCTCTCTTCTTCGCCTTACAAGACATTCGGATCCATGTGTATTCGCCTGAAGAGAAGGGCTTGAGGGGAGTGTTACATGAAGTTACTGTTAGCGTCTCTGAAGGATGTACTAAGATGTCATGATATAGGTGTCATCTTGACGATATATTACGTCCTGCAGAGTCCAATAGTTCTGCTCCAGTGAGGGATCCGTTTCAGTTGCACACTGTCTTTTAGTTTTGAGACAAAAAAGAAACCCAGACAATTTTTTGTTGTTCTGCAAACATTAAGTTTGTTTAAAACCTAAATTTCATTGGTCTGTTGGAGCCATTGCTAATTCCGACTCACACAGTATCTAAAAGTTCCCCATCACATGATGGTACCAGTCCTGGTAGAATGAAGGCTTGCACAGTCTACTCAGAAATATGAATTAGCTTCACCACATCTTCTCAAACCTGCTGCTAATGCCTACCTCATGCTGGAGGACTTTTAAAATCCTAGCTGATGGTGAAAACGTGATAGATCCCACACAATTATACTTTTTCACAGATTTTATGGTGAAGGTCAGGCTTAAGGTAATGGTATGATTAAGTTAAAATCATTGTCAGGGTTAGGTTAAGGTTGAAGTTAGAGTTAGGTGAAGTTTATCTTATGGTTAAGGCTGAAGTTAGGATAATGAAGAGATAATGTTGGAGAAATGTTGCTGTTTATGAACTTTTTGGGGCTTAATTTCAATTGAAATGGACTGAAATTACTAAAGAGATTGTAAGAATTGGAGGACTGAAGAACTGTATTGGGGAGTTCACCCAGGACAGAGTGGCAGTCCATATCTGGGCAAACAGACATACATTCCCTCATACACCTCATCATAAAAGCTAGAAACCTACAAAGGATAAAAAATAATATAAATTCAAAATCAGTGGATTTATCAGTGGAAGTCATCCATTATTACAGTTATACTGTTGATATTAAGGTAATGCTGGTAATAATATTAAGTCCATAATATTATGATTTACTTAAATCCTGTAATAATGTTTTAACCATCTTCATCCATCCTTCAAAGCATTTGAGCCAAAAAAGCAACAACAACAGCAACAACAACAACAACAACAACAACAACAACAACAACAACAACAACAAATAATTCTGGAACAAAGGAACGATGATGAGAAGGAACCAAAATTATAGAATATAATTAATACTTTTGTCATGGGTGAATAACAACCATGTTAATACCACGCCATGTTGTAATTAAAGTACATGCTCAAACCTGCATGCAGACTGCAGACAGTTGATGATGTCACTCATCCATATTTCTTAATAAAAGTCCTGAGAAGGGATAATACTGATAAATAACAAAAATTATAATTGACATTGATGATTTTTTTTTTTTTTATTTGGACTACTATCAAGTATTTTGTAGAAATGCTGTATATTATCCTTGTCAATCTAATTATTACAAATAATTTTTTTGTCCTTATAAGAAAAATATGTAGGGACAATCAATAAACTTTTTCAATTCTGTTCATTTTTACATCTCAAATGAAGACAAATGTTCCATGTTTGACTGTCTTCTATAAATACGTTTCTAATAAATGTGTTTCTAAGAACGTCAAATTACAAACACATCCACAAAAATTGGCCTCGGGTACTAAGGGTTAAGATAGAATGAAATAAGACATCTTAGCCACAGAAAAATAGCAGGATTTCAGACACTGGTTACAATTTAAAGATCAATAAAAGATATCCTGCCATGTCCTGAGCAATGCTGTGTAGATCTTCTTGGGAAGCACTGATGCTGACTGGCTGAGAGGGCGAAAGCTTCAAATTTCCTGTACAAGACTGAATATAAGGGTGTTGAGAGTATGAAAGGCATCATCGACTCACCCCATTGTTATTAGTAGGATGCACAAACTGGTACCAGGCTGATGTGGCAGATGTGGAGGAACCCTCTGAACTTAGAGATTCATTAGAGAGTCATTAGAGAATTTGCATGAACATTCTTGTGAGAATTTCCTTGCCACTCTTCTCTCAGTAATTGTATGGAATGCTCCTCTGGCTCCTTTTGTTAATTTATCTTCACATCAAGTCATTCTTTTTCCAGTTGGTTAGGAAGCTGCTCCCCCTGTATGAACTCTTCATACTGTTCTATGGCTCAAGCAAGGCTTCAACAGTGCTATTCCAATTTTCAAATATGGCCTTTCTCTAAGCACTTGTGATAAGTTGTTTCTGAGCTTTGACTTTGTAGGCAGGTCTTATATCTGAGTTTTCTGGCAAAACCACACATAAAAAATTAAATTATTCAGTCAGTGTTCATCAATGACACCATCTATGGAAAATATATTTTATTAAATGATCTGAAACTTTAAGTTTCCTCTAGTTAACGTGGTCATCATGCTATGGGTACATGGGGCTACAGATATTTACCAAAACAACTGAAAACCTAAATATGATTCTGAGTAAACATTATGTTACAGTTAATACAATAGATGAAGTACAAATTAAGAAATATAATGGCACTGTTAGTAGTTCAGAAAACAGCTAAAATAATAATAATAATAATAATAATAATAATAATAATAATAATAATAATAATAATAATAATAAAAAAAAAATAATAATAATAATAATAAAAACATTCAGGCTTTTTACTTTGTTTGGACTACTGCCAAATATTGCACATAACTTTAACTTAGAAACATCCTTGTCAATCTATCTCTAATACAAACCAAACTCATCACCAATATGATCAAAACCACTAGATTCTCATTTTCTAAAAAGATTTCCAAGCTGATAAGCTATAAGGAAAAAATGTGATGTTATGACCAAAGTTCAAAAGAAGTCATATTAGAGAAGCCCAGGATCTTCTGAAATAATATCTGGCATGCATGATTGTCTCCTGTAAAATAAAATTATACCTAGTAAGGTAAAAAAAAAAAGGTGCATGAAACTATCAAACCATGCAGCAAATTTGGCCTAATGTGTACAAAATATTGCAATATACTATGTGATTCTTGTATCTTGATATGTGTTATATCACCAGATGCACAATCCTAACTGTTCAAATACTGTATATGTGTGCAATAAATCAACACTTTAGAACAATCAGAGCACGGCCAGGTTATACAGTTTGTGTAACACACACACACACACACACACACACACACACACACACACACACACACACACACACATATGTTATATATATATATATATACACTACCTTATATATATATATAAGTAAAGTCTTTAGCCATTCATCACCTGCCCCACCACATTTTGTCGGGTGTTCAGTGTTTAGTATTTTTACTTATACTCCTAAAGGTTACCCTCGAGGTTGCCACCCTTTTGTTTTGTTTTGTTTTCCTCTCTGTTGCACATAAATCCAGCATCCCACTGCATTTATGACACATTAGGACCTTTTATCCTCATTTAACTATATTGCTTCTTCATGGAACCAAAGCAGTTGTTTTAAATGAATCAGAGGGTTACTGATCCATTGCTGGTCAATTATTTGTTTACAATATATAAAATATAACATATTTGAAATACTTTCAAAATCTATTGAATTGCTCTTGGTTTGTAGTTTTTTTTTTTGTTGTTGTTCATGTAATTGTTCTATAAATACATTCAGCATTTATATTCATTCTCTGCTTCCATCTGAACTGTTCTTTAGAGCCTGTTCGTCCTATCTGCTTACATGCACTGATTTTAAAATAGTTAATAAGCAAGCACTAAAATTGTATTTTCCTTCGACGGGTTAGTATTCGAAAAGCATTCTCCTGAAAACTGCTTTTCCAAAATGAGCTGCAATCTGACATTTCTCTTCTCTGAATATATATTCCCAATACGTGTCTCTGCATCATATCCGAAAGCCAGCTCATAATATATCCACTGTTATGGAGAAACCTGTGTTCCTCTGCTCTAATGACTCTGGAAGACCCAGGTGCTCTTTGTGGGCTTGAATTTGCCTCTCTGCAGGATTAACTCAATAACACGCCCTCATTCTCAGAGCATTGGCTGGTATAAGCTGACATTTTCAGCTGTCCGGAGGTTTCTGAGACCCTGCCTGCAGCACCTCAGACTGTAAACAGGGTCAAACAATCCTGGTGTTGATCGATAGCACCCACAGAGGTCTGGCTATGGTCAGAAAATGCCATATAGACACACACACATGCACACACATACCAGCCTTATTTTCAGCACTGGTTCCACAGAGTGACAGAGAATGGGTAAATAAGCCTTAGCAGTGCCTTGGTGCGGTAGACAAGGCGGCAGTGGTAAACCAGTCGCGTCGGACGAACATCGTGAGCCTGCCTGTTTGTTTTAGGCATCCGTGCTTAAGCACGCGTCATTGTTGATTGGAATGCATGCTCTTCTTGCTGTCTTGCACAGCAGCAGATGTTGTGGCAGAGAGGCGATTAAACACATCAGCATCTCCATGAAATGTGGATGAGTTGATGTCAACGTTCTGTTCTGCTCTGTCATAACATCAGACGCCTCACACTGTTCCTCGCTTTATGATAGAGAGGCAGAAGCTCAAACAAGTACAAGTATAATGGTTCATGCTGGGTTGAAACGAGCCATGCCTGGGTCAGTACTGGAACCAGCAGATTGGATTATTCTGACACAGCATTTAAGGTCAGGCATTTAACCTTAAACCTTAACCTGATATTAGTCCTGTGTGAATCGACGTGTGTTGAGGAGGCATCTAGTTTCATCGTGCATGGTAAGGATACCTCGAGACCTTCAAGTCTATGGCAAACGTTCATACCTCCTGCCAGTGATGGACTGCCCATTGGGAGAACCGGAATTTTTCCCTGTGGGCCGCAACGGCTGCCGAAAGTGTGAAAGGATGGTCGGCAGTGCTGAATTAACTTGACAGTCCAGCCCTGCCTCCTGCAGACACTGTGTTCAGGCTGGATCACAGACGATAATACAAGTGGGTTATAAAATAAAGCCAAAGCACCTTGCAGGCGGTGACAGTGCCAATCAAGCAGTCACTCCCATCTCAGTCATTTATGCCGAGAAATGTAATCTGTCTTAAACTTCACCAACATCCTCTAGTAAAAACACATTACTCCACCTCTCCTGGTCAAACTAATCCTGTCTGAATAGAGCTTTACTTTGGGTTTTTAATTGATTATTAAAACTGCTTTTCTGGGCAGAATACAGATAACTTGTCCATTCCTGTGATAGTGATTAGGCTGAGATTATGAATAGTCCTGTAAGGAACCATTGACTGAGCTTCTAACCCTGTAGCAGCAACAACAACAACATCAACAACAACAAAAGCCGTCTTTTTTTTGGCATACGGGAATTCTCTGAATGTACCGTCAACAAGATGTTTAAATGATAAACACGAAGCCGTTTTTGTGCTCTGTGTGATTTCTGATGTGCCTGACATTAGTTCATAGTTCATTAGCTCCATATGCCCTCATTTTGACAGTCAAGCCACATTGGTTAGAAGGTAATCAGAGAAGAATTGAGATAGAGCGGAGGCTTCCACAGATCACAAGCAGATCTATCATGTGGATGCAAATGCAGAAATGTTGGTGGCGAAGCGGCAGCATATAAATAGTCTGGCCCTGAACCACCAGAGAGCACGGCGAGATTACTATAAGGCCATTAGCCCAGCTATGACGATCCTGTGCCAATTCTGTCACCCAAAATTAGAGGGTAGCCAGTAACTTTCCCACATTTTTGTCAGTCTTGTTTGGAGAGGGATCGGCCTGTCAATAAGTGCACCATAATAGTGTGGAAGTGCTGCCAGTTCCAATAAAGCAACAGAGAGATCAACAGAATGAAAGGTGACCTTGCCGTAATTGAGATTCATCACAGGCAAGGCAGGCGGCAGAGGGGAGAAACAAGCAGATGAAAGACCGAGAGAGGGAGAGGAAAAGGAGAGCGAGAGAAAGCAGAATACCACAAAACAAATATGCATTCCCAATTTTATGGGAGAACGGCCAACTGTTGTTCGATCGCAGACTCTGAATGTCAATTTCGGGTTTAAAGCCCAAGCTTTCTTTTTTGTTTTTAGCTCCATCTGTCAACTTCCTTTTTTCCTTCTTATTGCACAGGGCAGCATGTTCAGAGGGACAAATTACAGCCCCCCGCCAGCAGCAACCCCCCATTCAACCCTGCAGTATAAAAGGCCTGCGGCTGGAGCCGTTCTTCCTGTGTGAGAGATAACGGAGCTGTGTGTTCCAGCAGTCAGACAGAAGATTTCACTTAATACACCGACTCCCGCCACATTATTCGCTCATATTTAACATTCCGAGCGAATCAGTCTCCTGCGCTGAGCCTTCGAGGCAACACACAGATCCGGCACCGAGCCGGATGTCAGGGCATGAATGGAGCTCAGTGGGGCTTGGCATACACAGGGCTAGATTATATTGCCTTTTCAGTGCAACACAATGGGCAGGTTTGGGTTTCAGCTGTAGCCCTGAGAAGGTCCAAATGAAGGCCTAACTCACCAGTCCCCAGGCACAAGTGTTTGCCACCTCACACAATAGCCTCTATCAGACAGTCCTGTGAAATAGACCAAGGCTCACCTGGATAGGTTCAGATAAATGAAAACAGAGGTAACGTTCTCACTGAAAGGCACTCGTGCAAACATACACAAGCATGCAAATATTTAGCAGGCATTTAAGCAGATTGTCTGGGAGTCTTAAAAATGCCAATCTGATCTTATAAGGAACTCATACATATGTGAATAAAATGCCACTTCAGAAATCGTGCATTGTGTACACAATGTAGATCAGCTTTTGTGCATATGCACGATGCAACTGATGCAGCCCAGTCACACAGAAAAGAATATTGTAACCACTGTAGCCTAAACCTAACCTATACTCTAACCCTAACCTTCACCACAAAATCTAAACCTAACCAATCCTCTAACCCTAACCCTAAAAACTATCCTATTGGGTTTGAGTGCATTTTAATGGGAAGTGTGTCACTGCTGCTGTACTCACATACTTATGCATGGACACATGTTGCAGAATCATGCATATTTAAATCTCCTATTGGTTCTAGGCTAAAATGTAACCTAGTCTATTGGCTACAGTCTCAACAGCTACTTAACCATACACCCCACTGAGAGGCCACCAAGAGGACTGAGAGGATAGCAACACTATCCAGCCAGACTTTATGGAACATTATTACAAAAAATGATTTCAAAGTCCTTGCACTGTTCAATGCAATGCTGTGATGCATAGTGATGAAAACCAGCCAATTGGAGGAGATGTTTTTCTTTCTCTTCATGAGACCATTATAGAAGGAAAACATGATTCACAGTTAGTTAATTGGGCTCGTAAAATGTGCCAAAGTTGCATTCTGTGACATCTATAAAACTAGAAATGGTTCTTATACATCTGCTTTACATGGATGTAAACAAAACTTAAACCTCTTACTTGAGCTTTTGAGGATGTTCTCTGCTAGCATTGGAAAGGTTCTACCATTTCAGTCACAAATATGCCCAAACCGAGAACATCAAAATTATAACTGAAAGTCATTTACCTTCCAAACATGACATAGAGGATGTTTATTTTTCTCATGCATGCCTAATTGCTTGTCTTTAAAATCAATTATGCATTATCAAGGCAGTTAATGACCGAAAAGAGAGGAGATTTGGTAAAAACCAAAAGGCGGTAATTATTTTTTACTCTCTTCTCAAGGTGACAGTAATTGCTTTGATCAAATGGAACGAGAAAAAAAAAAATAGTAATTGGCGAGCACTTCATTACAGATTATGGTGTGGACGTAATTGTAAAAGACAAGACAATTAAAAGGTCCATTATTCAATCAAGATTTTGCTGCAGTAACTGGCATCTGGCCTCTTCACGGGATTGTAAATGGAGTGCTTGGGGGCAGCACTGCTGTCTAACTGCAGTAAACACAAGAAGAAGCTCTAAATAGACTGCAACTTTCAACCAAATATAAGGTTACCATAGACAAGACTGTTACAGTAGAATGTTTAGTCCTTTGGGGTGTAGGAGGCTTACACACTTACTTTGGGTCAGACTTTCAGACTGTTCAGTTTGGTCAGGGGAGAAAGGTGCCACAGACCAGGGTCCAGACCAAAGGACCAGAATTTGGTCAGACCTGAAGAGGTGGTGTTTATCTGGAGCAACTGAAACATAGTCCAGTTCTTTACATACTGTATATGAAACACATTTTTGGAAGGTTTGGACTTTTGGGACTGATTACAGGAATTTGAGGCAGAAATCAAACAAAAGAAGATAAAAATGAATCAGCATTGTACAGAAATCCATCAAAGTAGTCTGTATTTCACCCATCACTAATACCCACACCTACCTCAGATGTAATCAATTAGCCAAGACATGGTTGTTTCTTTAAACTTACCATCTTATAAAAAAGTTCTTCTAGATGTTTTCACCAAAAGCAACAGTTCTATAAGGAACCTGTGAAATTGTTCTTCATGTAATAAGAAAACTTTCTGTAATTGTTATTTAAAACCACTGTTTATTGAATCAATGTGATAAATGTTTGATTCTGAAAAGTGAATCAATGATGTTTCAACATCATTTCACTGTTATTGATTTTATGACTCTTTGTACTTTTTGTTTTTCCAGAACCAGCTTTTTCAGGACCATTTACTTTTACGTTATTGATTTTTTTTTTTTTTTTAAACTTCAAGAAATGAGTGACATTGTTTCAATCACATGAATCAGGATTTTGTTTTGCTTGGTTAAATGTGTGTGTGTGTGTGTGTGGGTGTGTGTGTGTGTGTGTGTGTGTGTGTGTGTTTGTGTGTGGAGGAGGGGGGGGTGTAATTGTTTGTGTTATTCATGTGTCCACTCAGGTGATCACCTACACATCATATTGCATTAATGGCACTGAAGGAAACAAATCAAGTTTCTTACAAATGAATGAAGAAAATGTAATTAAAATATTAATGAAAAAAGGTGAACCACAGTCCATTGCCCTGGGTTTTCAAATAAATAAACAAATACATGAATAAATAAAAAATAATGAGTGAGTAAAAAAAAAAAAAAAAAAAAAGACTTTTAAATAACTGTCCACTGCAGTGACCACCATGATTTAAATGGTTAAATATCAAGCTCCCTATAATTGAAAGGTTCTTTGCTAATAAATGGTTTGTAATTGAGCCTCACATTTATTCGACTGTTCTGTAGCATTGAGATGTATAAGTGTCACAAACATTTTTAAAGTTCAAACTACCTCATCAGAATGTAAAAGCTGTATGCTGAATAGTGGTTTTTCAAAGAACCATTGAGAATCCTTTATTTTTAAGATCACACACAAAAATGACCTGACAGGAAAAATGAACACATTACAATGATAAACGCATTACCCAAGGGAGCACACCGGCAGAGCACATGACCCTAAAAACATCAAAACAAGGTCAGAACGCCCTCACCATATCTCACCTGCCTCTCTCTCTGCTCGCTTTCCCTTTCCTCGGCTTTCTCTATCAGAGAATCTCTCTCTGCCCCGGCTCTAATGGATGGATGTGGTGGTGTGTTCCCCCAGGTGTGCGGATGAGGGGTAATCTTCCTCAGGTGTCTCTAATTACCCATCATTTAGTATTTATGTCCGCAGGCATTCATCACTCTCCACACTGCAAGACAGACCTGGGATACGTTCCCCAAAAGCTGGAGAGATGGGACAGGGGCTCTTGCTGTTCAGTCTGTGGTCCTTACATGACACTTAACACCTCATGGTGATGATAATACCCCAGAAATAACGATGCTCCCTTAAGGAGGATGTCTCTGGACTGATGGTGAGGCTCCAAAGGCCTTCATGGAGGAACAGTTCACTGAATGACAAACCATAAAGTTATGTGAAAAAGTCATAGGACACCCTATGAACAGTTTTGACAAATTTAAAAAAGTGGGCATTTGACCTTCATTTGAACTGTATTGAGAGGTGGAGATGATAGAACTAAATGCAATTTACCAAAAAAAAAACAAAAATTATAAATGATTTAAATTATTAACACATTTAAATTTGTCATTTTCATTTGTGTGACCAACCGGAGAGGGAGTCTGCAGTCAGAGTCAAGGCTATAACCCCAGGCAACATGATTATGTCCAGAGACTTTTGCCATACCCCATGGATGCTAAAGAAGAATGGACTGAGCTGCGTGTGGAAATGATGATGTGATTTCTGACACTTCTCGGTCACTTTTAACCAGTTCTAGCCTGAAACCACTGGTCACAATCATTGCCACCCACTGCACTGTCCACTGTGGGTGGTAATGGTACGTCACACTTCAGAAATGGATTGTCCCCTTCCATGTGATACTCACTATAATTTAGGCTGCCTTGTCATGAGCAATAGTGGAAATTTGTTGTTTTTTTATGCTATGTACCTCTACAATCTATCAAAGTTAAGCAAATTGAATAAAGATTGGAGATTGCTCTTTGAGTTTGACAACACTGTCCTCCATTTCTGTTGCAATAATGACAATCATTTATTAATAGCAACAAAGACCCATTTTAATTTAGCAGATGGGTTCACGGCTGAACCGTCTGCTTTGCTGAATGAACTTCTTCGTAACTGATTAACGCACAGTACCTTTACATTCATGTTAATTCAATCACTTATTTCAATTTCAGCTGTGGTTATGAGTCACTTTTTACTTCATACTAATTACCCTCAGCTGTTTAGAGTGTGTTTATGGCCTGGCCTGGTGACTTCTTCTGCACTTTGGATTTTTATTAAAAGACTAATGAGTTTGTTCCAGCAGAACTGCAGCACTTAATTGAGACATAATCAAAAGTAGACTTTTGTTTGAATGCCTCTTCAATGTATACATGCATTAGCACCTGCCGCACTGTCTGATTTCATCCCAGAACTACAAGCAGTGTGTATTATCTCCAAACTGTATTTCAAAGATAGAACAAACCTATCACAGCTGGTGCTCCCGAAAAAAGGTAATTAATGAGCTGCTTCATTTGGACTTCCTTCTTATGGGTCCTATTTTCCCAACCTAATTACCTTCTGAAGAAAAGGGCCTCAAAGTGAAAAGGCAGACATATGCTCAACACACAAACAAATGAACCTGCAGACGTTCAGTCATATGAAGTTCATTAAAAGATCTTGTGAACTCTCAGTTAACTCTTAGAACCTGTGATCTAAGAACTACTTTGTGGGTAGTTAGATGCGGTTTAGGCTTCATTGCTCAGGATCAGTGTAACCTACAGACACTTAGGTACACAACCTACAGAGCAGAAACAGATTGGCACTCTGTCCTAGGTGAACCTCCCCTAGTGCTTGATGCAGTCCTCCTGGTGGACGGTCATTTCCGGTAGAGAGGTGCTGTGCATGATTCTCGCCGGTGTGCAGGTTGGTTGAATGCTGAGTGTGAAGGTGAAGACTGCTGAATGTACACTCCTGACTATGTGTACATGCTCAACCTGCAAGCCTGCTCACCTGAGGGTGTTGGGCTGACGACCTCACTGACATTGGGTGGTTTGTTCTCTTTCTTTGCTCAGACAGTGTATATATCTCTGAATAAAAGTCCCCGGAAGGGATCATACAGACAAATACCAAAATGACGAAAATAATAAAGGACATTCAGGTTGTTTTATTTTATTTGGACCATAGTCAATTTTTATTAAGTACTAATTATAAATTTCCTTGTGAATTTAATTGTTTCAATTTATTAATCAAAAACCTTCCAGATGATCAATTTACAACAGGACTTCCACCAAAATGTTTGTTTCATCTAAAAAAAATAAAATGAAATAAAATAAAAGAAATCACATCTCAAATGAAGGCATTTGAGTAGTGTAAGATCTCCTGAAAATAACATGTGACTGTTTCTCATAAACTGTTTCCACTTTTAAATTGAATTTGTGAATAACATCATGTCACACTACAATTTTATTTTGATTAAACCTATATTTACTTTATTAGTCCTGCAAATAGCTATTGATACATGATAGAAAATTACACAAAAAAATAAGGTAGCTTATCCATCAAACCTCTATAAATACCAGATATACCAGTGCTGTTCTCCATACACTTACAGTGCATCCAAAAAGTATTCATAGTGCTTCATTTTTTGCACATTGCGTTACGTCATATGTTTTTACATCTTGATTGGACACCTGTGGTAAATTCAGTTAACTGGACATGGTTTTGAAAGACACACACCTGTTTATATAAGGTGCCATCGTAGACAGTGCATGTCAGAGCACAAACCAGGCCATGAAGTTTAAAGACTTGTCTGTAGACCTCCGAGACGGGACTGTATTGAGACGCAGATTTGGGGAAGGGTACAGAAAACATTCTGTAAACAATTTTAAAACCACTAGGACTCTTCAAAGAGCTGGCCACTCAGTCTAATTGAGTGACCTTGGTCGGCTGGCCTTAGTCAGGGAGGTGATATAAAAAAACCCAATGGTCACTCTGACAGAGCTCCAACATTGGAGAAACATTCTAGAAGGACAGTCATTTCTGCAGCACCATGAGAAACAAAATGATCTGGTCGTATGAAACAAAGATTGAACTCTTTGGTTTCAATGCCAAACATCATATCTAGAGGAAAGAAAAAACAGTCACTGCTCATCACCTAACCAATGCCATCCCTACAATGAAGCATGGTGGTGACATCATCATGTTGTGGGGATGTTTTCAAAGCTTTAAAAGTTCTGTAAGCTATAGTTTGTTCTGAAGGTTATTCCGTGAACCATGGTGCAGAATAGGAAAAAGCCTTTGTACCTTGTAGAGCTTCGACAAGAGCAAGTCACATCAGCTATTGATACATGATAGAAAAAGACATAAATAAGCGCATAACAAGAACATTTGAAATCTATCAAAACTTTATAAATAAAGATATTCCAGTGTTGCTTTCTGTCCACTTACATTTAAAATACATTTAAAGAAAACAAATCCTGCATAATTGGTCAAAGGTTCATAAGGCTGAAATAGTGGTCTGACGTTTATAATCAGAATGAGTTACAAAAATATATATTTTTTTTATTTACTTTATCAACAACAAGTAATAAAGTAAATGTGATTTTTAACTTAATCTGGAATGTCTTATTCAGTTATAGTGAAACATAAAGACCTTTAGAAATACATATTATTTGAGCAACGCTATAGAAGATGTTACAGAACACTCAGAAAATAGTTAAGTATTCCTCTTAGGTCAACAATTTCCACTTAACAGAGATATTACATATAATTTAATCAAATTATTAAAATGCAAATAATCAGAACCAACTTTAAAGCCAATATGCAAAACTAGCATGACTATATTATGTAAAACTAACATATCCATGTTGTAAAACATGCTTTATTATATAGTGCTTTTCTTACCCATGGCCACTTTACATATAAAGAGGGGAGGAAAGAAAATATTGAGAGAAGAGGCCCGTTTTCAACTGAGATTTTAAATGTGGAAAAGCAAGAGGCAAAGAGCCACAACACTGAATTATCTACCAGCTAAAGCTAATCTGAAATAAGACCCTGAAAAAAGACCTCGATCAGAAGACCTGATTGAGGGTGCAGGACAGTAGAGGTGCAGAAGCTCAGAGAGACAGACTGTATATATACAAGTATATACAGTGTGTAAGTGCTGGACCTCTGACATTCACCTCTCAGCAATTCCCACACTCGAAACTTTCTCTTTGTTTCTGTGAAATACTTCATATAACATGTGATTACAAAATGACAGTAGATCACACAATGATGAGACCACCATAAATAGGGCAAATCACGTAGTTTGTTATGATATAAGCATCATGTCTGTAGACTTCTCTGATCCTGAGTAATGATGCCTAGAATACCAACAGGTAACTGTCCACAAAGTGCGGATCTCGGGTTCTAAGAGATAAAGGAAATGTTTCTATGTGGAATCATGATGGATGATGGATATATTTGGATCCTTAAATGGTTCTATACCTGGTTGAAGTCTTCTTCAGATAGGTGGAATAGCTTTAGTATAAGTTTTTATAGAACATAAAAATGAAAGATTCTGAAAAGTGTATTGCAGGTCACTTGAGTGTAGGTTAATCACTGTCTCTGTCCACTTCTGTGTGTTTAAACAAATCAGACTTGGTTATAAAAGCTTACAGTCTCCATGATTTCTCTAATCGTTTAAACCAGAGACACAAGCTTCTGCACCGAGAGTGGCAAAGTCATTTTCAGTATTGTGTAAACTGAGAAGTAGACAAGAAAAGAACAACACTTCATCCAAAGCTGCAATTACATGCTTTAGTAGAGACGCACTTGCAAAGTTCTGTGTAAACAAGTGAACTACATAATTAACTTTAATATTTACTCATCACTGTGTTAAAGGGTAATGTTTTTGTTCACAGCGGACAAGATGTGCACTGAATTTCTATTGCCTCAAAAAGCTTAAGTTGGGCTCAGATAGCTTGCTGACAGTTGCAATGACAAGCTTCCTTGAAAAGAAGAGCACTATAAAGTGGCAAAAATGTATTAATCTAAATAAAAAGTCATACATAAAAACTCTTTCCTGAAGTTAGCACAGTTCTGTCACCATCTCTTTCGCACTCTTACACAAATTCCAGGTGATGATCCTTTCTGTCGGTAGAAATGTTCCCAAAGCAAGCAGTTCATAGGAGAAAAAACACCAACATAACAGAGCTGAATCTGTATTATATGGAGAAATGGGCTCAGATTATTTTCACGCGTAATATTTTTGTCTCCTTTTTTTTAATATGTTTCTCCTTATTTACTTTTACGACTTTTCAGGTCAAATTGATGAAAACAATATAGACTGACATGAAGCTCAAGGAAGCCCAAAGGAGACAGTGATCTAGCACTGTGTATTGGCAAGAACGGGCAATACATATCAAGATACAGTGGTCAGGGTTCGATATATATATATATATATATATATATATATATATATATATATATATTGCAATACAGTTAGCAAACCAATATATCGCAATATTTGTACTCCCCAGTCCAGTATTTATAGGAAACAGACATATGTGCAACATACTGTTTCCTTTTTTCAGAAGAACAAAAATTTGAGTTTAACTGAGATTACATATAAGGCATCTCATCATTTCTAATTTTGTTTTTTTACAGATTAAATGGATTAAAATGGTTTTGCACAATTCAACCCATCAATCAACCAATTTATTTACCCAAAACATTAAATTTACATTATTTAGCATCGTTCACCCCCCTACCATGCCCCTGCTGTGTACATCTAGAATGATTTACACAGTGTACAGAGCAGCTACAGGGTTCAAACAACAGAGACAACTAAAAATGGGCTGGACAGCAACAAATATGAATATGAGCAAAGTTTCCAAAATACACAAATTTGATCAAGTGTCAATTATTGTTAGAGACTGAATGTGTAGAAAACTTGCTTTCACTAAAATTCACTAAAAGAGAAATGTTTCATATGAACTTTTTAACTTTTGTATAATTTGACAGGGTTAATTTACACCCATGTAAATAAGAAATGCAGCTTTTTAGGAGGATTATGCCATCGGGAATTACAGATGACAACAAAATAGAGAGAAACAAAGCAGTTGGCAATGTTAGACTCCCGGCTGTGGTCAGTTTGCTGTCCAGCAGGGCTTCGGTGCTGAAATCCAGCTACAGTTTCAGCCCCCGTTGGTTCATGGCTCTGGGAGGTGCCGCCCCGTCAGTGCTGATAAAACCCAGATGAATGGAGAGATGAATAAAGCTCTGAGCTGGTTTGAGCCTCATGAGGAGACAAAAGCAACACACAGACAGGTCATGCTGTCCTTTGTGCTAAATGTGTGTTGCTTGGAGAACATATGAAGGGCCAGAGCTTGAATGAATTGGGCAGGATCTTTTCTTTGGGCACTAAGAGCACTTTTTGAAAGATTTGTTTAATTACAATCTTGCCAGGAGGCGATATCACACAAGGATTCCCCTGAGCTTTCCTTCTGTTGCCATCTAAAACCCTTCTGAGCTTCACAGCACCAACTTCCACAACTTTTTTCCTTTCTCCTCCCCACAGTAATTCTCTTTCCAGTGAGCCTCGCGTCAACGACATGACAAATCCACGCCACTGAACGCCGCAGATAACCAGCTTTGTGTTATCACCTTTCCCCCTATATGACAGAGCGTCCGTATCAAACAACTTTTGATCACGCTGAAGCCTAACCTGCATTTGACTTCGACATGTGTGAATGAGTAACTACTAATGTGTAACAGTATGACTTCAAAATCCATGTTATCTTCACTGTACCAAGGCTCAGGAAAAAAGGAGTGAATAGAAATAGATTTTTAAGCTGTGTGAAAAAGGGTCAGTTGCATAGTAATTTAGTACATTCTACTCTAGTGTAGAACACAGAAACAAACACTGTATATCACAATACCTACATTTAGAGTTACTAATATTCACCCTAATGAGAGATTGTAGCTCCTCCTCCTCAGTGTATATCACAATACCTACATTTAGAGTTATTAATATTCATCCTAATGAGAGACTGTAGCTCCTCCTCCTCAGTGTATATCACAATACCTACATTTAGAGTTATTAATATTCACCCTAATGAGAGACTGTAGCTCCTCCTCCTCAGTGTATATCACAGTACCTACATTTAGAGAGTAGTTCCACCCTAATGAGAGACAAAACAAATACTAAACATATACTGCCACTGAGTTGAGATTGAATGGCTATTGGCTTGATGTTAAAGAACTGTTAGTGATGGATGGATGGATGGATGGATGGATGGATGGATGGATGGATGGATGGATGTTGACAAAAAGACAGATAAAGGCAGAAGGGATGAGCCTTTCAACAGCAAGATGCCAAGACACTTAATGGGGAATTGCTTCAACACTGAGCTGGACTTTCTCACCATCTCAGCACTGAACAGGCACACAGTGCCTTGCTTGCCGGAGAGAATCTTTTCTGAAAGACTACTTCACAGTAACCAAACCTCTCACCATCTGAAGGAATCCATAAAACTAGACTAACTTTCCTGAGGAGCAAATTTCATGGATTGAGGAGGACACTTTAGAGATGAGAGCAAGTTTAATCAGGTGGGAAATACAATGTTCAGTGTCAAACCGGTGAGAGACTGAACACGAAGTGAGCAAAGAAGTCAGTTAATTTCATAGAAGGACTGAGTCTGAGAGATGTTTCTTGAAACGGGAATGTTCATTTATCAGAATGTCACAGTTTACATTTGGCAGCATTCAGAGCTGATGCCTTCTTCCAGAGTGACTTCAAAATCAAGGTAGGAGATTTAAGAGCCTTTTCTTCATTAAGAACATCTTCCAATGTCAGCCATTTTTATACAAGACAATGTCTCATTACACTGTGAAGCAGGTAAACATTGGGACTTAAAGATGAGAACATTAAAACTGAAGATCTACGTGGCTCAGAGGTCTAAAGAGGTCTATGATTCAAGGACCACAGGTTTGAATCTTGGGTCGTACTGCTGACCATCGAGTCTGCGAGAACAAAAATGGCCATTATCTCTCTGGGTGGGTAGATGGAGGTTTCTCTTCACATCACACTCAGTGGCTGGTCCCAGTGCGATTGTTAACAGAGCTGGGAATCCGGCATTTTCCCTCAAGCACATTGGCTGCCCAGCAATGATGCAATGGCAGCAATTCCAATAAAGGCTTTACTTCACCAAATACTGTCTCAAAAAATTAGAATATTGTGAAAAAGTTCAACTGTGTTCATAATTTCGTACCAAAAGTTTGTGTCAGGTTTTATTTTCTATATACGATAATTGACATATTTCATACCTTTTTGTTCTGTTGAAAACGTTTACACAATATTAAAATTTTGAGATGTATTAGTGTAGATGTCTAAATTCTCCTTTTTTCAGACAATAATTGTATTGTTTAAGTTTTAATATTAGTTGTGGCATTATTGAGGTCTGAAAACATTGAATATATTTTCTGTATTTTGAACAGTTTTCTGTATTTTGAACAGTTATTATTGCAAATAAATGCTCTAATTAGCAATATTTGTATATGACGTGGGAGAATTTTTATAAATGCTTTATGGAATAAAATGAAACACAGACCTGTAAGTAGTAAAAACAGAGAACTTGATAATGTGGAGTTGTTTCTTATATTTTTCCTGAGCTGTAGATGTCTCCCTTGCTCACTTGCTCACTGAGTAGCTGTTTGTGAGTTGGAATCCTATGCTTTTCCTTTACATCCATGGAGAATAAATATATATATATAATTTATTTATTTTTTTGACAAGGTTAATGCTGCCTTCAAACTGCTGGCCTACAGTGTATTGTTTGCAGATGGTCAGAGTATCGATTACTCATCAAAAAACAAAAGCAGAATATTCCCTCCAATATTTTCATCCTTCATAATATCCTGATCTGTTTCTGTCAGGCTGCTGATATTACCACCTGCTGCCTTCCCCACCAGCGAATACCTCCAATTCCACACTGATGGAAGAATAGAGCTCTTTCAGGATTCTGTACAGGCAGATGGTCACTGTTTAGATCTCTGCAAGCCAGCCTGCCCAGAGCTAAGAAACATAACAATACAATACATTAAAAACCTGATGAGAACTGATGTAAAAAAAAAACAAAAAAACAAAAACAAATATATATATATATATATATATATATATATATATATATATTATTTCATTTAGTCAGTGAGTGAAGTTTAATGTGTTAGTCTGTGTAAAGAGACCAACACAGTCAACTTAAATGGGAGCAGACCCTTGGAAAATCAATTAGAACCCAAATATTTTGTAACTGATAAACTCTAAGTATGAAGTTCATTCAGTGTTTTCAGAAAGATGTGCTACATAAATGTTATTCCTGCAATAATGAACACACACCACTTTGTTGCTGCCATTCTTTTTCAGTGTAGTTTGTGATGCAGTCAGTTGTGGTTTAATAATCTGTAAAACAGAACTTAGTAAACACTTTGTTTATATGAACTTACATACAGCTGGTGCAAACAGTTCCTACAGTGGGCTCATGTTCGGTGTCTCTGGATAGTTAAGTGTTCCATTTGCTGAGAAAAGCACAAGCTTCATGTTCTCCTGAACATTTTTGAGGTGACCTTTTAAGTGTGATTTTATGCAATAATTACCTCGTTTCAGAGGCCGTTGTGCTGCTCTAATGATACAACTCCTATCTTGTTACTGTTTAATTGGAGGACTGTGCTCTGCACAGTAATCAAAATGCAGATTCCACAGGATGATCTGGTCTAAAAAAGAGGAAAGTGCATAAAATACAGCAGAAAATAATAGGAATGAGTATGACTGTGTTGAACGGGTACTGCATCCTTTGCCTTTACTTGGAAAGAACTTTAATTATGCAGATTTTCATGAGCAAAGGTTGTCTTTTTCTTTGTGGTTTGGTCTATATGATCTTCCTTCTTACTTCCCTTTCCAGTGTTCATTGCACTCAGTGAAAGTTGGATGGGATTTTCTTTTTTTTAGAGAATGATTCACACATTTTCCCTAGAAATGTTTCTCTTTTCGTCTAGTTTTGGCTCACAGTTATGGTGGAAGGATGCTTTTCTCACGACGTTACCAGTTTTTTTGAGCTTGACTTGGAATTTGTTGGTGAAAATGTTTATCAAACACTTGGCTGAAATTCCACCATTACTTAGACAAATGACTTCTAAATATTTGTCAGTATTTCATATATTAGCCTTTAGAACTTGTGAGTTGTCACTCGTGCCAGGAGATCCTAGGATACTCTGTAAAAATGAACAGAATTTAAATATGTGTATGAATGTGACCATGTTTTAACAGAAATCAATTTGTAAATTCAGAGAGATGACAATGCAATCATTTTGATGATTAATTATTTTTAATGATTAGATTGACCAGGATATTTATAATAAAAAGTTCTTGACAGTGTTCCAAATAAAATATAAAAACAAAGCCTGGAGAAAGCCTTTATTATTTTTATTATTTATAAATGTATCAGTATTATCCCTTTTCAGGACTTTCATTTTGGAATTTGAACACTGAGCAAAGACAGGGTGCAAACAGCCCCTCCGTTCTTGTTTTCATTTATAACCAAATATCTGAAATATCTGAATCAGTGATGTCATTAGCCCTGCCTCATGACCATGTACACTTTGGCACTTAAAGTGGGAATTAAGTTGGAAATGAGTTGGCATACTCACTGATGATTCACACATTGATGGGATATGAAAAGTCTTTCAGGCTCTTGTTTTAATATGTGTATCATATCTGTAGGTTACTCTGATCCTGAGTAATGAAGCCTAGAAAATTTCATGTAACTGCCAGCAAAGTGTGGATCTCCGAGTTAGGGCTCCTTTGCATCTGGTCCCTTTGTTTATGTTGGAACATTTAAGAGTGTTTACAGTGTTTTAAACAGTCCCAGGCATTTGATACATTAGGTCCCATTAATTGTCTCAGGGTACCTGGGAGTTCACAGTAACATAAAAAATCATACTGACAAAAATACACTTTTTTAAGGGAAGGCTGATGATGAACATAAGCTTCTTGGTTAACAGGAGCCACCTTCCATGCTCCATGTGTATTTGCCTAATAAGAACCATTTTTTGCAGGGTTTTAGGGTTAAGATTGGGTTAGGGCATGGTTTAAGGCATGGGTTTAAGTTTATGGTTAAGGTTAGGTTTACACTAAGGGTTAGCTTTAGGTTATGGTTAAGTTTAGGGTTAGATTTAGGTTTAGGTTTAGGTTTTATGGTTAAGATTAGGACTAGAATAAGGGTTAGGTTTAGGTTATGGTTAAGTTTAGGGTTAGATTTAGGCTTAGGCTTATGTTTTATGGTTAAGATTAGAACTAGAATAAAGGTTAGGTTTAGGTTATGGTTAAGGGTAGGGTTAGATTTAGGGTTAAGTTTAGGTTTTATGGTTAAGATTAAGACTAGAATAAGGATTAGGTTTAGACTACAGTGGTTGTTTTGTAATGTTCTTTGTTCTGGTTTGTGAGAAATGTACAAGCTATGTTTAGAACACATTGTAAGATTTCTGAAATAGTGTACATACAGTATTTACATATGTATGAATTACCCTTCAGACCAGGTTGCGGTTGTTAATGGATTCCAAAAGGCGTTGTAAACATTACAGCATAACGTTCTTAAACCAGTTTGAACAAAATGAATAATTACTAAAAATCATTCTTGGTTCCTATCTGACAAGCAGGAACAATATTTCAACATTTCTAGTCTTCAAACCCCAACATAATATTCCTATAGTGGGTAGAATTAAACAAAAAGGCAGTTAATATTCCTCCCCTTTCACAGCTGTCTGCATCCTAATGTAATAAAAGTGTAGGTGTGGAAGGCTATTAGAGCTACAGTTGTGTTTGTATTGATAAGGACATGTTCATGCACACACACACATACACACACACACACACACACACACACACACACACACACACACACACACGCTCACACACATACACACACACACACACACACAGGCTATGAAGTGTTACTGTGTGTGAACTTGTAAAATGCTCATACAGCCCATAATCACTTAAGGATGTTATTTTGATCGGGTCTAAATGCAGTTTTACACACTGTTGAATAGGTTACAAGTTTATAAAAACCTGAGCTGTGCAGAGCCTGTAACATATTTCACTGGATGAAATCACATAAACATGAGGTTAATCTAGGAGCATTTGAGAGTTTGGAATTAAGACACGAATAAGAAATAACAGTCAGCATTTTTGTTCTGAATAGTATTTTGTTCTCCATATTTGCAGGTTTATTCCCACTGTTACAGCAACCAGTGTAACCTAAACCTAATCCTTTCTTTATCCCTAACCTAAACCATTAAACCTAAACATAGTCTAATCTAACCCTAACCTAAACCATTAAACCTAAACATAGTCTAATCTAACCCTAACCTTAACCATTAAACCTAAACATAGTCTAATCTAACCCTAACCTTAACCATTAAACCTATTATATAATCTAACCCTCAACAATAACTGAATTGTGAATGTGAAGTGAAGTTAATGTAACAAACAAAAACTAAATTTAATGTAACCCTGACCCTTGACCTACCCCTAAACATTATCTATTTCAAAATCCACCACCAGTGGATGGAAGCTCATTGTTAATCATAATGTATTTATGAAATTGTCTGTGTGTGTGTGTGTGTGTGTGTGTGTGTGTGTGTGTGTGTGTGTGTGTGTGTGTGTGTGTGTGTGTGCACATTGTATGAAATTATTGGGGTGCATTTTAATATTACATGTATTTTTTTGGAGATATTGTATAAAAGTTTGGCCTTTTGTCCAAAAGAATGCCTGTTTGAATAGTGTATGAAGTTATTTAATTTTAATATAATTGCCATTAAATCTGATTATATATTATGGTGTTCGGTTTTGAAATACACCAAAAAACACAATGGAATACATTATTTAAAGAGATATGTGAAAACTATGAGTGCATTCTAATCAGATTTACTATTCTATGGTCAATGCAGGTAAATTTCCACCTGCATGCTACACCATACGCTGGATCTTTGCCACAGGTTGGATTCTTGTGAAATGCCACCACTGTCGGGCGTGGACGTATTTGTCTAGAAGTCAACAACAAGGCCTGACAAATTCCTTCAGATGTCTTCTCTGATTAAATATTTAGTTAATATTTCTCCAGCCCAATGCCACAGCCCTTTTCCATGACTGACTGCCTCCACATATGATGGCTTCACAATATCTGATGCAGCGTCAGGGCTGGAAAGGTTAGCTGTCCAGAAGATTCCTAATTCCATGCTCTGTACTGGAGATAAAGAGGGTGCGGGGGTAGAATGGGCTTTGTTTTTCAGCCAGGCCACAGAGCACTGTCTGAACTGCTACTGAGGAGGATGGACTTCATGGTCATCAAAAGCGCTACTGAAAAAGCTCTCTGAAAGAGAATAAAGAACTCCTGCACTGGTCATTTAAGCAGCCTCAACTGGACATTCCTGCTTTCATCACACTGGCAGAGCAGTGACAGTGAACTTCGAAATACATATCAAAGCAAAGACGTGAGTGGCTGTGAATGAGTCAAGCCATGGCTGAGTGGGTAGGAATAACAATCTTCATCATTATTATACATAAAAAAAAATAGATTTTAGAAGCACCTTGCAAGATACCCTTGGCACACAGTACAAAAGTGAAAATAAATTAATTAATTTAAAAAAGAAACAAAGGTATGCATTTTTAAAGATTTTTATTATTATTATTTATTTTTTATTTTCATAGGAGTATTGAGTCACTCCAGGTAACCTCTAAGTTTTATATTGTGTTTTAGAAATACAAGATATAAGGATTACTTTTTTGTGTGGTGACGTTCAATGACAGTGTGAGTTATATAAATCCAAACACTTATCATAATAATCACATTCAGTTCAACGTTCCTGTTCATCCACTGACTTTATGTTCATTTAGGTTCATTCTAATGTCATTTAGAGTTAATTACAGGTAGACGACCAATGAACACTGACTTTATTTTGTTTAATTTGAATGTTATATAGTGCTAATTTCAGATATACACTCTCACTGACCACTGACATGATGTATATTTGGGTTTATTCTAATGTTATATAGAGTTAATTACAGGTAGACACCCAATGACCACTGACTGCATGTTAATTCTGTTTTATTCTAATGTTATATAGAGTTAATTACAAGTAGACACTCTCACTGTCCACTGACTTTTACGTAAATCTGGGTTTATTTTAATGTTATATAGAGTTTACCTACCTTATTGCTCCATCATATTTGTGTACTGTTACAGTCTGTAGTCCATCTTTTGCTGTTCAATCAATCATCTCTCTCCAGGTTTATGAGCTGTGGGTCATTCTCAGCACAAGAAGACATGACAAGGCTGACAAAACTGACAGGCTGAGCTGTAGGGGTTATTAGCTTGTAAATTAAGAGCTAACACCTTTCTAACTGAGACTGCTACAAATTTACATCTGTTTTCAACAGGCGAAGTTACTTCATATCAACCACCTGAAGAAAAATGGATTAGATCAGAATTCATAATCAACAACAATCTCAATGTTTCTCCCATCTTACCTGCAGTCCTCCCTGTTTAATACTGCTGTCCAAAACAAACCGCGCATCCTTATAATGGCCACCAGAGAAAGCAAATACCTTCATAAATCTTAATGCATTTCAAGCCACATTATTTTGGTTCAGTTCATTTGGTCTGTTCCTCATTAAATCCTCATGACTGACTGACATGGTCTGTAATTAGAGGAGTGCAGGTATCTCCAAATGACATAGAAAAGATTAAAAAAGGGCTGCTGAAATTATATATATATATATATATATATATATATATATATATATATATATATATATATATATATATATATATATATATACTTTATTCTCCATATGAACTCTCATTGGGCCACAATTTCAGCAGCCCTTATATATATATATATATGCTTCTTCTTGAATAGGGTCATGGTTATAGGCATTTCCTTTTAATTATTTTTCATTATTTCTATTATTATTTCTTATTTTGATCCTGGTTTCACCTGTTATGAATTTAAAGGGTAAATGTCATATGACATTAACTATTTTTTAGGGTGTGGGCTGGTGGAAAATGAGGTAGAATACTCTATGACCACGCTCTACTCATTAACATTTGTTATATCTCTAACAGTTCTTATTTGAGATAATCATTCAAGCTAATCAATCATTCATTCATTCATTCATTCATTCATTCATTCAGTATATATATATATATATATATATATATATATTAAACTCAAGTGTGTAGTAATCAAACAAGGTCTCAGCATTTTTTCAAAGCATGAAGGACATGGTGAGAGCAAAAAGTCAAATCAATGCTTGAATTATGAAGGCTGGAGCTGCGGATTACTAGACAAAAATAAGTTGAGCCTTAAATTTGGAAGTCCTATTCGTGGCAAATCATGAAAAATATGGGGCTTGTTGGAAATATGGCTAAATTAACACAGTCCCCTAAGACATATAGCCCTACTGACCCAAAAGCACAAGAAAAGTCAGCTCCAGTCTGCTCAAACCCATAGAAACTGAGGAAGTTGATATGTGGGTGTCACTGGACTTTACTAGAAAGAAAATGATGCAGGCATACCTCAAACATGTCTCTTAGTTTCACAAAATAACCTTCAAGGTTCTGGAGAGGCCATCATAGTTGCTTCATTTCAACCTCATGGAGATCTTTGATATTTGGTGCAAACAAGGCATTTGAGCATAAGAACCTCATACCAACTGTGAAGCATGGTGGTGGAAGTGTCATGGTGTGGGGCTGCTTTGCTGCAGCAGAGCCTGGAGATCTCTCCGTTAAACAAACCATTTTTTTCATTTCTGTTAATTACATTTAAAAAATGATTTTTCAGCTTAAAAAGCTTTATAAATCTGACCTGTAGCTACACTTTATTTGGTGCAAGCAGAGGGAATCTTAGACCCTTTAAGAAGCTGTTCTCTTTTGCACTTCACTCAGCTGCTGTTTTGTAACTTCCTTAATGTCAAATCATATCCATGTTATTATAATGAATGGGGGATTTAATAAACCTGGAGCAGCAGGAGAAAGTTGGTTTAACATGATTGTCTGGGTGAATTATAATGGGAAATAGATTTTATTCAGGTTCCTTACGACGGGGAAAAAATCCTATTTGCTTTTTGCAATAAAGATGTAAGCTTATGGGTAGCATCTCAGCCATGCTGTTTGTGTGTTTATGTGTGTGTGCATGTGCGTGTGTGTGTGTGTGTTGCAGGCGGATTTTGGTGCTGGTGGCAGCATCTCTAGATTTGGACACCCTCTGTGCTGGACCAACGGCGATTGCAAACTTAGAGCCAAGTCATAGTAAATACCTAAAGCCCAGTTTAATACCCATATCAACTGAACACCATATGGAAATTCTGGATTCCAAAGGATCTGGCTGTAATGATTCTGCAGTGGCTTTATGAGTTGATGTCTGTATCAGTTTGAGGATGACGTGACTACAATGGTTTTGGCTTGGACTGAGTGGTCAGAGACAACATGAAGATGACAAAATGTGCTGGACAGTCTCTGTCTTCATGTCTCACGGGATTTAAAGACTCATCATGGAAACAATAAGATTGCATTACTTTCTGGACCTGAGTTTGATAGAGTCTCTGTTTCTGTGATGTCTAAAAAATGAAATTAAACAGTTTCAGCCTGGACTTCTTTTAGAACTTTAGCTGCTGTTTTGTCAGGCTTGGCATTGGGTTGAGGATAAGGTTGGGATTGCATCCAGAATGAGGGGTGGGATTAGGTTTTTGATTGAGGTTAAGGTTAAAGTTAGAATTAGAGCCAAATAACATATTCACTTGCCCTTTTTGGTCTCTTGGTCTTGTTAAATCAAATTCCAGTTCATTTTTTTTTCCTTTGTGCGATTCTTTTGTGAAGGCGTGACATCAATGATCTGTAGCTCATGGCCTAGCAAATGGATCCACATGATTCTCAGATCAGCAGAATCTAGGAAAACATTTTCATAAAATTTTCAATGCAGCTGGTGGTCAGTGGAACGTTCCCTTAGCCTGACCTAAACATGACCTCAATGAGCTTCTGAGGTATCTGGGCTTAATTTGGAATATCACTTAAGATTGGAGCCTATGTCTAAAGGAGGTGGGCTCCCTATTGTTGTCTCTCTCTCTCCCAGTTTCAAAGAGATGAGATTTTTATCCAGATGTTATTTTTCTTCATTTTTATGAAAACCAAGGTATATAAGGATTTAGATTTTGGCTGATTTAGGAGATTCACATTGACTCAAAACCTCTCTCAGGCATTGCAAAGTGTTTGATTTTTATACTGTTCTTCTTTGTAAAAAAACAAAAACAAAAAACTTTTGTATTTTGAAGTAAGATGGTGTCACCAAGGACTTCTTCAACCATCTTTACAGCATCGCTAATGAATAAACAACACTCTTCCTACAATTTCTACACCAACTGATGCCAGTACACAACAAATCTACTATTACTTATATCTACACTTTAAAACCTCCCCCTGTCACATGGTACACCTGTCTGTGTAGCACACGCAGATCACCTGCTCAGTAAGTATACTGTCACAGTACATTTACCTAAAATACTAACTGACCACCATTTAATCAAATCAGTTTACATACAGTAGGCCTCTATGGAGCGACGTGGCATGAAATCAATTCAATTGACCAGGGATTGTGGGTTTGTTAGGGTCCCCATATTTTTATTGCAAGGATTTTCTTTTTCCTTTATAATCAAATTTTTGCATTAGTGATGTCATTAGCCCCACCCATCTCACTGATCAGGCGGAGTCTGTATGCAGGTTGAGCTTGAACACATGGACAGAGCAGTAAACATGCACTGGAAGCTCCTTTGACATTTAAACTGGGGTTTAATTCAGTTGGAAAGGAGTGGATTAAATTTTGTACTCATTTATATGACATCACATGTTGAGGTCACCACCATGGGGTCAATAGGGTAAGTCTTGCAGTGTGTTATATGTTATGAAGTCCCTGTTTACATGTAACGTACAAATAAAGCACCTGAAGTATGATTGTTTTTGATGCTAAACACCACTCATATGTCATGAATTAAAAAAAAAAACGTAAGAAGAAATATGTTAAAATGTGGAAAAATGTCAGTGACATAAAGCATCTTAAATAAATTAGATTAAATAAAGCAGTGAAAAAGCTCCTTGCCTGTTGAATAAAGACTTAAAAAAGGAAGAAAATCCTGTAGTTTGACTGACAGCTTTTTAAAATTCAAAAGGACTGGCTATGGAAACTAAAATCTCCTCAAGCTGAACTCTGCTCCAATTAGCTTGCGATGAAAAAAAGAAAAAAAAAATGGTAAGAAGCGTACATCAGTCAATAAGCCTTCAGCTCTGATTTCTCTGGTCATGCAGGTCACACCCCGGCCAGGCATACAGCCTAAGTGGATATACTAAGCAGTCTTTAATCATCCTGCGTTCAGCAGCTCATCTGACACTGTGAGGCAAATCAATCATCGTTTTCGGAGGCGTGTGCACCAGCTCCACCTCCCTCCACTTCTGTTTAGGCTAAAACTCTCGTGCCTCATGTTGACGCCGTGCACTTTCATTGTATAATCCGCAGCTGTCAAGTAACAGCAACCCGTGGTCGTGCATTCATTCTCAGCCATGTTTCAAAGGCATCTGTCCTTTTTCTTCTACTAGCTAATTTGTCTTCTAGCAGCAATATGGATAAAACAACCCGGGTGCCTTTGATCATTCATCCCTACTCAAGACGCTGAAATGTATTACACCACCCCCCAACCCTGTGATTGAGTAACCCAAGGTCTAACACAAATGTTAAGGAAAGTTTTACAAAAGTGACTTTTACTTTGACCTACACAACATAGAGCAACCTTGGATTTTTATTTTTCATTATTTTTATTATTACCAAAATTCATAAGTTATGTAAATGGATTATGTAGTGTTGTGACCTCAGGGCGGCGCCTTGGGAACACCCACACCTGTATTAGTTATGAAGTGTACGAGGTGGAACACTGACTAGCATGCATATGGAGTTCAATGGCGGCATGGTGGTGGATACCAGATGGATGATACATTCAATTTCACAGGTTCGAATCTTGGGTTAAACTGCTTGCCCCTGGTAGCCGGTATCCTACTGTTGGGAGCATTGTATGTAATGAGGGAGAGTCCTAACAGGGTTGAGTAATTGGTATCATAGGACCACACCACATGTTACTAGTGTCCACAACCTCACAACCCTAGGTGAAGCACTTTGTCCAGTTTTGTGGTGTTAATAGAGGCACTCTGGTGGGTCTTCTCCTTCCATATCCCATGTAAGCTAAGGAACGTTAGAATATTGTAGCCAGATATTGCTGCTCCCAATCATTAAGCACCCAATGGGCAGCCACTGTGCTTCTCACCATGGGTGGTAATGCCTTCTATGATGTTTCCCCAAAACGCATGTGACACTGTGGATTGATGATTGTTAATTAAATGACTGTTAATTAAATGACTGCAGAAGTGGAAATGGAATGTCCCGTCCATCTGGCGCCCACTATCTTCACAGCTGCTTATTCAGTGCTTCTTCTGACTGAAACTGAAGTGTTTTTATATAAAGTATGAATAGTATCACTTCTTGGGACTTTAATTCTAATTCTAATTTGAAGATAAAATAAATAATAAATATAAAATAAAAATAAATATAAATAAATATAAAAAAATAAATAAATCCTTCTCATTTTCCTTTATCCACATATATAGGTCAGTGATGTCCTTAGTGTTTGCAGGTTGAGCATGTACATGTGGACAGACCAGTAAGCATGCACTGGAAGCTCCTCTGGCATTTTAACTTGGGTTTAATTCAGGTGGACATTAGTAAAGTCTTGTAGTTTGTTATGATATGTGTATCATGTCTGTAGGTTACTTAGAAAACAGTGTGTAACTGCCCATGAAATGCAAACATCGGGTTCTAAGACTTAATATTCCCGCTTTTGAATTAATACACAATGTTTTGCTGAGCCATTTCGAGGTATTTGAGGTGAACAAAACCAGTTTAACAAACCGTTCCAATAAGAATGAAAGTGAAATGGTGACAACAGTTCATTAAAGGCAGGTGGCTCATTCACACCTACAGAAACGCAGTGACAAGCTGGGCTCAGAACGAAATTATAGATGACACTGAGTTAAAAAAGTGCAGTGAGGGGGATCTGATTTAATCAGATAAAGATAAAATAATCATCTGTTCTCTTCCACTACTCTCTTCATCGTAACAAGTCCATACTGCAGAGATGGATTAGCTTTATTTAAAATCTAACTGTGCTTAATGGTCTTCTTAATGGTTTCTTTCATGAGTTCTCAATGAGGAATTGTGCCTATTCTAAATGTCCTTTAGTATAAACTATCTTAAATATAATGGTAGGTTACACTTTACTGCACCTTTGTCCTCAAAACTCATGTTCAGCACTGAGTGCCTTGTTGGTTTATTGTGCTTAGGAACTGTCCTTCATGTCCTATTTGCTGCATTTCTTCTGCTGCGATGGTTTCTGTGTAGTGTTGTCTTGTTCGTTGTTGGACCTTGGTCCTGGTGGCATGTTAATTCACTTCATTGTGGTCTTGGTTGAGAAGTGCATGCTTGAATTTGAAATTTAATAAGAGAGAGAATGAGAGAAATGCCGTGGGAAAATCAAGGAAGGCTTAAATGTTCTGAACCTCAATCAAGAGAAACAACTCAAATAAGGTGACTAATAACAAAAGCATACTTCATTAAAGCAAGTGGAGACACTGTGAAAGTGCAGATTCTAAACTTTCAGTTTCTTATAAGCATGTCATGACAAAAATTGGTTCAAACAGTTCTTTAAGTGATGTTAAGAGCCAGTGTTGAAGAACCAGTGTTGGTTTCCTGAAGAAGTTTGTGTTTTTTTTCCTCCATACACTTCTCACATTTCCACATCCTTACATTTTCCCATGAAAATCGAACTGGTTTGGTCTCTCGCTGATGGTTAATGCAGCATTTAAACATCATCTTGGAAGAGATACCAACTGGCAGGAGCTACCTGTAGGCCTCATGATATTTTTGGATTGTTGGAGACTGTTGGAATTGTTGTGTCTGGAAGTTGTTTAATTTATAGTTTATGCTCTGGATATTGAAACAGCTGATTTCTAATTGATTTGAGATCTTTTTGCGTCCGTGTGAAAAAGTTAGGACACCCCAATACTTTAGAACTTTAACATATTTGAACTATATTCAGGTGAAGGTGATATAACTAGAACTAACTAAACACATACATCTGAAGAAATGTCCACACAAGAAAATTCAATTTCTAATAAATGCAATTCATGACAAAAATGGAGACAATTCTTCAGATTTATTGTATATTGTATTATCACATCCAGGATGAGGACTAGCGGTTCTAGGAATAAGTAGCAGTGCAATCTTGCTCGGGTTGAGTTTAAGGTGATGGACTGGCATTCATGATGAGATGTCAGTTAGGCATGATGGGATGCAAGATGAGACCTGGGTGTCAGAAGGTGGGAAAGAGAGGATGGTAAGAAAACCCATGAGAGGATTACTTTTGCCAAGAGAATGAATAAAGAGAGAGAAGAGAAGGGAACCGAGCACTCAGCCTTGTGGAACACCAGTGGAGAGTCTACATGGAGCAGGTGTGACACCCTGCCATGTTACCTGTTAAGAATGCTCTTCCAGGTATGATGTAAACCATTACCGTGCAGAACTGGTGGGACTGACAGGAGGATCTTGTGGTCTCCAGTGTCAAAGGCTGCCGAGAGGCCAAAGAACATTAGAACGAATGATAATTTAGCTTATCTTGGAGTTTTTCAGTGACAGCAATAAGAGCTGTCTCTGTTTATTGTGCCAGTTTGAAGCCTGAATGGTTTGAATCCTGTAAATTGTTCTGGGTGAGAAAGCAAGATAGCTGAAAGCAAGATTTTCAGGCATCTATTCTGTTAGAAACTCTCATTCTGAACAACAAACACATGAATAGGAATATCACAATAGTGTGATTGGTGCTTGTAATAAATAAGTGCTGCTTTTTACACAAACTGGTGTTACTGCTAGGTTGAGAGTGGGTCCATGACTCAAAAATAGAGAGAACAGAAGACATTTTGTTGAACATGCCACATTCACCCTACATTATTCAATATGAGAGGATGTTTTCTTACTCATGCTCCACTTTCGAATTCAATATCCACAGCAAACTCCCTATCGACTTAGCTTCTCATTTTAGGTGATCAATGTACCTGGCAAAATTGATCCTAATAAGAATCGAAAGGAAGACTTTTACTACAAATTCAATCCAAACAGGGGAGCACCTCAGGAGTAGCTCAGTGACTAATCTTTCCCCATTGATCTGTGAATGAATGTGTACCATCTAAAACCAATCTCTACATGTCTTATGAAAACATATCAATATTTGCCTCAGAAATATCATTCATCATTTATACCCTGGCTTTGAGCTTGAAAGAGCTGCGGCTTAAAACTAAGCCAAAAGAGAGGAAAGAAAGTTGGAGATGTTACCTTTGTCTTGTCTGCTCCCAAAGGCTTTCGACCATGTTAGATTTAATTGATTTCTCAATGCTGAAGATTGTCTTTGACTTTTAAAGTGGACATACTGTCAATAGGAGTTTGTATTGTCCTTGCTTTGTGTTTACATAGCTCCCGGCATGATGGAAGTATTGTGAAACATGATGTTTATAGTACGATTTTTCCCAGGGGTGCTGGGGGGGTTACTGGGTTTAAGCCTCTAATGTTCACCCTGAATCTTTTTACACCCCCCCACACCCGTGTCCCTTTGCACTCAACAAAACGTGCAACAGGGGGATATACCCCACCTTTCACCCCCAGTCAAAGGAAAAAAACTAAACCAGGAATCTCATTTTCCAACCCATCTCCCTGGTTGTATGAATGACAGGTGACACACCTCCCCCTTGGTCAAACAATACAAACTTTTTTAGCTGCGCCCTGTATCGCAGTGTGCTCTAGTGCCATCCCATGCCATCCCATGCCATCCCAATTTCAAGCTAATGTTAGTGTGCATAAATTCCATAATGCAGTATTTCAATTTTGTGACTTTCCTTGGGGTAAGAAAATGCTCAATGCTTGTTTTACAAGCCCATTCCCCACCCTTTTATTTTACCTTGGAATTAAACACTGCTTTTAGGCTGTAATCCATTTAGGAAGTCAAATGTTGAAGCTAGCAATGCCATCACATCTGCACTGAAGGCATTCCAGTTAAACGTCGTCCCAGGTTAGTATTGTTGGTGAAACCAGTTGATGACAAAACTATTCTATAAAGTAGATAATTTATAATTTGAGATCCATAAATGAATTGGCATCATCCCGAGAACTGCTGGCACACTGGGAAAATGCCCGTTATGCCAGATTATCAGGTGAAGCACTACGTGGACAAAAGCTGAGCAAGAGTTCTCTAAGTACTTAGACTGGAGCAAGGATAAAAATTACCTACACCAGACCTTAGACTGTCAATTTAATACCAAAAACACACAGAGAGGACACAGAGAGGACATCAACACTATAGCTAGTATTAACTTTTAGTCTTTTTTTAAGCCTCGCTTCCATATTCTTTTAGTGGGCTGGTTTCATGAAAATGTTTGGAGCGGTAATATAACAAGTCAAGACTGTTGTATAACATGTTTTACATGGTTATTGCTTTCAACGGTAATGTTGGTGGGTTGGGGCTGACGGGTTACAGTTTGTCACATACATATAGTGATAAACACGGTTTTCCATTATATAGCACCTTTAGAGCAACAACAATTTAACAGTCTACACCTCTTAAAGTCAAAGACAGTCCTCAGTGTATGTCTGGTCATTTCAGAGTGTATTTATCAAGGAAAGGCCACAACTCAATCCCCCCTACGGATGTATTGCGCAGTACTGTAAATTGCAGAAGGCCGCAAGGCTGCAGCGAGGTGCCAGACTGAACTGTAATTCAGCATCCACTGCTGTAATAGGCTTTTCATTTTTTCCATTAACTTCAAACGGGCCATGTCAGAGTAAACTCTCCGTCATCAGTGCGCAGCCGTCAACCGCCATATCTGCCCACCAACAATAAGTGCTTCTGACAAATACCAAGATTCAGTCGAGCTTTAAGGGAAATAACAAAGCCACTTTAGACCCTATTAGGTCCATTGTCTTCATCTACTGAAGCAAACAAAAGCCTGGCGCGCTCTCAATGACCTCCCTCATCTCGCCAAATTGGAGCATCACGCCAAAATGTGAAACTAATCCCAAATTCATGAGATTAAAGAAGTTTCCCCATAATGTGTTCAAAAATAATCTAGTCAGACATTTCCTTTTATTTTTCAACGTGTATGGAGATATGCAGATGAGTGGCATTTGCATAATCTTTCCAGAAAATGAAAAACAGATAATCAAATACCATCACATCCCATTTATATTCAATTAGCCATTATTTATGCAAAGTCATGCCGTCGAAAGAATCTGTAATTGCACGAGGATAACGAGTGGTGTGAAGTGAGAGCTTTTCGAAGCGAGGGATCAGGAAGGTGTCTCATCTCCTCTGCAGCTGTCACACAGTCCATGTTTGAAAGATGAGCCATGTTTTCTCTCTTTTTAATCTTTCATTATTCAAGATTTACGGGTGTCGAACTGAGTATACTCACGAGAGGAGAAATGAAATGTAAAAAAGTGAGACTATGACTTTCTGGAGCCACAGTTGAAAAGGGGCACAAGAGAACAACACGTCAATCAAATGACCTCTGTAAGAGTTAATACATTTATCATAATAAGCAAATCGTTTCAGAAAAAGAGCACGAAAATTAATTTTCATAGCACTTTATTTTATTCAGTAGTAAAATAGATGGTTTTCAAATAGAATGACAACAAAAATGTCAAGCTATGAAAGAGTCACATAATAAGAGGAAAGAAAATAACATATAAATAAAATACAAATACACAGATATGGCACAGAGGTGGGCTGGCCTCCAAAAATTAACAATCAAAGCTGAGACAGAAGCTGTGGCTGAAATGGCTCCCCAATTAGTGATCCCTCATTAGTATTGTGCTTTTAGGGACACTATTTAGTTTACTAAGTAGTGTAGAAACACAGATATGGGGACTTTCTTGTCAGCAACACGTGTCAGGACCAGTCGCATAAACATACACGAGTATCCAGTTGTGTTTTAAGCTCTGTACACACACACACACACAAAGTGAATTCTGAATTAAGGTAAGTAAAGCCTTAATTATGTGGCTTTCAAACATAATCCTCCCATTTATGAACTAATGTTATGGGAAAACATCTGAACTTCACCGCGTCCACTGGCTCATGACTATCATTGGATTAGAAAGAAGATCTATAATCGGAAAGAGGTATGTTTTCAACTGTTTCAATGAAGAGTGAGAAGTATTAACATGAACACGCACAGGGCAAGGGTTCCACAGTTTCAGGCAAGCCACGCTAAAAACTCCACCACTGAAGGAGCGTAACTGAGATGGTAGAGCAGAGAGTAAGTGGGTATTTAAGATGTTTCTGAGATATGAGCTCTGAATTGAATTGTGTCCAAACTCCACATGATCGAATCACTTGTGCACATCACACAAACCCTTCCTCATTCATTTTGAAATGAACTCCAATGATTCTGTATAGCTGTCTTCTGTTCCTATATTTTTCCTGAACATATTCCTTGTCATTACATTTAAAAGTGCCGAACCAGTTGTCTTAACCTATGAAGCAGGTTTATATTTCCACAGTGGTCTGTCAAGAAAATGACAGTACAAACAGCAAAAACATAAATCCAGTCTCTTGCAATCCATCCCCCATATAAAGTAATGCGTAATGTTTTACTGTTAAAACTGAAATATACCACAGAGAAAAGTGCAACCTTGTACATTTTTAATTACTGTCAAAGAGAAATACTTGGTTCTGAGGGCCTCAGCAGTCTAATGCTCTCATGATCCGAGGATCGCAGGTTTGGTTGCCATCGACAAATCCAAGAGAGTGGGTATCTGGGGCTGTTCGACATTGTCTTGGAGCTGGTGACCCCATGCTTTCCTCTGAGCCCGCTGGCTGATGGGTAGAGAGTCCCTCGTGTGCAAAATCACCACTCAGAATGGTTCTAGAGGCAGCTCTGCCTCTGAGGAAGAACATCATTTTATATGGTGTTGGTTTCTCAGGAAGCTCCAGCTAGCTTCTACGGCAGCATTTTCTTTGGTTGCTTGCTTCTTAACTGGTTAAGCAAAGTAATGTGGAGGCAACACATCATAAATACTAACTTAGCTACGGTACATGAGCATTAATGCTGCGTTTACGTAATGGAATTGAAGACGTGCCTCTTAGAGTGACACTTTCTATGTTGGCATGTAATGAAGAAAAGAATGGATATAAGATGTGAAATGCTGCCTTAGAAGCTAACTAGCAGTTTTTAAGAAACCAACACCACATACAAATCATTTATTTAAAACAACGAAATACTCTTTATGCAAAAGCATCCATATATACAACTCTGGAGAGCAGAAAACTCCACCTACTGCTGATTTCAAAAGGTTATTGTCCGAATCAATTGTGTTTCTTCTACCTCAGAGACAGAGCTGCCTCAAGAACCGAACAGGGCTGGTTAACTAATATTTGGTGATAAAGAGAGAGAAAAACATGTATGCTTACAGCAAAACAAACAAACAAACAAACCAAAACTAAGAAAATCCAAAGAATTCCAATTCCAAAGTCCTTCAGAATTGAATTCTTCCACACTCACTTCAATATTTAGCTTGAAAACATTTGAGTACCTTCTGCAGTAACACTAACAAATACAGCACTTCGAGACATGAGACAGAAGTGGAAATGTATTGTACTGAAGTGTTGAATTATTACAATGTAATCATTTTGAACACCACCAGTAACCACCAGATCAGACAGTCTAATTCTGCATTCTTACATTTTAAAATCTGCTAATAAGCACAATGTCGTTCACAAACAAACAAACAAACAAACACATATTCTTGTGGGAACATAGCAGCTCCATTTGTCATGCAACACTAGCTGCGCCATACATTGTGTGAAGGTTTCATTATGATGCATAAATAGAAATGACATGTAAGTGTGTTAAAGTAAAAGATGTTTTATTTTTGATATATACAATAATGGTCAGCAGATTGTGGTTATTCGTTCTAAGGTATAATATCCTGCAGAAGTAGAGAATTAGTTCATACTGCAGCTACATCTTAAGTCCTGTAATGCTGTTAATTGCTGTGGTCGTCATTTTGCATTTTGCCTCCTGATTCAGTCAGCTGTTCCTGAGAGACAGACATCCAGGCAGTGGCCTCAAGGGTGTGTGTCTTTATGAAAACCTGTGGAAATGAGATGGATCTGAATTGAATATGCTGTCCTCAGCTCAGTGTTGTCTGGCCTTTGACCTCTTTGCGCTTTTGTTGTCAGTGTGCTCTTGACGATTCTTCATAATGAGCTCTGGGGTTCAGTCTGAGGTGACCTGGTCCAGATGTGGCTCTGAGTCCAGTAGATTGGAGCACCTGTTCCAGCGCTGAGTCTCAGGAGTGGCTTTGGTTTCTTGATGTGAATTTTAGCCCTGATTCTTCACCCATGAAAATAAAGGAGCCAAAATGACTGACTGGGAATGATGTCATGGGAGAACCTGTTTAGCCCTTCAATGGATGGATTGAAGAAACTTAAAGCTTAAATGCAGCTTAAAGAAAGCTCCACATTTACTATGAATTTAACATAAACGTTAAAAAAAAATGTTATTAGCACTTATGTGCCGATGCACACATGAAAATCATGAAAATGTTCCTATAAGAGTGTGGAAAAGGAGGGAAAAGGAGGGGAAGTAGGTAGCCAATGGCAACTGAAGTGGGGGCTTGTGTGGGGTTGTGGACAAACTGTTTGACCTGATGGTTGGTGCCTTAAATGGTATGAGGAGTCAGTTAGTGAGTGGGTTCAGCTGGCTTCAGTGAGCTTGTTGGCTCTTCCCTGTACATATGTGCTCTTGCCACTGGTTCAAAACATTGGTACTGAAAGCTTCAGCACCATGGAGAGCATCTGCGAGCTTGGAAGATCTGCAGATGGTCAGAAGAAAAAGTGCTTCCCCCACTGCCCTATTAAAAGACTCAGAGGCAACTTTTAGGTAGTGTAGCTTATTTAGTGACTTATTTATAACATCTTATTGATGTCTCTACAGCACACTGTTGAAGACACTTTCCCCCAGTTTACAGAATTCGAGAGGGGGTGCATCATTAATGAAATGTCCACCATCTGGGCAGTTCTGTCCAAACTGGGAGTCTTTATATATATATATATATATATACTGAAGACAAAGTTGTTGTTATTTTTTTTTCTTAAGAAATAAAATAAAATTATGAATAAAAACAAAAATATAATGTACATAAGTATTCACAGCCTTTGTTCAATACTTTGTTGAAGCACCTTTGGCAGCATTTACAACCTCAAGTCTTTTTGAGTCTGATGCCACAAGCTTGGCCCCTGTTTTTGGGAAGCTTCTTCCATTCTTCTTTGCAGAACCTCTCAAGCATCATGAATTGGATGGGGAGCGTCAGTGCACAGACTGTATTTCTCTCAATCTTGACTATACGTTCCCAGTTCCTGTTGCAGAAAAAAACATCCCTACAGCACAATGCTGTCACCACCATGTTTCACTGAAGGAATATTTTTGGCTAGGTGATGAGTAGAACCTTTATTCCTTCTGACATTACACTTGGCATCCAGTCCAATTTGAATCTTTTTGTTTCTCATGATCTGAGACTTTTTAAGGTGTCTTTTGGCAAACTCTAAATGGGCTGTTATGTGCCTTTTACTGAGGGGTTGCTTCTGATGGACCACACGACCATAAAGGCCTGATTGATGGAGTGCTGCAGAAATGGTTGTCCTTCTGAAAGGTTCTTCTCTCTCCACAGAGCAACATTGGGGCTCTGTCACAGTGACTATTGGGTTCTTGTTCATCTCCCTGACCAATGCCCTTCTATCACAATCACTTATTTTCTCAAACACATGCACACACACGCACACACACACACACACACACATACACACACACACACACACACACACACACACACACACACACACACAGGGTGAGTCACAGGACACCCTTTTATTTCAGAAATGAAAGGAAAAATGACATATCTGAATAACGCCACTGTTGCCTGCGCGGCCTGTAAGCTGACCTTGACTACCTGTATTGTCTATGGTGAGTTCATTCATTAGAGTTGGCAGCAGGAGGACAGTGGGTGTCCTGTGACTTTTGGCTCACCCTGTATGTTCTTTTGAATTTATTTGCATTTCATTGTTACTATTTAAAAGTTTGGAACTCTTTTACCAACTGAGGTAAAAATCATCTGTCTCATTTCTCCTGGTTGAAAACAATATCTAGGTTAATGAGGGTTTTGAAGTTCATTCCAAACCACTGATGTCTTTTGAATACATCATGAGACCTTCAAGGCTCAAACCTGTGGTAGCTTAGGGAGACACCCAACAAAATTGTGGGAAGTAATTCCATTCCGTTTTTTTTTTCCTGCCTTTCCATCAGCTCTTTTTTTCACTGCCTCCTTTGTGAAATCCTCTTAAGAGAGTTTTCTCCAAAATAACATCATCTTCAAACAAACATTTCACTTTTAATCACTGTATTTTTTTTTTCTTTTTTACCAAGCGTTACCGCATTGTGGGCCCCTTTTGAAGCTGTGCTCTTTTTTCAAGCGTCAGTAGGGAATTGCTCCCCAGTGGCCTTAGCTTACACTAAAGCTGCTCTTCCAAACCCAGCTTTGAATAAGAGGAGGAAAAAAAAATCTTCTCAAAGCAGAATGGGTGGAGTGAAACTCCAAACTGTGAACTGCTCACTTCACCTGACCAGCATGTGAATACACTGGTGTGCATGTGTGTGTTCAGTTCAATGATCTTCATTTTCCTTTGACTGGGACTTTTTACAGCAGTTCTGGTCCCAAAGCAGATTTCAAGCAAAGCTGGGGCAGCCACATTGTGAGCAACAGGGTAACTAACACTGCCAGAAAGAATGACCAGGAACCAATGAGAGGAACCAGGACTCAAAGAGGAACCCAATAAAAAGGATCAGAGGGAAAGAAGAACCAATGGAAAGAACCGAGACACCAAGAAAATGGGGGAAAACACTGTGAGAAACCGTATACTGTGAGACACCTGGTTCCTAAGAACATGAGAACCTCTCTAAGAGCACGAGGATCAACTACTTGGAGCAACCAAGCCTCAAAGAAACTCTCTAAGAACATTTGGGACAACTACTGAGAAGAATCAAAACTCAAAGGAGGGACCTTCTACGAAAAGGACGAATAAGCACTGAATTAAACCAAGAAACCAAGAAGAACCCCCAATTTCTGAAGAACAACCAGAAATTTTTCCAACCTCATGAAAATAATGTTAAAGAAGATGTGAAATCAGACTAGTAAATAAAGGTAGACACTTCAAATGCATAATATTTTAAAAATCAAATTAACATTAGAATGAACTTTCCTGGTCAACATTACTCAGATTCTTAATGAAGAAAGCAGGACGTTCAAATGTGAGATGTTTGGGTTATTCTTACCCAAACCTTAACAATAAACCTAAACCTAACCCTTACTCTAACCCTAACCTTAACCATAAAACCTAAACCTAACCCTTACTCTAACCCTAACCTTAACCATAAACCCTAAACCTAACCCTTACTCTAACCCTAACCTTAACCATAAACCCTAAACCTAACCCTTACTCTAACCCTAACCTTAATCATAAACCCTAAACCTAACCCTTACTCTACCTCCTAACCTTAACCATAAACCCTAACCCTTACTCTAACCCTAACCTTAACCATAAACCCTAAACCTAACCCTTACTCTAACCCTAACCTTAACCATAAACCTAAATCTAACCCTTACTCTAACTCTAACCTTAACCATAAACTCTAAACCTAACCCTTACTCTAACCCTAACCTTAACCAATAACCTAAAACCTAACCCATGCTCCTAACCTAATAACCAAGCAACACAACCTAACACATACTCTAACCTAACATGACTTCCAACAACCTAAACCTAACATGCTCTAGCCTATTTATTAACCATAAACTCTAAACCTAACCTTGCTACCTAACTGACAATAACCTAAACCCTAACCCCTTGCTCACCGATACAACAACTACTTACATAAAACCTAAACTAACCCTTACTCCTGACACAATGACTATAAACCTAAGCCCTATTGCTCCTAACCTAACCTTCAACTATAAACCTAAACCTAACCCATGCTCTGTCCTAACCTTAACCATAAACCTAAACCTAACCCCTTGCTCTGTACAACAGCAACCATAAACCCTAAACCTAACCCCTTACTCTAGCCCTAACCTTAACCATAAACCCTAAACCCTAACCTTTACTCTAATTTAACATTGGTCTATAGTATCTAATACTATTAGCGCATATTGTATGAACCAAAATATGTTGTTTGTTATTGAAAAAATCTGTATTACTACATAAATTATGTCTGTGGTTATGCATTTGTAAATACAAAGCCATTTCTATTTGGTTTTATAGAAGACTGGACGAGCATTATTTCATAAGGTTGTCCTTTAAGGGGTTGAAGTATGTTTTGGAGATCTTGTTGGTTTTGTTGGTTTTAATCCTACATGGTCCCCAAGTGAATCTAAAACAACGAAAAATTCTGTGACAGATAATGAAAACACATGTGCTCGATTGCCGATATGTTTTGGAGTGTATGTAATGGAGTACTTTCTTTTAATGTTCAATTAAACTGGATTTGACAATACATCCACTCATCCTGTGAATAACATGGGTTTAAATAATAACTCAGCTGTGGATTTGAGTTAAGTTGTTAATTAAACTTTATTTGTTTAGGATTGTTTCATTTATATCTTTGTTTTTATTTTGTACATTTATTTATTTATTTATTTCTCAATTATTTAAGTATGTCAGACGTTCATCCTGTCTGGTGTTGAAACTATTAATGCATATTCATTCTTTTTCCTCCACTAATACAATTGTCTTTTTTCTGAGTTAATGCCAGAACAATAGAAGTCTGCATGGGCTAAGAATGTATTGAGGATGTAATCATGCAAATTAGGGTATAAGAGTTATGCAAATAAAGAAATAACATTTTGCATTCACACTGTTTTCGGATCTGGATATTCCAATTAACAATAAATGTGTTTTTGAGCTCTGAGAGAAGAAAAAAAAAGGAAAACAATTATTACCTTGAGCAGAAGCTACGGATAAGCTTTTAACCTCAGAGACAGTTTAAGTGGTGACCTAACACGGAGTTTGAAGTTATGATTTATGGATTCGGTGATATTATTCTTTGTTCCACTCTCAGCGGTGGGGGCTGATAACGGTAAGTACAATAGCGAGATTAGCCCTGCGATTGGAGCCATTCTCGAGACGCACACTTGTGAAATCTCCTTTCTTTCAGTGTGTGTGTGTGTGTGTGTGTGTCTTGACACGGAGTGTGTGTCACCTCTCTGCTGTAACAACAGGGCATTATTAAATACTGTGCTCACAGTTCATGACCAGAAAAGATAAAAGAGAAATGAGTTTCTGTAAGCTTGGCTGGAAGCTTAACCTCTGACTCTGACTGAATATCAGGCTTTAAAACACTCCCCTGCAGCTGATCACATTCCCCCTAAGCCCGGCTTAATACAGTCTGCAACATGTATTTAAATGAAGCTCGTCCGCTTGCATCTCAACACTGGAGGCCACACCACAGTGTTGTGTTATCTGCCAGTTCTTGACCTCTTCTGAAGAAGGGAGCTTGAGAAAATGCATCTTTCACAGCTCAAGTACAGTGCATGCAGTATATTATTAAGTGAAATAGTGGAGATAAAAGTAGAGAGGCCAGGTTGAGATGGTTTGGACATGTGTTCGAGGAGGAATAGTGGAGTAAGTGGACCAAAGAATGTTGGAGGTGGAGCTGCCAGGAAGAAGGAGAAGAGGAAGACCTCAGAGGTTTATGGATGTAGTGAAGGTGGACATGGAGATGGTTGGTGTAACAGTAGAGGAGGCAGGGGATAGGGCAAGATGGAGGCAGATGATCCACTGTGGCGACCCCTAAAGGGAGCAGCCAAAAGTAGCCTTAGAAATAGACTAGTTATGCACATTTCTAATTATGAGGTTAATTGCTTCTTTCAAAATATTATTCTTTATTTATCTATAGAATTTATTATTATTATTATTATTATTATTATTGTATTATTATTATTATTATTATTATTATTATTGATAATAATAATAATAATAATATAACAATGCTACTAACAATGCTACTGCTACTACTACTGCTACTATGTGTGTGTGTATGTGTGTGTGCAAACAAAAATACTAACAATACTACTACTAATAATAATAATAATAATAATAATAATAATAATAATACGAACAATAATACTAACAATACTACTACTACTACTACTGTTACTACTACTACTACTAATAATAATAATAATAATAATAATACTAATTATTATTATTATTATTATTATTATTATTATTATTATTATTATTATTATAAACATTTGTTAATTTTGACCTATTTCTGTTGAACAATGTATGCCCATGTTGATTTCCCAATGCTTTGAATGGTATAGGTGCTTTTGAATCAACAGAACAATAGAAATGCTCTAGAAACAACATGCCAGACGTCTCTGCATGGAGGTGTAGAGGTTCCTAATGGTGTCCTGTGATGATCCATCTCATGCAGCTTGAATGTTCTCACTCAGTTCTGCAGATGGTGTGGTAGGGGTGGAGTGTTGATAGAGCGTCCAATAGCATCCCACACATTTTCAATCAGGGACAGGTCTGGAGATTCGACTCACTGCAGCGTAGTATCTGTGTCTTCAAGGCGAGGTCTTGAGATGGCAGCAGTATGTGGATGATCCTGTTGAAATAGCGCACCTGAGTTTGCATTCAGAAAAGGAACTCATTAACATAACGTTAGGTTGTCAGAGTGCCTGTCATAAAGACAAAGGGTGAGCTGGCGTTGTGCAAAATTGCACCCACACCAGATCACCAGGCTTTCTGTATGTGTGACAACTAACGGTGCCTCCATGCATGGATTCGTTTGACCAATGTGAAAGTAAAAGCAGGACACCATTCCGGGAAACTTCATGACAGTCATGACATGGCTCATCATTGTAGTTGTGCATTTCAAGCTAAAGATATACAGTATCAGTCAAAGGTTTGGACACACTGATTGAATTATGGATTACATAACTTGGCTACTTCTTTTGATATTGATATTAAAATCATATACCCCAATTACAACATAAATATTGAGTCACCTTCGCATGCATTCTGAAATTAAGAGTATTAAAAAGAGCTTATCTTGATTTTGTTGGAGTAACAGCCTCTACTGTATAGGGAAATCTCAATATAGTGCATATTATCAAATAAATATCCAATACAATCAAAGCATATTGTATGAACCAAAATATTTTGTTTATAATGAACAAAACACATACATATTGTCTATTGGCCATGCATTTTAAATACACAAAACATTTTATTTGGTGATTGCAGAACTGGACAGTCATTATTTTATATGGATTTCTTTAAAGAGTGTAGGTGTGTCCAACGTTCCCTGTTCCACAAGTTAGTTCTGCTAAGGACTGGGGAACAGAGGGAGTGGGACAAGCAGCATTAGTTAGATCTCTGCTCTTTTACAAATAAAGCTGGTGTCTTTCCTGACATTTCTCTACATTGTAACATGGATGAATGCCTTGTACCCCATGTTTATATGTTTTACTTTCTGACAGAATGTGAATCTATCAGTTGTTCTTTACATTTTGTCCATTACGTTTACCTCGACTACCCAGCTACCAGGGAATTAAGCAGTATTTTTTAAAGGTTGAAGGAATTCACTCTCCACTTTCCATGCTTAAAATGTAAGCAATGTTTCAAACTATATTCCATTTATACTCTGGACTTAATATCAGAGAGCGTTATTTACATAAAGAGAGTTAAAATGCATTAACTCATTTGTAATAATTCTCCCAATGAATCTTGGATCAAAATAACCATTTTACTCAGGTCCAATTGACTCTGGGTTGTAATTTTTTTTTTTTTTTTTTTTGCATCAGGCCATTCTACTGGCTAACCAGAGCTGACATCTGATTAGCTCACAACAGCATGCAGCCTCAGTTTCCTCACTAAACTCCATTTTGGCCACATAATTCTCAAAGTAAGCTGGTTGGCATTATATTGAGTAAATATGACCACCCAAATTGAATCTGACAAAGCTACATTACAATCCATCACCGCTTATTAGACATTTCAAATTTTGGAATTAAGGACTAATAAGCAGACAATGAAGCTTTCGAAGAGATGGATGAGGCCTGTGAACAAACACAAAGGAGAAAAAATGATAGCTACCAATGCCGCCAGTGCTCACTGTGTACAGTGCCTGCCAAAAGTATTCACCCTCTTTGGCTTTTTACCTATTTTGTTACATTACAACCTGTATTTAAATGTTTTTAACCTGAATTGTATGTGATGGAGCTGCAGAAAAATGCTTTATGTTGGTAAAAAAAAATGAGAAAATCTTTGGAAATTGAAAACTGAAAATTGGCATTCACTTTGCCATGAAGCCTCAACATTGGTCTGGTGCAACCAATTACCATCAGAAGTCACATGCTTAGTGAAATGAACTCCACCTGTGTGCAATGTGTCACATAATCTGTCAGTATTTGCACCTTTTCTGAAAGGGCCCAGAGACTGCAACACCATTAATCAAGAGGCACCACTAACCAAACAAACTCATGACAACCAAAAAGAGATCTCCAAACAACAGGTCCATCTCCCCCAGAGCATCATCAAATCCATTATCATCAAATGGAAAGAACATGGTACCACAAAAAACCTGCTAAGAGAGGGCCGCCCACCAAAGCAAAGAGGGCATTAATCAGAGAGGCAGCACAGAGACCAAAGGTAACCCTAAAGGAGCTGCAGAGTTCCCAAGCAGAGACTGGAGTATCTGTCCATATGTCTACAATAAGCCATACAGTCCATAGAGCTGGATTTAATGGAAGAATGAACAGAATAAAAGCATTTACTTACAAACAAAAATAGGAAGAGTCATTTTGAATTTTGCCAAAAGGTATGTGGGAGACTCCCCAAATGTAAAGAAGATGCCATAGTCAAATTTTGGCCACCAAGGAAATGCTATGTCTGGCGCAACGCCAACACATCTCACCACCCCAAGATTACCATCCCCACACATGGTGGTGGCAGCATCATGCTGTGGAGATGTTTTTCACCAGCAGGGACTGGGAAACTGGTCTGAGTTGAGGGGAAGATGGATGGTACTAAATACAGGTTTACATTCCAATAGAACAATGACCCAAAGTGTACTGCTAAATCAACACTTGAGTGGTTTAGAGGGAAACGTGTAAATGTGTTGAAATGGCTTCATCAAAGATCAAACCTTAATCCAATTGAGAATCTGTGGTCAGACTTGAAGATTGTTTTTCACCACCAGAAACCAACCAAACTTGAAGGAGCTGGAGCAGTTCTGCCTTGAGTGATGGGGAAAAATCCCAGTGGTACGATGGGGCTGCTCATAGAGACTTATCCAAAGCGACTTGCAGCTGTAATTGCCTCAAAAGGGGACTCTATAGAGTACTGCACACTTAAATGTTGTTATTTTGTCCTATTTGTTGTTTGCTTCACAACAATAAATGTTCAAAGTTATAGGCGTGTTCTGTAAATGAAAAGATTGCAAACCCTTAAACAATGCCAAAGTTAAGGCAACCTTAAGCGAAGTTGAATACATTTGCAAAAGCACTGTATAAGGAAAGGCATTCCCTGAAAGTACGTTCTTTCATTTGAATTCCTGATTGTGTTAGCTTTGTTATTCATTTTGCTACGTTGAAAGGTTTTTCATAGCTAGGAAATAAACAAGTCCACATCTGTCCAGCAGCTGGGAGCTGTCGAAAAGGCAAAAAAGACATATATTTCAAATATGTGATCAATATCAGACATTAGTTTCAAAGGAAGCACAGATGGTTATTGTCAAATGACCATAACCATTACTTTTATTAATGAACTCTGGGCCATATTGTTGGAGATTTCCCCTGCCTGCACTAGCTCACCTGTTACAATAGGTCTGAGTAAGAACAGAGAGGAGAAGGGAAGATAAATTACAGCCAGACTCGCTGCGGAAGTCCCTTGGACAACATTACATCTCTGTAAAAAGCATTTGTCAGAGAGCAGCCTATTTCTCCTCACCTGACACCTTCTCTGGCAGTGCAGGTTACACTAGAGGATCTGTGCAGCCATAAGAATCCCTTAGCAATAAAACACACCCACCATGAAAAAACTGCTTTTTCAAGAGCAACAGCATATGCAAATGAAAATCAATATATAAAATGTGCACATTTTTATAGCTACTAAAGGAATTCTCTGCAATTTGCTTTTCAGCCTATTGTTAACTACGATATTAGACAATGGTTGCAATTAAACCTTATGAATATGAATGTACTGATTCTTTGTTTCCATTTCAGTTTACCCGGCCTTGCACGTTCACTGGCCACTTTATCAGAAACACCTACCTTGTGTTTCCACTCACTGGCCCCTTTAGCCGAAACAGTTTCTGACCAGGCTATTGAGGTGGTGGACTCTACTCACATATTTTGACCACTGCTTAAGGACTACAAGGGAGAGGGTCACCTGCGATCCAGGTGACTAACATGGAAAGCCCTCTGATGCTCAGAGCAGTTTTGTTCGAATTTAAAGAATCTATTGATCAGCTCTGATTACATATTCCTCAGAATATATTCATTGTTTTCGAAGCTTAAAGGATTTACAGCAAATAGCCTTTGGATGATAGATTTGGCTCAGGTCAAATGAAGGGATCCGTGGTATTTATCTTGTGTTATTGTCTGATGGCAGTGATAGTGAGCGGTTTGGATGTAGAACATTTTTTATCCTATTGATCCAGAAGAAGAGATAACAGCTCAAAAAGCCAGGCTGATCGGGTGATTAAAGAAATGATTAAAGAAAGGGCTTTAAGGACACACCTCACAGCAAATTGTGTGTGTGTGTGTGTGTGTGTGTGTGTTTTTTTCAAAGCAGGACAAGAATTCAATACAAAGAGTATTTAAACATAATTTAAACATCACTGAAAGATTTTCTTTCTTTGATTTTACGTTGGAAATACATTAGGAATATGAGAGAGGGCAGGTATACACTACTATCACATTGTGTAGCAATAATATAATGATGCATTTGTCATGGTTTAGGAAAAGAAAGACAAGCAGATAAAGAATAAATGAACTCTTAGAGCCTGAGATATGGGCAGTTAAAAGCTGCTTCCCAGGCTTCATAACTCAAGATCAGAGTAACCTACAAACATGACACACATATCGTAACAAACTTACCCAATCTAAACATTGTGGCTCATCATTGTGTGATGAATCAGCTTGGAAAACAGCTAAAATTCATTTGTTTCCAACAGAATTAAAGTCCAGTTTAAATGCAGCTTCCAGTGCATGTTTACTGCTCTGTCCACGTGTAAATGCTCAACCTGCATGCAGACACTGACTGATCAGAGAGAGGAGAGAGGAGCTGATGAACTAACTAACCAAGGCTTATTAAACAAAACAGGTCGACCTTGAAGGCTCTGTTCTAGCCTCCTCCCCTGACTGCATCTGGCTATTCTCACTGACCAAGACGAGGTGCGGTTCATCTTGAAGAAGCCTATTGGGTTGTACAGAAAATGAGAAGGAGCTGTTCAATTTTCTAAATTTCTGAGAAGGAATGAAATTCAAATAATTAAGAATAATAATCAAGAATATTCTGATTTTTATTTTATTTTATTTGGACCACTGTGTTTGTATTTTGAAGAATGTATTATTATTATTATTATTATTATTATTATTATTATTATTATTGTTGTTATTATTTATTACAATCTAATCATTACAAATAACATCACAAATTATTGCATTTTCAGCTCAAATACACCCACAAATCAATTTAAAGCAGGATTTCTCAGATCTAAAGTGTTTTTAGTCCTTATAAGCAAAACAAAAAAAACAAAAAACAAACAAAACAACAACAACAACAATGTAGCTGCAAGTAATTCAATAGATGGTCACATTCATACAAATATTTTCATTCTCTTAATGTTTACATTTCAAATATAGACTAATTGGAGTAATCCAGCATCTGCTGGAAATATCAATATCTCGCATATGTGACTGTCTACTATAAATGCTTTTATATTTAGAACTGCATCGAGCACCTGGAAGGTTCACCCAGCACAGAATGCAAATCTGTCTCTCTGCATACAGACATACATTTACTCACATACTTACACACTCACTCACACCAGGGCAATTTAGAGTAGCCAGTTCACCTGCTGTCCATGTTTTTGGAATGTGGGAGACCTATGCAGACACAGGAAAAACGTGTGCCTTGGTATCTCTCAAGGTTTCTTCCTTCTAGCCTGAGGGAGTTTTTCCTTGCGACTGTTGCCTGCTGGCTTGCTCAATTGAGGCTTGGACCCAGATTTCTGTAAAGCTGTTTTGTGACAATGCCTGTTGTAAAAATCAATATACAAATAAAGTCTGATTGATTGATTGAGAACTCCACCCAGTCAGGTCCTTGAACCCAAGACCTCAGGCCTGGGAGGCAAATGTGCTGGTGTGACACCAGCACTGAACTATATTTACTTACAGACAGCTTCCATTTTAACCGCACTCAGGTGTCTTTTTCATTTCATTTCTTTTCTTTTCTTTTCTTTTCTTTTCTTTTCTTTTCTTTTCTTTTCTTTTCTTTTCTTGTTCAGAGTCTCAGATGTATGGGGAATTCCTGTTGATGAGGATGATCTTGAAAATTTATTCTAGACAGCTGCACCTCTGACAGCCTATCATTAGCTCCAAATCCTCGAGTGATGTTTCGTTCCCAGAAGACTGAAACAGATTGCAGAATATTTAGAAATTACATGACATAATTAAGGATTAACTTTCATGTCTCTGAGAAAGAAGAAGGAAACCTATGTCAGGAGTTTTCTATTCTCCAGTCGCCATCCATCAATGTCAGAAAAGCTCTGTAACCATCAAAGCATTAAGCTTCAGTGCTGAGTAAATCCTCAGTCAAATATTTTGCTTACTCAAATGATCAAATTAAATTTGACAATAAATTCTGATTTCAATGGGTTTAATCAATGCTATTGCAGTTGTCTGATTTGACAATGTGGTTGAGATGTTATTGCAACCAATGTAATATCTACAGGTTGTAATTATGCATCTGACAAATCATGTAAACATTTTCTTATATTAGATACAGTACATTATAATGTTTACATGTGTATAGCATAAGGTAGCAGATCGTGCACTATGTACATAAAGCCATGTCACATATCAGAGACAGCATATGATTATATACATTAAGCAATGGCATACGGTCATGAGGAAAAAGTTAAGACACCCCATAAACAGTTTTGACTTGAATATATTTAACATTTTAAAATTTATTAAATTAGAGTCAGATGCACAACAGACCATTGTTAGAGAGGACTTTGGGGCACGTTGTCTTACTTAAACCCCAGACATTAATTTGGTTTGCAGTTGATCATTGAATTGAGCCTGCTCAATCTGCTATAAAAATATTATTTATATTTGTTATATTCATAAATAGTATTGTATGCTACATATATTATACATATTATACATATTATACATACATTTTTATATACTATACAGAGGAAGTTATTTAATTTCTGGCATTGTTGGTATATAACAGGTATATTTGTAGGTCTCCTCACTCATTGGCGCAATACTTTATTTATTTATTTACTTATTTATTTATTTGTCGCCAGCAGGTACACTGGTCAACAATAGACTGTCCTTATGATACTCCATTGATATGTCCAGCTAGAATTGCTTTTTAGAAAAAGTCCATTTCCTCAGTGAGAAGTTCAGACTGATAAAAAATGAGGGACGGTGGTGGGTGGTGGGGTGAGAGGACAAAAGAAGGCCCACTTACAGAAAGAATAGAGAAAGAAGAACCATCATTATTCTTTCGAATGGCATTTTGTAGATTTCCCACTACTTCTCTGTAAGATGTTCCGAAATCTTAAATCTTTGTGGAGGAACTTCAGACAGAAAGACATCAAGGCCCTGTTTTCAGTGAGGGGGCATTAGTAGTGGTGACTCATCTTTGAAAATCCTTTATAAAATGCTGGTGCTAGTATAGATTGTTGAAAAGTACTCACGTCATTTTCATTTGTATTATAATAAGACTGTTATATTGTTTGGCAGCTATTGTCTACTGTTAACACACTACACTGTTTATGGAGGACTCATTTTGAGTTTTATCACTGCACTGCATTTTGTGGTCATGTTATGAAAGAAATACACCACTTCAAGCTGTGCACTGCAATTAATTTGCATGATTTCACAAAAAAACTGTGACTGAAAAACTGATGCAAGCTGATTGGTCAGCTTGATTTAAAGCATACAACATAGCATATACTATGTATAAGTGGTTTGGCCAGAGGAGGATGGGTCCTTTGTATTGCTCACCAGGGGGTTTATTATCCTTTGTTCAAGTGTTGTTCACATTTCATTTTTATCATATCTGTAAAGATAATTTTTTTTATTTGATTTGATAGCAGAATCGAGCAGGCAGTTATGTGCTGTATAGCTAGGCTATACATTAACTCGGAAACAGACATGATACACCATAGCAAATTACAAGACTTACCCTTTGTCAGGGACACAGAGCTTAACAGGCTGGTTGAGGTCCCAGAAGTACTCGCAGAGGTTTATTGACTTACATACACAATAATCAGGATACAGGTAACAAAGCCAGAAAACGTAACAAACCAGTAGACTCCCGACCACAGACTGACAGGAGGGAGTATATACACACATGAGGAACATTGAACACAGCTGGGACATGATTACAAAGGGGCAGGGTTACCAATCAGACACAGCTGGAAATGGGTGGAGACAAGACCAAAACAAGACACCCTCCCTGGACCTGGCAGAGGGAAACTGAACCAAGAAGACATATGGGATTAGACACAAACAGGAGACAGTCTAGACCAGGACTGAAGAGAGATAGGAAACCAGACTGGTGATGTGACTGGGGATACAAACGACGACACTGGTAACTGAACCTGGGGATTGGGAGACATGACATTGGGCTGATGCAGGGACAAGACAGGAGACACCAATGCAGACTAGAGAACACTGGACAAAGTAGACGGGACAGGAAACTGGACATGGGGAACATGAGAGAGGACATGAGGCGGTTGGAGGCTCCGCCCCTTGGAAACCACTGGTTGGAGGCTCCACCCCTCTGACTGAAACAGCGCATGGAAGCTCTGCCCTATGGGGCCGATATGTCACCGGGAAGCTCTGCCCTCCCAGCCATAGCGGAAGCAGAACCCAACGTTGAGGCAGCCTCTGCTGCAGAACATGTCCGGTGCTGCCGTCGCGGGAGGAGCCACAGCCGTGGTGCATGGGGCAGCTTGGGTGGGTGACGCAACTGAGGTCTGGGGGCAGCCCACCAGCGCACCTCCCCTCCCTCCCAGTCCGGCTTGAGCACAGAGCCGACCCTCAGCGCCCCCCAAAGCTCCCCCCACCGTTAAAGGAATGCTTCTCCGGTGTGGGGGTGACCCAAGCACACCACCTATAGCACCCCTCCGTCCACCAGACTCCACCAGATTCCGGCTGGTTCTGTGAGCCCGTGATGAACAGCTCACGACCGACCACCAGACGGCTGCAGGCGAACCTGTGTTCCGTACTACCTCCGTCAGCCAGTGAGTGTATCTGGCTCTGTCTGGTGATGTTATGGTGTTACCCTTTTATCCGGTTGCTGTGTTATCTTATTTTTTAGGTTCATGTCTCTTTGTTCTCATCTCTGAGGTCATTAAACCCCTGTGTGTATTTCCGCTTCCTCCTACATTTCAGTTCACCAACACCCTTTCTAGACTTGATAAATGCTATCAGTGAGTAATCCAGCTTTAAAGACAAATGAATTTCCAACTGCATTAAATCCCAGTTAAAATGCCTTCCTAAAATGCTTCCAGTGCATGTTTACTGCTCTGTCGACGTGTACATGCTCAACCTGCATACAGACTCTGACTGATCAGAGAGAGGGGGTGGGGCTGATGATCACCTAATGACATTACTGACCCAGATATTGATTTACAGAAGAAACAAGAAGAGGTGCTGTTGTGTACAAATTTCAGACTAAAAGAAAATTGGCTTGTTTTTATATTTTATTTGGAGTACTGCCAAGTATTTTGAAGAATGTATTCATATAAATGGCCTCATCAATCTAATCATTAAAAAAAACCATCATCAGCTCATCAGATATCTGATCAACAACTTCCAACAGGATTTCTGAGAAGTGTTGTTAAAGTTCTTAAAACAAAACAAAAAACAAAGATATGACACTGTTTCCTATAAATACTTTCTACATTATTGTGCGAATAAAGATGTCAAACTCTGCTAAATGCCTGTAAGGTGGTTGTAACCATAATCTAAATACAAACCAAACTTTGATTCTGTTAGTGTAGCATGCATTTTTTATAAATATATATAAGTTCAAGCTTTCTCTAATGCTCCACTGGTTTTCAATGCAGAGCTCAACATAGTTTTGTGTTTGGTGTTTTTAATTAAAATAAGATAGATTTGATTTGGCTACTTTAATGTGTGTATTGTGACAAAATATTGATCACCATCTGAATATTCTCCTGTTTTCTCATTGCATTGAGATTGGATAGGAGGTGTGAAGAAAGCCATTTTAACCTGCTTCAAAAAGCCTGACAGGTAAAAAAAAACAGGCATGAAAGGAAGGGCTGTGGAGACGGCAGTGGACAGCGAGTGCCAGGGCCAGAGCTTCACTTGAGCTTTGCTTCCCATCACAACTTTAAATTGCATTTGAAAGTGAGTCTCGGCAGGCTTCTAGTCTGGAGAGCACACTCCGGTGAAAAAGAGCCCATTAGTATCGGGACCAGGGGAACGAGAACACATTAGAGCGATCTCCAGGGACTCCAGCTCTCAGGTCCAGGGGCCTTAAAGCAACATAGCAGTGGAATAATGATGAGGAATACCCCAGAAATCCACTTTGCTAAGTACTGCTACTACGTTACGGGACATTGCTTTTAGAGACCAGCTTACTAATGTTGCTAAGCAGATGGCTTAAAGAATTAAAGAATGGAGCCTCGTCAGCGTCAATAAAGTGCCAGTGGTGTGAGAATTGTAATTAACAAACAAATGCACATTTTGCAGTCCATGTTATTGTTGCACACGGCCGAGTTCAAAAGTGCTGTCTGTGGAAAAATGCTGTCGTTTTCATCCACAAGAATCTGGTAAAATTCTAGACACCAGATGCACCATTGTGAGAAAATGGGCTTTTATGCATCTTCAGAATAAGCTCACAATGTGCCTGAAATCAACATTTATGAATGTTCTAGCTAATCATACAAACTGGAAATGCAACTACCAACTACCCGTTAGGACACCCCTTCAAAATGTATGCGGGCAGTTGTTGTAAATGGTTTAGTGGACAGTGGACTGGAGTTCTAAAGTAATCATTTAAAATTCCTTCATTCAATTAGTAATTAATTACTTAATGTTTCTCACAAGACAATTTAATTTCTAATATATCTAATAATTACAATGCAATTTATTATCATTACGTTACAAATCATTTAAAAAAGACATTTGTTCAGTTTTGTGCATTTATTTATATCACCTCTGCTGAACCTTTAGAACTCTAGACTCATTTTGTGGGATGCTTTTGTGGTTTGATGTCCATTTATTCCCCAAAACATTTGAAAAGTACTTTTTAAAGTATTTATTTGCTTATTAGGTCTAATATCTCAGAAATCTTGTAGAAAACTGATCATCTGGATTTTTTTCTGAACCGAAAATGCATTTTTGGTTAGTTATTTGTAAAGATTAGATAATATCTATAATAAGTTCTTTGAAATACTTGACAGTGGTCCAAATAAAATAAAATAAAAATCAACCTGAATGTCATCTATCATTTTTGTTATTTAAGTTAGCATGAGTTTTATCTCTTCTGAGGACTTTTTTTCTGAAATTTGAACACTGAGCAAAGAAAGAGAGCAAACAGCGTCTTGATTTAAAGTCAAACATCTGGGTCAGTGATGTCATTAGCCCCGCCCCTCTGACTGATCAGTCAGAGTCTGTATGTAGGTTGAGCATGTATTCATGGGCAGAGCAGTATGAACATGCACTGGACGCTTCTTTGGCATTTAAACTAGAATTTAATTCAATTGAATTTTGCTGTTTTCTGAGCTGGATTACTCACTTGTAGTTCATCACACAACAAAGAGACCACTAATGTTAGACAGGGTAGGTTTTGTAGTTTGTTATGATATGTGTGTCATGTCTGATTATGAGTTATGAAGCCTAGGAAACTTTATGTCATTGCCCACAAAGTACGGATCTCGGGTTCTAAGAGATCCGTACACCTTACGGATGAAATTGAAGCAATTTTTATTGATGCAGGATGTCACCTTGGAGACTCCATAAAATAAAGCAATCAGCACATATTTTACTGAATATAATATTAGATCATTTAAATATCTCCTCCCACTCAAGAGTACACTCAACAAACTGGAAGAACACGTCCTGAAAATACCACAAATGTTCATCTCATCTGGACCTGACATTCCACAGTACTGCTTTCATTGTTGTGCTGCTCTGACACTTCAGGGTTTTTCTCCCCTTTGTGTTTCATTCTTTCTCCAGTAGTTTTCTGAGACTTTGGCTGCAGAGTCTCAGTAATTGGGAATGACATCTGCAATCATCCGTGCTCTGTGTCAATTCCCCCAACAGTGATTTATTTACTGATGATACGAGGGGCTCCTGAAAAGACTGCTCTGTTTGTTCTGCATCAGCAAAATCACACACGGCAAAAATGAATGGAAAATGACAGACTGGAAGAAAAAGACAGAGAGAGAGAGAGAGCGGGAGAACGAGAGACACAGAGAGAGTTCTATATACAGATATAACTCATTAGGTTTCATGTCTTTGTGGAAAAACATCCAAATACGCTTCTATTGACCTTCCGAAACAGCTACATTAGAGGTGTGTTTTTAAGAAACATGCTGGAATGTAAGGGACTGAGTGCTGGGTGGGAGCAGCCTCTATTACACACACACACACACACACACACACACACACACACACACACACACACACACACACACACACACACACACACACACACAATGCTTTGTGCAACTCTTGAATGCTTTTTGTCACATGTCATTAGTCACTCTGAAAGACGCCCAGGTAATGGAGTGCTCTTTCTTTCTCGTATTTTTTTTTTTTCTTTTCCCCTCCTTTCGCTCCATTCCTCCACCCAGCTCAGGAGAATTTATCTGTGATTGATGGCAGATCATTCCAAACTGCTTGACAGAACTTTCCATTTCGGCTATGGAAATTGTTCTTTTCTCCGTGTGCTCCTTCTCGAACCGAGCGCTAAGGCTGTGCTCGCTATACCACTGAGCCCAACAATAAAATTATGATTGATATTGCTTCGCATCAGCAGCCAATTACAGGTTTCTTTTGACCTTAATGGAATGGAAATTGCTGAGACGAAAACGATATGCTCTTATTTCATTAAAGGTAACTATGACAACAGCATGGCTGGATAACAGTATAATTTGTTTATTTATCAAACTGTCAGAAGTTTGATATTGGTGGGTTTTTGATTAGCAAAAGGTTGTTTTTTTTTGGCTCTGGAGTATCATTTTCTCTCCAGATATTTTCAGTTATTTAGGCATCAAGAGTTCAAAATCCTAGTCATCCCCCCAGATAATAACTTCAGGGTTCATTGAATATAAAGCATAGTGAGCATTTGTGGTCATTTTATTGGCCAATCTTGTTGCAAGTGACATGTTTGCATGATATCTTTATTGGGATTTGGTTTATGCACTAAAAACAGCAGGAACCCCTAATCTTTTAATGAGAGCAGTTTATAGGTTCCACCAAAAATCATAGTCAATAACTTACATACTTAGAATGATGCAATGTGATGCATTTCCCAGAAATGAAGTTGAAACCATTGCGGTACCACATTGTTAACATTTATACAGTCATATACAAAAGTTAGGACACCCCATGACCTTGTTTGTCTTTTTAACATATTTAAACATCTGGACTATGATTCTAACTATTAGGAATTCTTATGATTATTTTAGTGCAGAAGAGTTTTGACAATAGTGGACTTAATGAAGATGAAAATAATTAATTTCAGTTAATAACTGAAAATATGGGCATTTCTGGAATAATCATCTAAAAATGTAACTCAAATTGTCATAACTGATGTTACTAATAAAGAATACCGTACCTGGTAGGTACAGTAGGTGTGTGGACATCTGCATTAAGCTGCATCAGTTTCTGACACAGGGGTTCAAATGCACAACGTGTATAATCTCCATTGGACAAGCTCTGGAGAAGCCACATTTAATCCAAGAGGTGTCATCTGGCCCAAACTTCTGGGGCTAAACCCACAATGTTTATTTAACAAGTACTAAATATTAAGAATATTAAGAAGAATATTAAGACCAATCTCCATCCAGTACTTTGTGGCTGAATGCAATCAAATTCATTTCAAAATTTCTTGATTTTTGCAATAACATTGGATGAGCAGCTTGATCGATCGAATCAATCAATCAATCAATCAATCAATCAATCAATCAATCAATCAATCAATCAATCAATGCTTTACAGAAATCTGAGTCCGAGCCTCGATTGAGCAAACCAGCGATGACAGTGGCAAGGGTAATACTCCCTACGGCTTGGAGGAAGAGACATTTAGGAACCAGGGCTCAAAAGGGGAACCCGTCCTCCTCTGGTCGATACTGGAGAGCACAGACATAAGGATACACACACTGGATACAAGCTCAGTGTTAATATGAAAGTCCATGCAGGTTAAAGATTCAAAGCTGGCGCTTGAGTCTCAAAAGTGGGATGAGTGGGCATCTAGGTAGATCCATCAGGATAAGGCATCATGAGTGGGTGTGGACCAACATCAGACAGGCAGCAGGGGTAGCTCAGGACATGGGGGAGAGAGCGAGAGAATTAAGTGATCACAGATAATCTGGTGTAGTCTGTTAAGGAGGGGTTAACAAAAAGCCTGCGTAAAGAGAAATGTTTTAAAGACAGAGAGAGTGTCTGAGTCCCGAACAGTGGCAGGATTTTCCAGAACGACCAGCCAGAAGGGCATTGCAATAATCCAACCTTGATGCTAGAAATGCGTGCACCAGTATCAGCATTTTTGTGGGAAAGTGCTTCACGCAATTTGGGAATATTACATAGGTGAACAAATCCAGTTTTTACTACATTATGTTGAAACTGTGTACTGTAAATTTCTGGGCACGCTATTGTCTTGGGTATTTCCCAAACAGCCTTTCCTTAAAAGACAATAGAGTCAGAGAACTGTTTGTCTCAGTTTGTTTCTTTGCTCTGCACTCCGCAGCAGTTTGGAATGTGTGTAATGCTCTTTATGCTCATGAAGAACAAGCCCTAGTCACTGCTGAGTGCTAGTATTTGGTCGAACCAGAAACTTCTCTCCCAGCAGATCCATATTGATCAGCTAGGCTTTTTACACACTGAGTCTGTGGAGAGTTCTGCCATCGTAATGGCCCGGTTCTGCCTGGATGTTTCCCATAGGCCTCTGGGATGATCCCAGAATTCCTCCGCGGATGCATCGTGGAGCGCAGCCTGCTTCTATGTATGAGCTGTATTTCACAAAGTCAAAAGAATCGATCCATTACAACCCATTTGGGATGCCTGGAAGACGTCCAGCACTCATGCTTTTTCCTCCCTCCTTTGAAGGCTTGCCTGCTTTCAGGCTCACTCGTGATCAGTGCTGTGTATTTAGGGAATTTGTCATTGTATCAAGCATGTTTCGAGGTGGTGGGGAGAGGAAGAACAATTACAGAGCCTCCGCAGAGGATGTCTGTGATATTTGTCCAAACTTTCTTCATCAACTTTTATCCAAGGCAACAAAGACAAATCATATGAATAGAACGTTTTGCTGAAGTGTGGGTTGAGCCAGCATATAATTACATTACTATGGTAATATGGGCACATAATAGTTGATGAAAGAATGAATGGTAGTTGAAAGACGCTAAGAACTAAGTGTCCTGTTGGTATACAGTTAAAGACTGTGGCCCATCTGTTGATGCAGTTTGTGTTAAGCCTTGGATCTACTACACAAGTCATAGTCATAGCATATTATAAACAGACTGGGTTTTTCACTGATTTGTACAACAAATAAAAAAATATCCATCTCACACTATGTGACTTCAACCTGCTGCTGAACCAAACTGAACACATTAACGTGGTTTCTCATGTTACCTCGAGGATCAAACATGGAAGTACAAAAGCATCCTGTGATCATTGTTTGTTTGGCCGTTTGCACTCTGCCAGAAACATGAAAACAGCCTTTGAGATCATGGGTCGAAAATAAGCTATATATATCGAAGGCTATCCTTCGTACGTGGTAAATGTTTGCTTCATGTATGATTTTCTGTTCCACCTTTAATGTTGCTGCGGTATCGGACACATACCAGCACCAGAATGAAGCTGCTGCATCTTTTAAGGTGGAACATAAAATTAAATGTGGGTTTTATGTGCTTATGTTTGATTTCATTGGCTGTTGATTGGACTCATTCAGAGTCACTGATCAGACTAGATTATGTTACACTTAAAATCAATGATAATCAAACTTTTGACTTGCTCTGATTGGTCTGAATGGTGATTAAGGAGCCAGAAATTTGAGTCTGTTGCCCAAACACAATATGATGTAACATCTACACAAAGTACCCCAGATGACAAAGTGAGAAACATTTTGTTTGTTGGGTCGTTGTCCTGTTGGAGGATAAACCTTCATCCCAGTCTGAGCGTTCTGGAGCAGTTTATCATCAACAATGTCTTTGTGCACTGCAGTCATCTTTCCCTCAACCCTCACCAGTCTCCCAGTTCCTGCTACAGAAACATCTCAACAGCATGATGTTGCCACCACCATGCTTCACTGTACGTTATGAGCAGTGCCTGGGTCCCTCCAGCCATGATGCTTCGATGGGCTGCCTTATGCCTTTTAGTGAGGAGAGGCTTCTCTCTGTCCACTCTACATTACAGGCCTGATTGGTGGAGTGCTGCTGAAATGGTTGTCCTTCTGCAAGGTTCTCCTCTCTCCATAGACCAAATTTGGCGCCCTGACCAGCGTGACCTTCTTGGTTTCCTCCCTGACTAAGGCCTTCCTACTACAATCCCTCAGTTTCAGGTGACCAAGTCTATGAAGTGTCCTGCTGGTTTAAAACTGCCACTGTCCTCATCGGGATCTCATTGGGCAGCAGAATTTCTTCTGTACCCTTCCCCAGATCTGTGTCTCGATACAATCCTGTCTCAGAGGTCTCCAGACACTTTCTTAGACCATGGCTTGGTTTGTGCTCTGACCTGCACTGTCTACTATGGGACCTTATATAAAGAGGTGTGTGCCTTTCCAAATCATGTCCAATCAACTGAATGTACCACAGTCCAATGTCCAATCAAGCTCAATTATGAGTGTCATGGCAAAGTCTGTGAATACGTATGTCATAAGTATTCCATTTCCATTCATATTCATAAGAATTTAGGCTGAACTTTTAGGCTGTAACAACAAAATGTGTGAAAAGTGAAATGCTGTGAGTAATTTCCATATGCTCTGTACTTCTCTACAGAGACTAGCCTAAGTGGGTGCACTTGCACATCTGTGTCAGCAATGGGTTCGTCAGTGTATGTTTCTTAGGAACGAAACCAACCCCAGCTTCAGCAGAAGTGTATAGATGAGTACTTGAAACTAGAGCAGTCACTGCCATTGTGGGCCTTGAGAAAAGCACTTAAAACTTGACTTGCTTCAGGGTGACTGTTCCTGTAAGTGACTAATGTAAGTTGCCCTGGACATCATCAAAAAATGTGTCAGCTGAATGTGAATGTAAGCCACTTTCATAATTATGACATGTGGACCTCTCTGAAACCTAGTCACTAGGCAGTGATGGCTCATCATTTATCCACCCTCAAATCGCTCCTGTTTTTAGGAAAGAAATCAGGGTCTTTTTTTTTGGAAGCCCTTGGAGGAAGGGTATGGAACATCTTTCTGCTAAACATCTGACCTTTGTTTGAAACATGAAGTACTTATCAGGAACATCCAGTGGGAAATGGCACTTGCCTGAAACCATCTCAGGCTTTGTGCGGATCATTCAAAACTGGCTGCTAAGAAATTTCTGATGCACTCTGTCACAACAAACAAATAGACCAAAGAGGGTGTCCTTGAAAGCCAGCGGACGTTCTGCAACTATTTGATTGTACTCACTGTAACTTTCGTCATTGTTTTTCTGTGTGGTCCTGCACTCAGCTGTGTGGCTTTAGTTGATGGTTCCACTCTTGAGCCGGTTCAGAAATGGTTTCTGGGTTGGATGTTGATTAAAAGCCATTATTTGTAGAATCTTTAGATTATATTGGCGTAAACATGTCTGGTTGTCAGGTTAGTGAAAGTTTTTTTTATACCATTGCTCCAACCAGCTCTTTTAGAGTCTGCTACTCTGATGGGATTTGTGTACGTATGTAGCTAAAACCTTTTCCACTGCATGATACCTTTTTGTTTTCCACTAACACAGCTCCATTCGAAATATAACTGGTGATGTCAAAAACACTAAAGAAATGGGTTGTGTAAGTTTATAAATGATAAATTATCAGAATATTATTATTAATTATATATTATTAATTATTAATATTATGTTTCTATATTTAACCTTTAGAACCCTAGGCCAGTTTTGCTGGATGTTTTCATATATATATATATATATATATAATATATATATATATATATATATATATATATATATATATATATATACATGTCGTTCAGAGTGGTCCAAATAAAATAAAAGCTCTGAATGTCCTTTTTTAATTTATTTTATTTACTTTTATTCTGAAATTTGAACACTGTGTGAGCAGATAAAGAGAGCAAACATCCCCTCCATTCTCATAACCCAATATGTAATGTCATCAGCCCCACCCTCTCCCAATTATCAGTCAGAGTCAAACAACAGCTATATGCAGGTCAATCATGTACACAGTAAACATACAATGAATGGCTGCTGTGGCATTTAAAGTGGAATTTAATTCAGTTGGAATTTAGTGAAATTTAACTGTTTACTCACTGATAATTCATCACATTTTGTGTTAGATAGGGTTGTGCAGTTTATTTTAATATGTGTATTATTTCTGTAGGTTACTCTGATCTTGAGATAATGTATGAAAGCAAGAAAATGAAAAGTAACGGCAGACAAAGTGTGGATCCTGGGCTCTAACAGTTAATACTGATTTAGTTGTTTTTGTTTTCACAATAAAGCAAGGCGTCTTGCGTCACATTCTTAAGGGCCAGACATTTGTAATATCACATAGCAAAAAAAATATTTGCCACAGAATATGTTAGAATAATTTGTTGTTGGTCATTTTAGACCACCAGAATTATTACTCACAGAAAACTGACTGGGTGGATTGGGATGGGCGTGAAGTCTCTTGGTAATAATTACATTAGAACTTTTGACTCTCAGCTTAACTCAACCAGGTTGTAGTGATCGACTGTACTGTACTCAACCAAGGACACACAATGAAAAAATTACCACAAATAATAAACAATAGCTGTGAGCAGTGTACAAACAGCCATTATTTTACATACTGGTACAAAGGGACACTAATTAAAAGCCATTCATCACTTCCACCAAATGTTATCAACCAGGGCATTGGTTGCTGCCGGGCATGTGCACTTGACCCTGCTAAATAAGGCAACAGCAAAGTAATCCAAAGTAATCCAAAAGTAAAGGATGCATCTGTTTCAATAGTGCTAGCACTGCAAATTAGAGGCTAAACTTATTGTAGAGGGTCTTACCTTAACTCTATCTCATCATTTTCCATCACAGTCTCTTCTTAATGTCTCTATTATGCAAGAGCCCAATCCCTTATTAGCATCACACGGTGATAACCTCCATTGTCATGGTTCAAAAGCTGTTCTTGCAATTCAGCTGTTTCCCTGTAATCATTTCGCCCCTCTACAACTAATGCAGAACAAGCGTTGAATCTGATAATTATCTTATTCAGCCTCGATGTCTTTTATGCCCTGGGAATATAATGTGATATTGAAAAGTCCTACATCAGATTCATTGTAATGCATTTGTCCCACCACGCTAGGGGGGATTGAGGAGGGGGGGGGGGTCCCGTGATCACCTTTTTTGCCCTTGTGCGGAAAAGCCATGTACATTAGCTTATCAGCGCCATCTGATTATCAGTGACAGTGATCCAGATTTTAAATGTGCATGGGAGGTTTGCATTATTCATGTCATCCTTTTTTTAAGCGGTCTATTTCTGGTCGTATGCAACCCTCGTCAGATCCATTAACTAAACATATGCATAGGCTCCGGATTGGTGGTTTCCACCACTGGCAGCCGTGGACTCTGTCTGTGCACAGCAAGGTCAGAAGTCTCAGGCTGAAGGTTTTCTTTTTTAGCTAGGACTACATTACGCATTCACATCTGATTTTAATGGACTCTGGGGAACTTTTTGCCATCATCACAAATTCTGAAGCAACTTTTACAATGTGGTGCTAACCTCTCAGCAGCCTCATGAATAAACTTCAACAGAAATTTCCACTTCATCTGAATTACATATACATTTTTTTTTTTTATTCCTGCTGTTTATTTCTGGAGGTTTGGGGTTTGTTTTGCCGACGTTTCTTCGCTGGAAATGAACAGAATCATAATTAAGTTGTAGAGGCTCATTTTTAAACTAATTTTGATGCAGGTGCACAACTGAAGAGCTAAGGTAAGGTGCACCTCTTACTGGAAAATCAGGTGTAATGTAAGCTCATAATCAGCCACTTGAGAGGAGAAAAACAAACAGGTGCACGGCACCGGTGCTGAAATGCTGAGGTATTAAAAACTTGCTCAAACTTGTTCTGCAGTTATGCCATGATAAAATCTGTTTATTTTTATATCTTTGGAAAAAAGGCCATTCCTGTTTTTCTTTTTTGGTAATCTACAATTCTACTTTCCTGGCAGTTCTGAACATGCCTTCCTGACGCGCTCTCCATTATGAATGCAGACATTGGCGCTTCGACGCAGGAGCTTTACTTCAAGGCGTGTGGATGTGAAGACGCGAGTACTTCCAACTAGAACAAGGATTTATTACTTCCAACATCATTTGCATAATTGTATGCATCTCATGCAGTGTGGGTACACAGTGCCTGCATGGATGATCAGTTCTTATCTTAAAACTGCACAAAAAAAAGATGAAGGAAAGGGTGGAAAAGGGGCATGCTGAAACGAAGTAATCAGGAGTCCTGCTGTACATGTCAAATTATATAAATTATTTAGGTTCCAGTACTTAAGAACTACTATAGCTGGAGCCTGCCCAGCTATTAGCTGTTGTTGTGTTGATGTGGGCATCAGAGTTAAGCAGCTTAATCATAGCAGAAGATGCTGGATGGACTTTGTCCATGTCTGAAGCCCCTGTGTGGCAGAGAAGTGTTTCTGATACACAGTCCTTAAGTTGCATGTACTGTTGTCTGCTTGTGAAGTAGTCCATAGTCCATGTGATGAGATGGTGATCCTCCCCTGCTCTCTCCATCTTGCTAGTAGAGTGGGCTTGATAGTACTCAATAGATAGGAAGAACATGATTCTGGTGCTTCCCACCTTTTGAAGATGAGCGAGGTAAGTTGCACCCTCCACTCCAATGTCTGGCTGGTAGGCAAATTGCAGAGGAACCATATCTGGCTCCATCAGTGAATGAAGATGGGCAAGAACAGGTCTTTCCAGAGCCTTCATCAGATGGAAGATTAGTGCCACTACTCTGTAACCGTTCAGATCAATGGAGTGTGCAGTTTTTGGGATGGGTACTACACACATACTGGCACTCTCTCCTGTTCCAGGCTCAAGTTGAAAATGTCCTTTACTATCCCACACAGTTGGTCTGTGCAGTGCCTTAGGATCCCTGGATTGATGTTGTCTGCATCCACTGCTTTCCTCACCTTCATCTTTCTCAGTTCTCTCCTCACTAGTTCTCTGGTTAGGGACAGAGGAGGACAGGGCTGAATACTGGGAGCTGAAAGCAGGGGTGTGAGCTGGGCTGAATGAGGGTCAAGAACCAGATCAAATCTGTTGAAGAAGGAATTGAGGTCATTTGCCCATTGCAGGTTTCCTACAGGCAGCATGTTGGACCCCTCCAAACTCCAAATACATTCCATTCTCTTCCTGTACTGGTCTTTGCCCTCCTTGATTTTCCTTTGCAGTTGTGTTTCTGTACTCTCCCTTATGTCCTCTTGTCCCCTAAAGGCCCTCTTCTATTATTTTTTTTTCCAGAAGGGCTTTCAGATCTGTGGTAACCCAGGGCTTGTTATTGGAAAAACACCAGACAGTCTTGGTGGGTACAGTGTTCTCCACACAGAAATGTATGTAATCTATGATGCAATCAGTGAGACCATCAACATCCTCACTGTGTGGGTCACAGAGAACTTCCCAATCTGTTGTTCAAAAACCGTCCTTCAGAGCCGCTTAGTCCCCATCTGACCAACTTCTCACATCTTTAGTTGACAAGACGTCTTTGAACAATAGGTTTGTAGACAAGCAGGAGTTGAACCAGACTGTGGTCTGACTTGCCCAAAGCTGGGAGGGATGCTGTGTTATACGCATCCTTGGAGTTTACAGAAACAGATCCAGTGTTTTATTGTCTTTTGTGTTGCAAGTCACATACTGTTTGAAGTTGGAAAGTATGAAGGACAGGGAAGCATGACCTCCCCAGAGATGAGGATGAGAGCCTGTGGATGCTGTGTCTGGAGTTTGCTCATGACTGACTAGATGCTGTGCATGCATTTGTGGATATGAATGGTGTTAATATGGGTATTGCATCACAGGACAGAGGTGTTTATATGGGTCTGATATCAGAGGACAGAGGTGTTTATATGGGTCTTATATCAGAGTGTAGAGGTGGTTATATGGGTATTATATGACAGGACACAGGTGGTTATATGGGTATTATATGACAGGACACAGGTGGTTATATGGGTATTATATGACAGGACACAGGTGGTTATATGGGTATTTTATGACAAGGCACATGTGGTTATATAGAGAATAGAAGGTAGAAGTAGCAGCACTCCTGCCCTTACCTCTGCATTTAATTAAACCATGAAATGTAAATAATTTTGGATGGATTGTTTTTTATGGATAGAAATGTTACACTTGCTGACACTGATGAGTGGTAATTACTAATGGTAATGATAGCAATAAGCTATTAGTTAATAGACTAAGCTATTCCTAGGCGTGGACAGCTAGCTAGCTCAGCATTTGGCTTACTGTGCTTGTCAATATCTATAGTTCTATTAAAAACATGCTTCTTTATTTTAGTAAAAGTGTCTGTAACATCTACATTTTCCACATCTTGGGCCTAATTCACCCTCAGCCAACACATGCTGTAGGTTCTGTTGTATTTCTTTCGGTCTGGAATCCAATGTTCCCTTGGCAACAGCTTCTGGAGCACTGAAGGGAGGAGAGTAGTTTATGGATGTAAAAAAAAATGCATATAAATGTATATATATATATATAATGTATAAAGTATGAATTCATCAATGCACAAGTAAATAATATAATAAATAAAAATTAAATGTATAAATACCTTTTTAGCCATTTAAAGACTAAAATACTAAATAATGTTTGTGAATTTTTACATTTACTTGCTTAAATATTTATATATATATATATATATATATATATATATATTTTTTTTTTTTTTTTTTTTTTTTTTTTTTTTTCCCACACATTTGTTTATTCATGTATTATGTGGGAGGTCCTCTCTTAATTCTAAAGCACGATTGGTCAGCTGGTGAACCAGCAGTATTTCCAACGTAAAATGTACCACAGATATCCAATGTTTGCTTCCTCTGTCTCTGAAAGAATATGATGTGGCAGGCAACATCTTGAAGACTCTCTAAAACACTTATGTCCAGTGAAGCCTTGATAACATTGTGCAACTAAAGGAGCAAAAAGCTGCAGGTGATGCTCATTCGTTTAACTCATCTCTGTGTTATTTATTTTATTATTAAGAGCAATTGCAAATAATTTAAAACCAATAGCAAATGATTTTGAGAGCCATGCGCCAAAGTATGTCTTTTTTTTCATGACAAAACTGTATTTATTCATTTAATAGTTATTGTATTATTTAATGTTTACTTTATTCATTTAGATATTCATCTATTAAATTATTTATTTGTAAAGGTCGTGGATGCTATATTATTCATTTTTCTTGAATATTGGCCACACAATCATATATATTTGATACTTTTGGCTAATTCTGTTTTCCTTTGGTTTGACAGGTGATGCAAAAGCAGATGACTGAGCTGTTCTGATATCTCCAAAGCATGGACATAAATACATAAAGACATAAACTGACCTGCACACCCAGAAATATATCAGACGTTGTAGGGATGGTCACACCAGCACACTGATACTATTTGATTATTTTGTTCCATCTCTACTCATTTATGTGTAATAACTTTTAAGTTATATTAGTTGTATTAAGTTTTTATGTACAGAAACATTCTGAAGGCAACCGGTTTCCAGGGTGACTTTGAAAGGAGTGGAGCTCCATCCTCTTTAATAATGGATGCAGGATTTGAAAATTCAAAGTTAAAGTTAATCTAGATCAGGGGCCACAGTCTCATCCACAAAGGGTCATTAGAGGCTACAGGTATTTGTTTCAGGCAGCAGAGCCTCATAAAATTAATCAACTGATTAAACAAGCCGAATCAAGTGCGCTCTGAGTAATGAATAGAATGAAAACCTGCAATCACAGAGGCCCTTTGTGGAGACACCTGATCTAAATGAACTCAGTCTGAAGCAAAATGAACTACACCTAAGCGCAAATTCCATTTCACATTTTTGCTTTGTTTTCAAGAATGACATCCTTTTCACTGTTCTCTCCATTCATCGTTTTTTATTGACATGTGATTTGAAAATTCATCAGTTTTATCTGGATCAGGGGTCACTGACCTTATCCACAAAGGCCCACTGAGCAGCAGGAGAACCTCATATAACTAATTACCAAGACCAACTGATTTAGAAAGTGGGATCAAGTTAGCTTTAGATTGCTTGGAATGAAAACCCACAAACACATGGCCCTTTGCCAAGAGCCCTGACCTAGATGAGCTCAGTGTGAAGCAAATTAATGTTCCTGCATTTTTCCATTTAGGAGAACCAACTTTTTGCCCGGTGAATTTCATTTCATCAATATGAGCACAATTTCAGATGTTTATTCTGTCTCGCAGACGTGAGCAGAGCACCAGTGTCTTACGGACTCATGGTTATGAGGACTGAAAAATCGTAGGGCTGAGGTTTGTCTAGATCAGGGGTCGCCAATGCCCAGGTGTCAAGTAAGAGAACCTCAAATAACTAACCAACTGTTTGAAGACCAGTTGATTAAAGTGGAATCAGGTGAGCTCTTGTAAATGGAAAAAAAACCTGACATCTGAAAGAGAGAGAGTCTTTGTCATGTCCTGAATCCACCGCATCAATGAAAACACATGCATAAGATCATAACTGACCATAAACAATTTGTGATTTATATTATTGTTTTTGTTTAAACTTAATTATTTTAGATCTTTAGCATGAACTACCTGTAATGTGATGATGTCATTTAGTGAGTGCGAGTGGGTCTTTGTCTGTATAATGATGTTGATTGGTGCAGCAGGAGCCTCGAGTCTGTTCTGTAATTATATTATGTTATTTTGGAACCACTCATCTGTTCTAAACCACTATTAAAATGCAATTAAAGTTAAACTAATGTGAAATTAATATACATGAAGTATACTGGTCATTTTATTTTCTCCACTCTTCTAATACAGTTTAAGTATATTAAACTGAAACACATTAAATGTTTGCTTATGAAGTGTAAATTTGCATAAACAGATTAATTAATAACATCATCTGTTTCATCTTATTGCCAAAAGCCTGTTTTTCGATTTCATTGCTTTTTATATAACTTGAATTTGTAGCTGTTCTACAAATTATGCTTGAAAATAACCTGGACTAAACACTTTCTCAGATTATTTATTTTGGCCAACTTTTCCCCCAATTTGGAAGAGTCAATTATCCAACCCCTATTAGGACTGTCCCCCTGTCCATCTATGGTCCCAAAATTAGGATAGTAAAGAAAGACACATGCTTCTTCTGGTATATGTGAAGTCAGCCACCACCTTTTTTCAAACCATGTCTTTGCATTATTGCTGGGCAGCTAAATCGCTTGGAGGAAAGTGCCAAGTCCCCAGCTCTGCACTGGGTGTGAAGTGGAGAGAGGGCATCATCTACCCACCCAGTTTTGCTTTCTCAGACTCCGGCTGCTGATGGCAAGCAGCAGGACCCAAGTATTACACATTAAAATGCATGTAAATATAATCAGTGATTTGAGTGACAAACAAGTTGTGTGTGTCACACAGCTCTATGGGGCCTGGTTTAGTGGGTCCCAGTTAGGTCACTGTCTGTGTTTCCCACGCGTCTGTCTGGTTTGCTCATTAGGCCAATTCAATTCAGCTCACTAACCATTTGAATATTTGGTGGGAAAGAGGAAACCGGAGTACCCAGAGGAAACCAGACGGACACATGGAAAACACAGACAGTGACGTGGGTGGGAATTGCAGGAGTAGCCCCAAGAGTAGCTTTCTAGTGCTCCTGGATCAGTGACTACATTACTTGGCAGACCACAGTATGTTAGGATGTCCATATATATATATATATATATATATATATATATATATATATATATATATATATAACAACATTATTTACCTATGGATGATCTATATAAAATAAGCATGCCATTGCCAATGCTTTAATAAATAAATAAATAAATAAATAAATAAATAAATAAATATAATAATAATAATAATAATAATAATAATAATAATAATAATAATAATAATAATAATAATATTTTTAATAGTAACTAACTAATGAATCTGCAGTTTAAAGGGTTAACCCTGTGAATAGTAACACATGGTGGGCTTCTGCCAGCACACACATGCTCTCACTGTCCTTTCACTCATCTGTTTTAAGGTCACATGCTGAGTCCGCTGGCGAGTGTGCGGGGTCAGAGAGTGCCGAAAAATGCCAGCATCTCAAACAACATCAGAGCGTCCAAGCGGCCAGTGGAGCGCAGAGAGGGCAGAATCGACACAGGATAGCAGAGTGGACAGGGGGTGCACACAAACAGCAGCTGTGCTTAAAACACATGGACACACACACACACACACACACACACACACACACACACACACACACACACACACACACAGCCATAATATTATAACCACCTGCCTAATATTGTGCAGATTCCTCTTGAACTGCCAAAACTCATCGAGACATGGCAGACTTCACAAGACATCCAGCATTAAGTTTTTAAACAGTTTTCTGTGCAGAAGCTTTTCTGTGGGATCAGACTAGACAAGCTAGCTTTCACTCCCCTGCACATCAATGAGCCTCTGGCACCTATGACCCTGTCACTGGTTCACTGTTTGTCCTTCAATGAACTACTTTTGGTTGGTACTGACCACAGTATCCAGGGAACACCTCACATGACCCAATATCTTGGAGGTTCCTGACCCTGTCATCTAGACATTACAGTTTAGTTCTTGTCAAAGGGTCTCCGATTCATATGCTTGTCCAGGGGCTTCACCTGAGCTGGGCTTTTGGGTAGCCCTGAATATTCTTTAACAAGCCCCAAATCTTCTGACATAAACCCCCAAACGGTCTCCTGTCTTTCTCTCTTATGCTCTGTCTTTTTCTTTTTCTCTCTCTAACTAACAATATTGTATCATATTTTTACTACACCTACAAACTTATTCTTCAGGGGTTATTTATTAATGAAAGTGGTTCTAAATAGAACCATGAACACTCCAAGAATCCATGCTTAAACCATGAAAGGGTTCTTCAGATTGATGGTTATTGTGCTAGGGTTTCATATAGTGCCAAAAATGGTACTATTGGTACTACTGGAACCTTAATTTCCCTGAAGAAACCCTCCCAAGGGATCAATAAAGTTCTATTCTATTCTATTCTATTCTATTCTATTCTATTCTATATTCATGTTCTTATAGTTACAAGCTTCATAACTATAGAACAACTCTTTTTGTGCTATATGGAACCCTTTTCAAAACCCTTTTTTTACCTCTCTCTCTCTCTCTCTCTCTCTCTCTCTCTCTCTCTCTCTCTCTTCCCTTCCTGCCTCTCTCCCTCCATTCCACTCAAACCTTTCAACCCCCACCTCTCTCACCCATGCGGGTTCCTCCACAGTGAGAGGGAAAACAAACCCAGCAGTACATCTTCAGCCAGGTCTTCTGAAGTCGGCCGGTTTAATAATTTCTGAGGAATAAAAAGGGCAGGAAGCTTTTGTGAAGTGATCTCACCCGGAACACAACCCTGGTGGTCTCTGGCCAAATGCTGCCAGCTGACGTTCGGCCTTATTCTTCCCCCAGCCTGTGACACTCTGCTGTGTCCACCCTGTGGAGATGCTCTCACAGAGAAGATAGAAAGTCTGATGCTGAACAGCGACAGGAAACACATACAATAAATAAATAAATAATATAATGTAATATAATGTAATATAACCTCTCATTATAGAATCATGATTAAAGATGAAGCGCAATGTTAAATTCAAAGGTTTGATATCAGGGTGACAAATTATGTTACTATATCACTACATTATTCAGTTGATAGAACTCAAATTGGTTCTGAAGGCAGCTCTGCCTCTGAGGCAGAACAAACATAATTGGTTCAGAGAATAAACAGAAAAAATAACTTGACCTGTGGATGTAAGGAAGTGCACTTTAGTTTGAGAAAACTGGATAACTGGTTTCTGAGGCTGCATGCCAAAGCTTCTATCCACTCTTTTCTTAATGCCATGCCACTGCAGTAACTGGCATGCACTTCTAGGGGGCGCACATGAAACTGTCACATGAAAACATTATGGTAGTCTCTGGGCTGGTACACTGTGAAATGCTGCCTTAGCAGAAAGAGGCAACGTTGTTTGGCATCTTTCTGATGGTAGATACGTGCACTCTGACATCAACTTTGGTCCTGTGATGACATTTTAGGATTGCTGGAGACTTCTTTTAACATCTTGCTCTGGGGTCTTGGGTTCAAGGCCCGTTCTGCATGGAGTTTCCATGTTCTCCCTGTGTCTGTGAGGGTTTCCTCTGGGAGTCCAGTTTCCTCCCACTTTCCAAAATCATGTATATCAGGTCCGTTGGCTACTCTAAATTACCATGATGAATGGATGTGTGTGTGTGTGTGTGTGTGTGTATGCCAAGAAACAGATTGGCACTCTGTCCTGGGTGAACCTGCCCAGTGCTTGATGCAGTCCGTCAAATGGTCGTTTTCAGTAGAGAGTACGATATGCTAGTTTTTGCTGGTGTGTGTTGATTGGGAGATTGTGAAGAGGGTCTTTAGAAAGGCACTATGTAAATGTCACTTTCATAGAAGTTTATATCAAGATAGAAAAATATAGGTATGAAACAATTACAATGATTATTAAAGCACGTTGTTTAAGCATTAACTGATAACCAGGGGGAGTGAATAAAATAAAAATAAAAATAAAAAATTCTTATGGCAGGATGTTGTGGCCACTGTGTGGCTGGTTCTGAGAGGGAGCAGAAACCTATTGCATTTCCATTTCCCGCTGATTTTCAGCTCAGGCTGCTGGAGAGTAATGAACAGCAGGCCAGGATTCAACCACACAGTGAGATTTCTGCAGAGAAGCTCCAGGACACTGCTGGGCTTTTTGGAAAAAGGTTAATCTTACCTGTGAGGAGTGGCCCTGGTGAGGAATATCTGTTTCATACATCTTTACTTCAGTGACCTCTTTCACCATGTGCTGCATTAAACACACAGTCCATTCGGGTTCTGCTGTGAAGGAATGGTGGAGAGCAACAGTGGCTCAATGCAAAATGAAATGCTGAATGCTCATACAGTGCAGACTCCATAATTAGGTCACAGGATGAGAAATCCTTTTCTCCAAATCCATAACATGATACAAAGCAAGCAGCACGATGACTCCTGCAGTTCTGTTCCCTAGTAGGTTTCTCCCTAGTTACTTTTCCTCCTACTTTATATTTATTAATTATACTTTTTAAAGCAGTAACACTAAAAATAAAAGGCATATTCTGGTTCAATATTGGCTCTGGATGCTTTAAAATGTTATTGAACTCTTACTGAATATAATAACAAAATGAAAGACCTGCTGATTTGTTATTAGTGGTTTTCCTTTAGAACCGTAAGCCACTTTTGTGTGATTCTCATAGGTTTTATTCCCTGTGAATGAAAAACGTATTTACTACAAAATAGTCTTCATTTTAGATGTAAAAATTAACCAATTTTAAATATCTGAATTTGTGTTTTGTCAAAATTTACTTGAGCATACATTTTATTTTTATTTTCTTTTTTTTGTTTTTATCGTATAAGGTCTAAAAACACTCTAAAATCCTCTAAAATCTCTAAATTCCTGTTGGTAATTGATCCTCCAGAGTGTTAAGGATCTGCAAAATAATATTTTTGTTATTTATGTATCAATATTATTTCTTCTCAGGGCCTTTATTCCCAAATTTAAACCCTTTGTGAGCAAAGAATGAGAACAAGCAGTCCCTTTTCCTCTGTAAGTAGCATCATTAGCCACGCCCCCCTCACTGATCAGTCAGAGTCTGTATGCAGGTCGGGTATGTACATGTGGACTGAGCAGTAATCATGCATTTGAAGCTCCTTTTACATTTAAACTGCTGGACTCCTCACAGATAATTCATCATACAACAGACAATGTAATTTGTTATGATTTGTGTATCATGTATGTAGGTCATTCTGATCCTGAGTTATGAAGCCTACAAAATGCCCATAAACTGCAGATCTCAGATTTTAAGAAAAAAATAGAAAAAATACACCAATCAAACTCAATCAGGGTGGCCCAGTGGTCTGATGCACCAGCACAATGGGTCAAGCTGCTTGCCATCAACAGCTGGAGCAAAATTGGCCATGCCCTCTCTGGGTGGGTAGATGGTGCTCTCTCCCCACATCACACCCAGTGCAATGCTGGTTGGAACTGGTGTCTGTTAGCCACTGTATCAGAGCTGGGGATTTTCCTACAAGCGAAATGACCAGCCAGTGATGCAAACAGCAGTTCAAAACAGCCGTTCAATGGCTTCACATGTATTTGAGGAACCATGCCCAATGCCAGTTATGAACTAGAGGGTTGTGAAGAGCGAAGGATTGAGCAATGGAGCAGTGGAACTGTGATCTCTGTAGAGATGGGGCTCGTATCAAAACTTGTGTTGAGTTGGGAAGTTTGGGATGTGGTGACGTGGTTACCGTCCAATATGCTGAAGTTGATCCTGGACATTAGACACAGTTACTCCAGGAAAAGCAAAATCAACTCTCTTTAATACCCTTGAATTCATAAGAAATAATGAATGAGCAGATGTCCTAATACTTTTGTCCATATGGTATGAATTCATAAAAATCCAATTAGTCATATTTGTTGTTATTTTTCTGTGCATTAATCTGCATTTCCAACATACAAAACTGACTTGGTCAACTGGGAGCACAGGTGAGCTGCAAGTTTAACGGTGGTCTTCTTAAGCCCGGAGCAGAATTCCTGTCTTTTCTGTTATGTCAACATCATTATAATAAATCACACAAAAGTGGCTTGATTATGATGGAGATTATTATTTTTTTGTTTTCATTATAAATTAGCACTAAAAATTAAAATCCATATGAGAAATCCTGTGTTCGTTTACTTGTAGACGGGTTTATCCGAATCCTTAGGAAAGCGAACGGCATGACAGCTCCTGTGGTTCTGTTCCATTGTAAGGTTTTCCCTGGTTGCACTCCTGCTTTTTTTTCTTTCCCACAAGCACATGCACTCTCTGTAGTCCAATCACTCTTAAAGCCCCGATGGCATTTCTCTTCTCCCTTTTTCTTCCACAAGTGTTGACCTACAAAGCGCGAAGCATCCGCAGAGACATGATCCCAAGACTTCTCCTTGGGCCTTGCTCCCAGCCAGATGGCTTTCACCAGGGACGTGCACTGCTCATCCTTCTTTGCTTTAACCAGCAAGGCCTCCAGCCACGTACTCTGCACCAAAGCAGAAAACTCAGTATACTGGCATGCATATAAAAGATATTGAATTTCTGACAGCTGCATTACCATACAACCTCTAAATATGTGATAATTCAATGCATCACTCAGTTCACAACATTAATAATTAAGAGCATTTCTCAGTGGATCTTCCCGCAGGTGCTCAAACGGGATCTATTTAGTTTCTATGTACTAAAATCAATAGATTTTGCCCACTAAAGGACCATTGTGAATACATATATTAACCATTTAAAGTCTAGAATTATTGATGCACTTTTGCTTTTTACTACCCAAGTGTAATAACTAAAGAGCAAATCCAGTGAAAATGATATGAGGCCAAAATTTAGACTTCAAATTGACTTTTTGAACCCTTTGCAAATTTTTCATTTGACATACCTTTATTCACAAAATATTTTAGGAGTCACACATGTCCTAAACTACAATAATTGTCTTCATTTGAGGTGTAAAAGGAGAATTTAAATATTTATAAACACAAATTTCATCATGTTTAGATGGAATATTACATGTGAATGTTTTTAAGCTGAAAATGCATGTTATTGTTTAAATGTTATTTCTAATCATTACATTCACAACTATATAATTCAGAACTTTATAATAAGTTATTTTAAATTCTGGACAGTGGTCCAAAAAAAAAAAAAAACCCTGAATATGCTTTATTATTGTTATTTATGTATGTATCAGCACTTTCACATCTTTGGACTATTATTTTGAAATTTGAGCAATGTGTGAGCCCTTTTGTGCTGCTGTAATATATTATGTTCCCTTTGGGATTAATAAAGTTCTATCTATCTATCTATCTATCTATCTATCTATCTATCTATCTATCTATCTATCTATCTATCTATCTATCTATCTATCTATCTATCTATCTATAACCTTGTATCTGTTTCAATGACATCATATGCCCTGCCCCTTTTCACATGGACAAAGCAATAAACATACACTGGAAGCTCATTAGACATTTAACTGGGATTTAATTCAGTTTGGAAAATTGTGGATTGTACCTCTTGTCAGGGCTGGATTACTCATTTTTAGTTCATCACATGGTTCAATAGTTTAATTCTCTGCAAAATGCAGATCTTGGGTTCTAAAAGTTAAAGTCTGCTGCTTGAAAACACTAAAAGCATAAAATTAAAATCTGCATTCTCTATGTTCTTTCGCCCCTCATTTTAATGAACCACAATATGAAATGATAGTTGTGTTACTACCAACAATTAACCTGTCCTCCACTTCACTCTACATAAAATATTATGAGAGAAAAAAGAGGAAAAGAAAGAACGAAAGAAAGAAATTATTCATCCAGACACCTACATACAGCATGACCTCTTTTGAGCTTCAGTGGGGAATGGTGAGGTGGCTTAGAGTGCAACAAAAAAACAAAAGAGAGAAACACAATTGTCCCCAGTCACTGTGCACTTTGCTTCTAGGGCACAATCTTGCTGATTGCAGTGGCTTTTTGTTTATGCAGGCAGCTACAAGTATCAGTGGACACTACGTCTCTGCTTAAAGGAGGTCAGTCACTTCTCCAGCCAGTGCAGAAGGCTTTAGGCATGCTTAGTTCCAGTAAACATGTGATGATACAACCCATTTCCTGTGAATAACTAGATTTACTGTGTATGTTGGTGAATAAAAAGATACATATGGGTGAAAATTAATAACTCTATTGTTATTGTGATATACACTGAGGAGGAGGCGGAGCTACAGTCTCTCATTAGGGTGAATATTAATAACTCTAAATGTAGGTATTGTGATATACACTGAGGAAGAGGAGCTACAGTCTCTCATTGGGGTGAATATTAATAACTCTAAATGTAGGTATTGTGATATACACTGAGGAGGAGCTACAGTCTCTCATTAGGGGTTTTTATCAGTGCTGGGCAACAATAATTGAAACACACAGAAAGGACACACTTGTGGGCAGAGATGGAGAAGTCAGTTGTTCAAATACCACAGAGTTTGAGACAAAGCTCAAGAGACATTAAAATAAGTATGAAAATAAATAAATAAATAAATAAATAAATAAATAAATAGACAAACAGCTTGTGTATAAAGCATTTTACACTGGAGAAGCAGCAAATACTAATGTCATATTAATGAGCTCTTTAGAGATTAGATACATCAAATCTTTCAGTTTACAGCTGACAAAACTAAAATGAAGGTCTCAGACGTGTGGATTCTGAAAACTGACGACTCGTTTTAAAAAAAAGACGTAGTGTGTATTTGTGCACAAGGTAAAAAATATATAGAGCTGTAGATGTAAAGTCACAGGAAAAGCTCATCTTTTTCTGTTCTGTTTGTGTTGATCATCCTCAAGTCCTTTATTAGTGATCACATGACACTCTTTGTTTGATATTTCTGGTTGGTATACTATTCGGAATCCAGCAGCACTGCTGTGTCTAATCCACACACAACACACACTACCACACCACCACCACGTCAGTGTCACTGCAGTGCTGAGAGTGACCCACCACCCTAATTATACCTGCTCTCTGATGGTCCTGCTGGGTCCTGTAGTTAGTTTGCTTAGGTCTGAATCAATGGATGGGTTTGTGAGAATAATGTGCACCAAAATGCATTATGAACCATGTGAGAACAAGAAGGTGCTGGTTCTGGACCAACACAGATTTCTGTACAGTTTAACGTGGAACTACACCGTTTAGCTCAATCATTGTGCACTAAACATGATCGATGGGTCAGATCAATAACAGATCACATATTTTAGTTTGGGATCAGACCAATCTCTTTTAAAGGGTCTCTGTGCAGTGGTTTTGGTCTGCAATTATAGTTTTCACACCTGTCCAATCCCACCAAGGGTGAAAATGAACCAGAGTTTGATTTAACCAGACTAAAGGTGTAGGTGTGAAAACACCCATGCAGTCCTCGATACAGTCCCCCGGGTGGACGGTCATTTCTGGTATACTGTGTGTGATTGTGAAATGTCCTTGGGTATCTTGAAAACTTCATTTGTTCATCCACGCTGAAGAAAACTGGAGCTGTTCTAAAACTTTTGACAGGTATGTAGACAGATTGATAGATAGGGCTACAACAGCAGAAGCCCGTGGTTTTCACAGAGATCCTATTAAAGTGCTTAGTGATTGTACAAAAATGATTCGGGTGTCTAAACGTTAAAACGTCCTACTGCTTAAACGTAAAATACACTATTAATCTCCTCCAGTCGCTCGATCCCGGAGAAATCCGCCACTTTGTGATGTAAGAATGGTAAAAAATCCTGATTACTGTACATGTATTCTCTGTGTTCTTCCCTGGGTAGCGGGGTAGAGACAGTGGGGAGTGTTCTTGTCTGTGTGAAGAGCTGACAGAGCCGAGCAGAACATGCGTGTTCTCTTTGAACCCGGCAGGATATCGTCAAATCACTCACACTTTCAGTCCGCAGGTGCGGTGATTAAAAGTGAACAGTACATGTTAAACACTACACGCATGGTGTAAATAATAAAGAGAAAAGACTGACGTTCCCTGCCTGCATTCCTCCCCCTACTCTCTGAGCACACAGTCAGAGGAGATAAAGCCAGGTCTTACTGCGCTCTCTCTCTCTCTCTCTCTCACACACACACACACACACACAAACACACACTACCTGCATATTCACCAGTGTATTAATCCTAGCTTCGCCAGACCATCTGCTTGGCTTTTGTAGACTCGCAGTGAGTAATAATTAACTGGCTGATCAAATGCATCTGAGATTTCTCGCTCTGTTTCCGTGTTTACCGATTCAACATAATTTAACATCGCCTATGCACAGATCGGCCATAACATTATGACCACGTCTTGTTTCTACCCTCTCTGTCCACTTTATCTTAGTTCGGAGTTCTGTTTCCACTGCATGCTACATTACCCTCTTTCCACCCTGTTCTGCAATGGTCAGGACTCCACAGGACCACCACAGAATAGGTGCAGCCTGGTGTCATGTGTGTCTCTTGCCAGTCCTGTCTTCCCGGTCAGTTTCCCCCATGTGCTCCTCAGGTTTGTGTTTTGTTTTGGTTCTGTCTCCTCCCTTTGCTCTGCCCATTCCCACCTGTGTCTCGTTTGCAACCCTGCCCCTTTGCAATCAGTAGTTTCAGGCGTGTCCAGTGTTTGGTATTTCAGAGCCTTTGTCTCAGTCTGTCTTTGTCAGTCCTTTTGTTTGTCACGGATTTGTAGTTTGGTTCTATCACTGTTTGTTAGTTTGCTTTTGTTTTTCTTTATTTCATTACATTTCCAAACCCCTGCATTTGCCTCCGCACCCTTGTTACCTCTGCCGTCCGTCCACACTCGACACCTGGCAGGAACCATTTCTGGTTGGTGGACTATTCTCAGGCTAGCAGTGACACTGACAAGGGTTTAAACACTCCAGCAGCACTGCTGTGTCTGATGCACTCGTACCAGCACGAAACAATGTAGAATTGGAACTGAAGAGAAGTGGCAAGCCAATAGAGAGTGAGAGTCCGTCCTGAAACCAGGATAAACACTGGCTTGGCTTCTAAAGGAGGATGAAGGTTTGATGGTATTTTATCATAAATGAACAAATCAATCTGCTCAGAATGACAATTCATTTACATTAACCTAAACAAACAAACAAACAAACAAACACAATGACTACGCTGCTAACAATGACGAGAGAGTAGATTTCCCTTTGGTAAAGGTATTTCATTTTCAAGTCCTGACTGAGCTCTCTGAGTTCTCCATTCTGAGTCCTGCAATCAACAGATTCATTTGCTTCCATGATGAACACTTTATAAGTAGTCTTCTTCAAGCTTAGTCCAAACCCTGTGGACTATCACTTCAAAATGTCTAACAGAAACAGGAGCAGATGCAGCTCCATATGATTAGAGAAGACTTTTTGGAGGAGGCTTTCCTATTTAAACCCCAGACATTATTTTGGTCTGCTCTTGATTGTTGAATTGAGTGATATCACCGTAATGGGATCCAAAAAGCTCTCTGGGGTCTTCAGGACTGGATGAGTGTCCTAAACAGCAGATGGCAAGGTGTCAAAGGAAGTCTCCACTATTCCTACAATTACAGAACCTACTGGTGCTCTATATGGACAAAAGTATTGGGACACATCATTGCATTCAAATGAGTTTTTCCTGCTTCTTTGGACTAGATCTCCGTCCCAAACTCATCCCAAAAGCATTGGTTTGAAGACCATCGTTCCAGAGCACACAGTTCCACAGTTCCACAGCTTAATGCTAAAGGGCTTTATAGCCCTCTAGCCCTTAAGTGACATTAGGCATGGTGACAATTGCACCACCTCATATATGTATTATGTCTTTGTTAAATCCTGACCCTACCGTCAACGTTCCTAAGCAGAAACTTCAACTGGTCACTTCTGGTGAGCTGAAATTAGTGTGTAACCCAAGGTGACCTTCTGCTGTTGTAGCCCATCGTACTATGGCTGGGCATGTTGTTTATTCTGAGATGCAGAGTGAGTTACTGTAGCCTTTCTGTCAGCTCCACTCTTCCCATTCTCCGCTGACCTTTCTCATCATCTAGGTGTTTCCTGTCTACAGACACGCCCTCACTGCTTGTGTTTTCTTTAATGCACCATTTTCCTTTTAACTATAAGAACCTTTCAGTTGAACAGATTATAGGTTTCCAACTCCAGAGCTTAGATGTGGGTTGATTTTAAAAAACACTTTTCCACATCTGTTCTCTGCACCTCAATTACTCTTTAGCTCTACAGCTGGAGCTCCGAAAGAGATTTGTGACATTTAAGGAGAAATGATCAGCATGTACATAAGTATCTGTACATGACACATTCATACAGCTCAGCTCAAACCATCATGAATATGCTGGCGTTGAATGTTATCTCCATGGCACTCCAGCAGACTCATGCTGGTGAAAAAAGGGGTTCCAGCTGCAGCTAAATGCTTTAATCCACTAAAATGGCACTGTGAGGTCAACCAGAGGGCAAAACAAGCCCAACTCAGAGCTGGTGTCCATTATTACAATGAAATCTGCCCTGCAGAAGTTCTGCGCTTTAGTTTAATCAGATTTCTTTTTTTCTTGAGGAAATAAAAAGGGAATAAAAGAAATCCTTTCATTTTCTTCTCTGAATGGAAAGTCAATTAAGGAGCCCAAAATGTAGTCTCTAATGAATTAAGCTACAAGGAAACTTCCCAATACCCACATAATAGTCCAGAAGAATATAAATATTTCAGGTATTTTTTTCTACTGTTCTCATATTGTCTTATTGCCGTAGTGAGACGGCATTGCTCTGTATATATGAATATTTTAAATGTTAAATTCTCTGCAATTTATCTCTTTCATCCCTCATCCTGCTGATTGAAAAGTCCATCCCACAGAAATATTGAGTCTGTGGATCATAAACTATAATCTATGGTGTACAGGTGCTCCACTAATGTATATTAGTACATTAGGACTAGTTTTAAGCCCTCTGAGTGATTATGGACACTGTCACATGCTTTGAAGTCTAATGCGGCTGCAATTAAGAGAGATGTGTCTGACTTCTGACTCAACTTCATTGAACAACTTGCTCATTTGGTTATTTTGGGACTTAATAAATAACAATAACTCACCAAACTAAAAATTTCCTCTTTTACTTTTACTCTTTAAAAGTATGATCAGCCATAACATTATTACGACCTACATTCACTGTCCAATTTTTCAGCTCCTCTCACCATATGGGAGCACTTTGTGGTTCTGTAATTACAGACTGTAGTCCATCTGTTTCTATGCGTGCATCTCTGTTATTCTCCTTTCACCTGGTTCTTCAATGCTCAGGATTCCACAGGACCACCACAGAGCAGGTATTATGTGGGTGGTGGGTCATTCGCGGCACTGCAGTGACACTAATATGGCGATGAGTTAGTGTGCGTGTTGCACTGGTATGAGTGGATCAGATACAGCAGTGCTTTGAGTTATTCTGCTGGATGTTTTCAAAATGTCACAGACCTTTTTTCACCTGAAAATGATTAATATTTATAGAAGACGGTCAACCATGCCAGATATTTTTATTTTCAGAGGATTCTAGGCTAAACTAATGTGACTTCATTTGAGATCTAAATACAGAATTCAGATATTTGTAAAAATCTGAACATGTTTTGATCAAAATTTTACTTTATGGCTGCATTATTTTGCTTGTAGGTCATAAGACTATAAATCATTTTAGAGGTTCTGGGCTGAAAATGTGAAAATGTAATAATTTTCTAAGTTATTAATTTATTTACAACAGAGAAGTCATTTTTTATGTATTATTAGTGATATTATTATTATTATTATTATTATTATTATTATTAGTAGTAGTAGTAGTAGTAGCAGTAGTAGTAAACTAAAATGTAACATGTGGTCATGAGGGCATAATTCTGCCCACTTCTCTTATTTTCCTTCATTGTGTGCGTTTAAACCATTTTAAAGATTGTATTTTAGCTGTTGTCTAAGCTAGACTACTTCTTAATAGCTGATGTTTATTATGATACTGAAGTCTATAATATATATATATATTTATATATATATATATATATATATATATATTATATATATATATATATATATATAATATTTTTTTTTTTGGCAAAATATAATATCACAATACTCAAATACACTGACATTTTCTCACACCCCTAAAGTGAATGTGAAGAACATTAAGAAACCAAAATTGATTCTAAGCCAGGGTAGACAACTCCAGTCCTAGAATGCCACACTCAAGTTTTTGTTCCTCCTGCTCAATCTCACCTGATTCAACTCACATGTTAATTACTGTGTTTAGTAGGATCAGTTAGAGCAGGCAAACCTGCAAACTGTACAGGAAGCAGCCGCTACATGTATCAAGCAGGTATTGCTTTTAAGCAGGAATTTAAGTTTGATGTTTTGTGCTTAAAACATTAGTTATTTTCTTTTACAGTGTCAATGTGATAACAAAAACAAAGACAAAATAAATAAATAACTAAGCAAAAGATAAATTAATATAATGTATCACAATTAAAATGCACATTATTATTATTATTATTATTATTATTATTAGTATTAGTATTAGTAGTATGTCAAATTAATAACAAGCACAATAAGCAATACCAATACATTCAGTATTATGCAGACTATTCCATATTCATATCATGATAATAACATTATGTTCTTATTAACATTCTTATACCAAATGATAACAGGGTGGGCAATTGTGCACTAACAGCCTCCTCCCTTTATTCAAGAGACAGTCTAAATCATCCCGAAGTTATAAAGCCCAATATGAGAAGGGAAAGGGTGATGGAGGAGAAACATGTTGAACCTCAGGCTTAGAGAGAGAGAGAGAGAGAGAGAGAGAGAGAGAGAGAGAGAGAGAGAGAGAGAGAGAGAGAGAGAGAGAAAGAAAGAAAGAAAGAGAGAAGATAAGGCAGGTACTAAAGAAGTAAATAGACAGCTTTAGTAAGAAAAATAGAGAAAAACAGGGAGATACTTTATATAATAAAGAGAGATGAGAGAGAGAGAGAGAAAGAGAGAGAGAGAGAGAGAGAGAGAGAGAGAGAGAGAGAGAGAGAGAGAGAGATTAGCATTAGTTTTTCTTCTCTTTATGGAAGGAATACATTATCACTCTGTTCTCTCTCTGAAGGGAAAGGTGGGCTTTAGGTACTACTGACATGGAGACCCTTAAAGACATAACCAGTCGTCCTGACCTGACCTGACCGGTTGCTGACATGCTTAAAGGTGGCTGCTGCTGTCTGCTTGTCTGATTGGTCCTAATCACTACTGATTCTTTCCTGAGACTCCTTAAATGTGATTTTACCCTCTCACTTGTTTTGATGGCGTTAGGCCAAAATCACTGTCTTGTTTGTTCAAAGACCTCCTCCTGGCTGTGATTGGTCCTTATCCCTGTTGTTTCATTTCTCAGACCTCCCCCTAACTATGATTAGCCTGACGGACTGACAGACAGAGGTAGAAATCAGCAGAGCATTTGTTATGAGACTCCTCCCACTAAGTGAGTTTGGTCAAAGTCACCACAACATGTCTTCTGAGACTCCTCCCGCTAACTGAGATTGGTCGAAATCACATTGTTTTTTCTGAGACTCCTCCCTCTGACTGTGACCTAATCATGACCTGATCATGACCTAATTTTTATTGGAACTCCTCCTTCTGGCTGTGATTGACCCAATTCACTCCTCATTTGTTTTGAGTTCTTTATTCATTATTTCATTACTGGATTCTGTTAGCATTTTATAAAGTTACCAACACTATGCTTCATAGTTATGAGGTTCTGGGCTCCAGGGCTTTCTGAGACTTATATACATCTACAGCCTTCTTTCTGAAGGCCCCAACAAACTGTTTGGTTCATGCCATGGTAATAAAATAACATTCACTTCAAGAGCACTCAAGAGCAAACCAAACTAATATTTGAGGTTTAAATGATACAGCCTTTTCCAAAGTCCTAGTGATGGTCTAATTAAAAGAGTTGATGCATCTTAATCTTGTAATTTTAGGCGTTAATATTAGTAGTAATAAATGGGGTGTTCTAACGCTTTCCTAATTTCTTCAGTTGTATGTGTTCAGTTATATCACCCATCTCTCAACCCACTCACAGTGGGTTAAAAGGTATAATTGCTATTTCTCTTAATATAGTTAAAATGAAGATCAAAAAGCCAAAAGTATTCGTGAGGTACCATATTTCCAAATATAGTGTCATTTTCAGTTGTTTTTCTAACACTGTATTTCCAGTAGTGTTGGTCATTGTGATAGATCTAACACAATGCACACTGTGATGACATCATATTTACAGGTTAATAAAATCAAAAATCTTTTTTTTTAATGAAAATTGGATCTTGCAAAAGTAATCTGGTGAACCTCTGGTGTGTAAAATTGGATTTTCAGCAGCAGTTGTGGAGAAGAACATCTGTCAATAGATGTTAGACCCTGTCTGCTCCGGTTTTACTACACTACATACAGGTCTTTTTCGAAATAAACCACCTTCTCAATAAGGCATTGAGATCTCCTTTGTTTTAGAAGCTTAATAAAAATGTCTTTCACTACATTTCCAACAAGCCTCGTATGTATTCCACATAAAGGAGGATTTTTGCACATATTACAGTTTTAACCGTGATAATGATTACTCGAACTTGAGTTATCAAGTCTGCACTGTATTTAGAAATCTGCACTCTGCTAAACAGTAGTGTTGAAGATTTGCTGTGATTATTCTGATCTACAATAAATCGGTCTGTTTTTGTTACATTTTAATTTCAGTCTGATCTCATTAAATGCCAGAATGAACTGCTTCTCCTAACACTTTGAAATTGCACCATGCCTGACCCTTTGGTTTGTATAACAAGGCCAACATTCTCTTCCTTCTCTCCACTGTAAAAACACAGCATTAACTAGATCATGACCTCAGAGGTTGCATGAAAGTTAAATAATTGGACCATGCCTAGAGAGATTAAAGAGCAAACAAAGCTTCGTTTTGTGGCCGCATTGCTTCGCTCAGCTTTTCTCCTCACCCTTTCGCTGCCATGTCATCCACATTTGCCCTAATTGGACTCAAACTTGGTGATCTGAACTCTTTTCATACAATGGAGAAGAGACTTATAGAGTACTGCAGCAGTGAAGCTGTGGTAAACTGGCACAGGTGGACAGAACGAAGTAATAGACTCTGAAAAATAAAGCAGCCAAATGGAGCAAAAGGAGCAAATGCTGCAGAAGAGCAGTTTTTTTTGCATCTAAAAGTCTGTTTTTGGATTTTGAAAGGTCAGAAGATCTCTAGTTCAAGAATTTAGTCTCTTTGTCTAATAACTTGTAGCCGAGCCTGGTTATTAGGGGACCAACCTTGTGACTAGAAGGTTGCCGGTTTGATTCCCTGAACTAGCAACACATGACTGAACAGCCCTTGAGTGTCGTGGTCCTCCTGGCACCATGGAAAGGGCTGCTCACCACTCTGGGCACATGTGCTCACTGCCCCCTAGTGTGTGAATTCACTAGTGTGTATGTGTGTTGTACTTTGTGGATGGGTTTGAATACAAGGACCAATTTCCTGCAAAAGCACAGTGGATCTAATGATATGGATGTTCAAGTTTTACATTGAAGGTCTATCCACAACTGATGTTTCCATCAGAAAAGCTTCAGTTAAGACCTGGGTGGAGCAGCCCAAGACATGAAAGCTGTGATTGACAATCAAGGTTATTTCATCAAATAGTGATTTCTGAATTCTCATAAAATTAAAACATTGTGTTGTGTGGTTTAAATATGAATATTAACTGAATTATTTTGTAGCTTTGAAAAACAAAACAAAACATGATTATCAGTTTCCTCTGGTTTTACTACTTACAGGCCTGAATCATCATCATTTATATTTGATATATAAAAAATTTAAACATTCTCCTAAATGTCTAATGTCTTAAAATAGTGCTATTTAAAGAGATCGAAGGAAATGACAATGGCTCAAAAACTGAAAAAATAATAATAAAAATGTTTATAGACCTGAAAGGTTCTATGCAAAGAAATCCATTTTACCAATCATATGCGCAAACACAAATACTATCGTCTGAACTGAGAATTCAGAAATCACCTTCTTGGTGAACTAAACTTTCATGTATTGGTCTGTTTGGTCTTTCAAACTGACATGGTGGGTGGACTTACGCCATTTCTGGCACATAAACTGAAGTAGTTTGTTGTGGCGATGGAATACAGAAAGAACGGCTGCTATTTATGTAGAGAAGCTGGTTTAAGAAAAAAAAAATATTGGTTTCAGCATTTTTTTTTTTCAGCAACTGTAAATAAACCTTATTTTGGATAATTTTTCTGAAAGAAGCCATCTTCTTTCAGCTTCAGTCTTTCAACAGATGGTTTGACATTTGCATCCAGGATTTAATGGTATTTTGTGGAACCCATTCTTCTCTCAACCCATGTAATACTGCCAATGCCACTGGCAGCAACACCCCCAGGCTTCACTGCTGGCAAGGTGTTCTTTTCAGGAAAAGCAGTTCTTTTTTGCTGATTGTAGCCAAAGCTTTTTATTTTCATGTAATCAGTCCACAGCACTCATCTGGCTTCTTTATATATTCTATAGTAAACAAATATAAAGTATCCTATTTATAACTCTTCTATTAACATTATGTTTGTATAAGCAGGGCTGCACAGTGGAATAGTGCACCATTTTCTTGACTCATGCAGGTTCTTGGCAGTCGGGGGGGATTTTATTCAGCCTGGTCTCAAGAGGTATCCATAATAAAAGTCAAATCACATGCATATGCATGGGTTATTAATGCAACCCAGACATGCAAAATTCTAATGACTTGAACAAAAATATTAAAAAGCAACCACTCTAACCTAAACCTAGACATTGTTACCCACTTTAACCATATTTATAATCTTAACTTAACTCTAACCTCTATTCTAACCCTAAACATACCACACAAACAAACTATAACACATATAGAAAAGCTTGCAAATTGTATTTATTCATGGGCAACATTTTAGCCACATATATATGTATTTTTGGGGATTTGTTTTGTTTGATTTGCCTGTCTTGGCACATCTCTGATTTTTCTGGGTCTTCCAGATCTCATGTTGACGACTTTAGTTCCTCTGAACTGCAAATATGTTCAGTTATCTTTACACACTGTCACTCTAATAGATGATTTATGGCCACAACAACTTCACCTCTACAGAAGTCAGAGAATTTATAAAGCTTTGAAATTTGATTAAACTGAGCTCAGTGCAGCTCAACACTCTGATCTGGGGATTGCAGGTTTGAATCCCAGGTCATGCTGCTTGTCTTCACTCTTCTAGATAATGCTTTATTAGTCTAACCGCATTTACTTTATTACAGCAGCAAAGGGATAACAGCGAGGCCCTCAGTACGAAAAGTAGATAAATAATCAGTGGATTATATACACTAGACAGTATAAACATATACATAATAAAAGTCAAAACGTCTGAAGGATATTATTTGCAGATACCATGAGGAAATTGCACAAAGTTAGAAAATTGAAAAAGTGTTCAATTGTGTGTGTGTGTGTGTGTGTGTGTGTTCTGTTGAAAGCAGTGCTGGTTGTAGAGTGTAACAGCAGCAGGAAGGAAAGACCTGTGATACCGCTCCTTCACACTTAGGGTGAAGCAGTCTATAACTGAAGGAGCGCTCCAGTGCTGCCAGAGTCTCATGCATGGGGTGGGAGTCTCCAGCATGGAGACATCCTTTTGTCTCTCCACCTGTACTGGGTCTAAGGGGCTTCCCAGGACAAAACCGCCCTTTATGAGTTTGTCTCTTCCTATCTGCCATCAAAATACTGCTGTCCCAGCAGAACAAATTATAAAAAAAGTGCTCCTGCAGTCCAATGACCTCAGTTTTCTCAGTATGTGGAGTCTGCTCAGAGCCACTGGTGCAGTGGGTGTTAGCTGACAAGTCCAGTCTTTGTTTATATGAACATCCAGATACTTGTAAGTTGTCGAGTCCACCCTCTCATTGTCCATTCCCTGGAGGTGGATCTGCAGACAGGTCTCTGTGCTTGTTATTCTTCTCATTATTTATGATGCAGATGATTGCACAGTCATTAGAGAACTTCTGGAGGTGACACGTTGGTGAGCTGTGCATGAAGTCAGCTGTGTACAGGGTGAAGAGGAACAGTGCCAGGACTGTTGCTTAAGAGGCCCCTGTGCTCCGGACCAATTTGTCACCAGTGTCAGGGGAGTGTTGCATGTGATAGGGGGACAGTCCTTACAGGGTTGGGTAATTGGCACTTAACAAAATCAGGACTAAAAGAAAAAAGAAATTGAATCTCACTAAATCTAAATTACAATTGCGACATTCTCAGGCCTTGATTTGCTAACTATTTAAGTCCAAACAAATCCAAGCCTGCAATGCTTAGGATGTCCATCATTTGCTCAGACAACTTTATACTATAAAAGGCAGAGTAACTATGCAGCATGGTGTGTAAAAATGCTGTTTTTATTTTTTATTTAGCTTTAATCTGGTCAAGACTAATGTGGGTCCAGAGCCTACATGAAATCTTTGGGCCCAAGGCAGAACTACCCCCTGGACAATGCGACAAGGGGTCTTAGTTCACTGCAGTATATAACAAACAACCATTCAGTTACACAACTAGGGGAAGTTAATTTTTATTAATTTTAGAAACATTGATCACTAGCTATATAGGCTGCACTTCTTACTTCAAAAATGAACAAAAATTCTGCTCAGGCTTTTGAATTAAACTATATTCACACTGGAAATGAATGACAGATGGGGCCTCGTTTGAGCACAATACAGCTGGGTGCCGTATATCTAAGCATACTTTAAGGAAGCTGTTGGCACACTGGCAATGTAGTAAAATAGAAATGTAAATTTAGCACACAATGAACAAATGATGAGTGTGGTACAAAGTTCACAGCAAAACTTTAAACAGCATCAGAAATGCAGTAGTTCCCGTATTTCCCTGTTTTACAATTCATCCTTATTCTCAGCAGTGCCACTCGCAGGTTCAAGACGGCCCAGCCGTCCCTCTGCAGAGACACAGAGTTTAATTGGTGTGAAGACATAACTAGCAAAGTGGAGGTGAAAAAAGTTGTCTTGGCCATAAATCATTATGTATCCGAATGACAGTGTGTGATTCTGCTCATACTCTCTCTCTCTCTCTCTCTCTCTCTCTCTCTCTCTCTCTGTATGTAGCTCTTGCTTGTCCAACTTGCTTGACCCTCCTTCACAGCTTGAAGGCCTGAGATGGTACTGGTGATCCACCTCAGGTGCCACGTAGATGCTTGCTTTGTTTTTTAAGAAGCATGTATCCAACATGTCTCTACATTTATTTTTATTTGTATATTTATTTATTTTCTGAAGGCCACTTATTGTGTGGGCCCTGAGCGCATACCTTCATGACTGATATATGCAAATGAGTGCAAAGAGTACAACACTCTTTATAGCTTCAGTGTGAAAGGGTGTGGCTAAATGTCTGTACACTTAATATGAAGGTACACTGTAAAAATGTATGGCTAATTTTTCAACAGTGTGAACGTGAGACTCATGTTGCTACAAAAAGTGAGAAATACGCTGGAGGTTCCTTTCTATCACAGTAACGTCTCAGAGACTATAGGATGTAGAAGACAAAGCACATGCCTTCTCTGATACATTTGAACTCAGCTACTGCTTTTTCTCAAAATGTCCCATTGCATTGTTACAAGCAGCTGAAAAGGCTTTGGAGGAAAGTGTCACGACCCCAGCTCCAATACAATGGCTAACAGACACCTGTGCCAACCAGAGAAAGCACCATCTACCCACCCAGAGAGAGCATGGTCAGTTTGCTCTTTCTGGACTCTGGCTGCTGATGACAAGCAGCATAACCTGGGATTCAAACCTATGATCTTCAGATCCTTGCCCTAATATTTCTTAATTAGCCCTGAATCTTTATAACATCAAGCTCAGTTCAGTCTGAATGTCATGAATTCTATCCTCCTAGTTGACGAAATGACCACTCAGGGACCCCTTACATTACACACAACCCAACCTCAAATGATCTGACTGTGATCTAAATGCAAACCTGACCACTGGGGGACCCCATCTGTCATAAAGATCTGTCACAATGTAGATGTAGAACAGAATCAAATTATAACATCTAACTGCACCCTAAAAGTGAACTCCCACCCCATTTGGTTAAACAAATTAAAACTAATTCACAGTCAACATCTCTGAATGCAGTCAACTTTATGGCCTTGGTCAACTTTATGAGGTGGGTTTCATATATATATTAATGTATTGGCTTTATGACATCAGTTCACTTCACTTTCCATATATAGACTGAGGTGACAAGGACACCAGTGAACAGAATTTCCCATGATATGGACTACATTCCCCTTAACTTCACTTTAACTCTAAACCTGATTGTCACTCAAAGGTAGGATGGACTGGCCAGTTCAGAAAAAATTCAGGGAAATTCTGGCAGGCCACTATGTGTGAGAGTGAGAAAGAGAGACAAATGTGCTGCATTGTCACTTCAGATGTAGTCTCATATGAAATTAACGCAGACCACACAGGACAAACTGTAAAAGGCCAGGTGAATAGGAGGAGTGCAACACATAATCCCACACTCTCTATTGGCCCACTGTGTGCATTGTCCAATCACTTGAATACTACTTCCCTCCCAGTAAGAGCAACCAGAAAAGGGAAAACCTCAGAGAGATGAACCCTTATAAAGTGGAAAAATTGGTGGAAAAAGTAGAAAAAGGAAAACATGCAGAGGAATGAGTGAAACTATGTGATTTGTTCAGTGGAGTGACTTGATTTGATAGAGTGGTCTCAAGAGAAGTCTGCAAAATACAAAAATAAAGACTGCAGAGCCATATTGTACAATGTGTAAAACACTTAATAGTTGAGTATGGGTTAGCTTAGGTCTTAGGTTAAGATCGATTAGAGTTAGGGTTAAGTTTAGGTTTTATGGTTAAGATCAGGGTTAGAGCAAGGGTTAGGTTTAAGTTTTATAGCTAAGGTTAAAGTTAAAGTAAGGGTTAGCTTTAGGTTTTAGGGTTAAGATCGGGATTAGAGTTAGGGTTAAGTTTAGGTTTTAGGGTTAAGATCAGGGTTAGAGCAAGGGTTAGGTTTAAGTTTTATAGCTAAGGTTAAAGTTAAAGTAAGGGTTAGCTTTAGGTTTTAGGTTAAGGTTAGGGTTAAGTTTAGGTTTTATGGTTAAGTTTAGGGTTAAGTTTAGGTTTTATGGTTAAGTTTAGGTTAGAGTAAGGGTTAGGTTTAGGGCTCTTTAGGGTTAAGATCAGGTTAGAGTTAGGGTTAATTTCTATTGTTAAGATCAGGTTAGAGTTAGGTTAATTTTAGGCTTTAATATTAAGATTAGGTTAGAGGTAAGGGTTAGATTTAAGTTTATGGCTATAAGTTAAAGTTAGAGTAAGGGTTAGCGCTACGTTTTAGGGTTAAGATCAGGGTTAGAGTTAGGGTTAATTTTAGGTTTTAATATTAAGATTAGGGTTAGAGTAAGGGTTAGGTTTAGGGCTAATGGTTAAAGTTATAGTAAGGGTTAAGTTTAGATTTTATGGTTAAGGTTAAGGTTACATTTTGGGTTTGGTTTAGGTTTTATGGATAAAATCAGAGTTAGGTTTAGGTTTTATATAAATGTTAGCATTAGAGTAAGGGTTGTGTTGATACACTTTGTTGCTTTGCAATATTCTTAGTTAAAATCGTTTATTTGTATTCGTTGATAATAATTTGTAATTTGAGTATATGCACAAAAGTGTATCTATATTTCAAACACATTGTACAATTTGTGAAATGGCTCTTTAGTCACATATGTACATTCCGTGCTGCTTACATGTTTCATCTTCACTCTATCTCGGAGGAGCTTTGGCATATATTTGTACCAAAATCTCCCCTGTGATGATAATAAGGACCCTATCTGGGTCAGACAGAAAAGTGATTGGTCGGCCAAAAGGCCTGACTTTTGTATGTAGCTCAGTTGATGTTTATTGAGAACAACATACACTGTTAGAAGCCACAAATCAACTCTGTTTCTAAGATCATCTCTATAGATGATGCCATAAAAGATGAGACGTGCATGCACAGTTCTAATTAATGAGATACAGTAAACTTCCATTAACTTCCATTCGATTCCTGCCTACAATTTAAAATAATAGAAGCAGTCCAGGCAGTTTTTAACAATGTGAGTATTTATAGATACAGTAAGCTATAGGAGATCATTAACGTGGAATGTGACTCATCAGACTTGGCTGGTGCATGGGGGATCTCAGCATTGTCCCTTTTTTCTCTCTTTTCAAAACAAGATGGAAATTGGTGATGGTGTTGGTGTGTGAATTATACAGAATGTTGGAAAAGTAAGGAGCACACTGCCGAGTGTCAAAGAAGTAATGACTCATCAATCTGCTTATGATGCTCAAGATGTAAATGAGATGGAGGAAGGTGAGCGTCTGAACTCCGATGTCCTCCAACATCCAATATCCGTTTCAAAAATGGTTCAGTACATCTGAAGCAAAACTACCTCTTTACCACCTCTTCCAAGACCTCACCTCTGAGAGAAAGAAAGAAAGAAAGAAAGAAAGAAAGAAAGAAAGAAAGAAAGAAAGAAAGAAAGAAAGAAAGAAAGAAAGAAAGAATGAATGAATGAATGAATCAATCAATGAATGAATGAATGAATGAATGAATGAAAGAATGAAAGAAAGAAAGAATGAATGAATCAATGAATCAATGAATCAATGAATCAATAGAGGCGAGCTCCCCAGCACACCACAGCATTCAAGAAGAAACAAGCTGTCATGTTCTAGAGTCTCCTGGATCAGAATATCCCCAAAACCTCAGACGGGTTTATGTTAAGTGTTCCCAGTATGCAGTGGTCAGTACCTCCCAAAAGTGCTCCAAGGAAGGACAACAGGGGAAGCAGTGACAGGGGGCATCCAAGCTGTGCAAAGGAGGTCCCGTCTCACCACTTTCAGGAATCTGCTGTAATGTCTTGCTCTGTGTACTAGTTCTTTGTACCTTTGTTTGTCTTACTCCAAATATATGTAATTCAGTTAATCAGTTCATTATCAAGTCCTTCTTCAACTCAATATGGTGGTAGCAGAGGAAGCTCCTGACCAGGCTGGTGTTCGATCTGATAATCTATAGGGGAAAGAAGTGCCTGAAACACCACATATAATAAATGGTGTAGCACAAAGTACAAACTCCTCGCTGTTCTGAGGTCAGCCTGCACTCTAGACTTTTACTTTCTTTAAACTGCATTAATTTATAATTATATATTGAACATAGCATTGAAAAATGTTTATTCACATATCTTTAGTATATTTACATACACATAGTATATTTCTTGGATATTTAAAAGCAGTTCCACATGGGCTTTAATAGCGTATAGACACAGGTTTAACTTTTTACAATTAGGCCTCAAAGTGGTGATCTTGATTGAAAGAGTTAAACGTTAATGGAATTATTTTATCTTTTCTTGCTCTTCATTGGCAATTATCAGTCACAGCCTCCAAATGTCAACCAGTACAGAAGAATTCTTGTCACATTTGTTACGAAATGTCAAGGAAGCTTTTATTTACTTATCTGTTCCTACATGATGGAGGGGATAAGAATGCGTCCTCAAATACTGAAGAGAGGACCTGCAGATATCCCTCAGCAGGAAAAAAAAAACCCACAAGGAACACACGACTGCTGTAGTGTTTATTGACAGGCAAAAAACAGGCTTGCATTTTTGAAAGGTAATGTTCAGTGCCACTGCCGTTATTTCATGTTCTTTTTTATTCTTCATTTTCATTTTCATAGCTCACATCACAAGACCGGGCTTGCCAAAAGAAACATGAAGGTGACCAGATACAGATTCTAATAAATATTCACAAATCATCATCTTTTGTAGAAACTGTCAATTTGCCACGCTGTAAATAATTCATAATTAGATTATTATTTACCAGTGGAAGGGAGGAATATTAAATTTCCTGAAGAGAAATAGGTTGTCTTTATTCCATTATAATGATCCCTCAGTCATTGCGCAGACAGTAATGAAGAAAATCGACCGAACTGTCAGAAAAGGTTTTATGCCATCACATGTCCTCCTATCAGTCACTGGGCTAATTATTCCTAATTCGCTTCCCGCAATGGCGCAGCCACAAGGTCAAACGATCCCATTAGTGTACCCCCAGCAATGCACACATTCTCCATTTAAAACACTTGACCCACCACTCATCCGCCATGCCACTTAATTGTCAGCTGTTCAGTCTGACCAAAGCTAATCAATCAAGTGACATAGTACTAACCCTCGTCAGTGTCATACGTTCTTTCTGTGTGCCTGACTCCCATGTCTGTGCCACAGTGTGTCTCTGTGTTGTGGGTCGGGGTCCCACTGGAGTGACCGGGCTGAGTGAGACTGTTCCCCGCTACTAAGGACTTTATCTGGGCCAGTGAATTGACTTTTCACCCTGGACTGGGATGCTGTTTTATAAATTAACTCACAATGCACTTTAGGTATTGGTTATTAAGGCCGGGTAAATGTGCAGGGTACCACAGCAAAGAGGTGTCAACAGGCTCCCACCGGGGACACCAAAGAAACTGCCAGCAGCAGCACTCAATTTTATTATATGGTCAGCCAAGGGCATGCGTTGTCAACATTATCTCAATGTTCCTGCAAGTAACATCGTTCTAAGAAATAAATGGGAATCCAAAACACTATGTAAAATAAATATCTTCATTATTTGGCTTCAAATCGCATCCATGCAGTGAACAGTCTCTCTCTCTCTCTCTCTCTCTCTCTCTCTCTCTCTCTCTCTCTCTCTCTCGCTCAACAATCAGCTTTATTTCCACTAGTCCACTGGCTCTCAGTCCTGGTCCTGGAGTGCACACTGCCCAAAGGTGGATGGGTCCCCCCTCCTGTTTCATATACAGCCCACTACAACAGGGGTGGGGAACTCCAATCACGGAGGGCTGGTTTCCTGCAACGTTTTGTTCTTTTGCTGCCTAAGCACACCTGATCTCACCTGTTAAATACCGGGTGCAGTTGGTATGCTGGAGCAGGAAATCAGCAAGCAAAACAGCAAGCTCTAGTTCCATACCCCTGCTCTACAGGCAGTGTCCATCTGAAGAACCAAAGAACCCTTTCTTCGTGCATATGGTCTCAGAATGCATATAATCCATTCTCCCACATAGGATGAATGCATTCATTTTATTTGGGCCTGAAACTGGTGGAAAAGGCTTAGTATTTCTGGCATTTCTGGGTCTGGCATTAAAAATATTCGTGGCATTCCTGAGGGCTGCCAAAGTCCCACAGAACATGTGTGTTTATTGGTTTTTGAGCTGCCCCTGTAAAGAGAGTTATTGGCTGACCAGTATAAACAGCAGTCCAGAGCCATTTTGATTTCTCTCTTGGTTATGTGCTAGCTCCTCGGCTGTTATTGAGGACACACCAGTTATTGGATTCATCTCCCCACAAGACAGCATTTAGTTAAAGGGCAAGCCAATAACAAACACTACTGGTTTACCAGAATACTGCCACTGTCAGAGCTGTTGCCCTGCCTTTCTGATGACTATATGAAGTGCTGTGTTTATGTGATGGATCTTTATTTATATGAAAGCAAATAGTATGTTTTTGGACTTATCACTGAAAATGAATCAGCCGTGACATTAATATCACTGACAAGTGAGGTGAAAAAAATGATTATCTTCACGTACAAGTGGATATATTATGGAACAAGTGAACAGTTCTTAAAGATGAAGTGTTAAATGTACTTTAACAGATTGTGATGGCTAGATGGCTGGGTCAGAACATCTACAGAACCTACTGTAAGGTGGTGTTGTGGTGCTTTTTGTTATGCAATTTTCATTATCTACCAAAAGTGATCCAAGAAAGGACTCCGATTGGTGCCCAAGGCTCACTGATGTTCATGGAGGCCCCAACCTTACAACTTATGGGACTAAAAGTATCTGCTGCTAATGTCTCGGTGCCCAGTACCACTGGAGACTGTTAGTGATCTTGTGGAGTCCATGCCTCGAATGCTCAGACCTGTTGTGGCGGCACAAGAGCAGGCCTTATAATATAAAATAAGGAAGGAGTATCCCTATATTGAGGGATGGAGCCGATGTAAAAACACACACATCTAGGAAATATCTTTTAAAAATCAGTTATAAAGTGTAATTAATAGAAATGCAACTTTATTTATCTTGTGAGATAAAATAGGACACACTGTGTCCTAATAGCTGGTATGTCCTCCTTTGGCTGAAATGTTTCCTGTCTTCCAGTCTCTGACATCCACTCCTCCATGTGAAACCCTTTCAGCTCTGTGATGTTTCGGTGTTGGTCTTTGTATAGACGGTCTTACATTGTCAAGCCCCCTCTGATATCATAAAGATTTTATAGTAGTTTCTATGATGGAGAGATCTCCAGGCCCTGCTGCAGCAAAGCAACCCCGAACCATGACACTTCCGCCCCCATGTTTCACAGTTGGTATGAGGTTCTTGGGCTCAAATGCTGTCTTCATGTCAAACATGTCTTCTGTTACTGTGCCAAATAATTCACCTTTAGATTCATGAGTTCTAAGCACATTGTTTCAGAAGTCCTGCTCTTTGTCGAGGTGTTCTCTGGCAATTTTAGTCCTGCTCTTATGTTTAATTTGACAGCAAGGGTTTCCTCCGGGTACTCCGGTTTCCCCCACAGTCCAAAGACATGCATGATTTGGTGACTCTAAAAGTGGCCCTTAGTGTGTGGATGTGTGTGTGTGAGCCCTACGATGGATTAGCGCCCTGTCTAGGGTTGTTTCCCGCCCTTGCGCTCAGAGTTGCCGGCTGGGCACCGGCTCACCCGTGACCCTATTCAGGAATAAGCGGTTCAGAAAATGAATGGATGGATGGATGGATGGATGGATGGATGGATGGAGGGATGGATGGATGGATGGATGGATGGTTTCCTCCTTGCACACCTCCATTGATATTTGTTTGGTCTTTTTGTAAATAATATTCATTGATGATTTTTCCTAAGTAGGACCAGAGACATGGATTTATAGTGTATGAAAAAAGCTGCCACAAGTAACAAGTATATATAAAAACATGCAACTACTAAGGCTTTTCAAAAAGAAGTCTTTAACTCAGATTACAGCCTCGTCCTTGAAGGAACAACAGGCTTTTTGTGTGGGTCTGCTTTTTCTAAAGGGCACCGCATCCCCATTTGTGAGTTTATTATTTTTGTCTTGTCGCCACGGGCCAGACGAGAGTGAGTGGCTGCTGGGACTGCGGACCTTCAGCAAGAGTCACTCAGGCAGGTTCTGTGACCTAAAAGAACTAAGCGCTGCATTCGTCTGTTACTATATAGATGTGGACAGACTAGTCTATTTCACCCAATTTTATGCTCTGAGCTCTAGGAACTGTTTTTTTTTTTTGTTTTTTTTTTTTGGGGGGGGGAAGCAGCAGCAGCAGCAGAATTGGAGGACTGTTTAGATGTCTTGTTGAACAGCTTGTTGTGTATGGTTCTTTGACCTGGCATATATTCAGTGTTAACAGCATTAGAGGGTTATTTGTCTTGGCCAGCAGTAGCTGGAGGCTGTATGAACAAAAGAGCACTTAATAAGGAGCAAGGGACATCTTTTTTCTTTTCGTTTCCCCCCAAATGATTCAACAGTCCTCGAAAAGAGCACGAGCGGGCCAGTCCCCTTTAGCTAGTGTTAGTGTCAGAATGGAGAGTGACTCTGAGGGCACGGCCACAGCTTAGCATAAATTAACACATCCCAAAATAGATGAAGAACTTCTTGAAAAACAACAAGGGACTCCTCTTCCAACAAATTCTCCATAGCCCCTTTAACCTTTCATGCTGAGGAAGAAGTGTTTTATCTGACTACATAACAAATTTATTTATGATTGAAGTTGTTACATTTGGGTTAGTAATGAAAAAAAAAAAATATTGACAGCAATAATGAGACTGAAAACAGCAAAATGAAGTTTGAGTGGGAGGGGATACGTTTCTGTAGGCTGATTGGGTAGCGGTAACCTGCTATTAGCTGAATCAGTGTTACCAAATTGAGTGGCAAAGGCCACTGTCTGCATGCATGATCTGAATAATGTAATGATGGATCATGTCCTTTTCTTTTTTAGATACTCGCTCTGTCAGAAATGAGCAAATTGTTGACCGCAGTACAGGTCAAAATGGTTGAATGGTGAAATAAAGAGCAGGTTTGAATAAAAAAGAATTAGGGTTGTTCCCTCGCGGCCTCCATAAGTCATAATGAGCTACACAGATTTTAGACTTTGCTTTAGAAACACTTCATTACAAACGGGAGGCTTAACATAATGCATAATTATGCGTCAATCATGTTCAGAGTTATTAACATAAATTGCCAATTAAATTCTACAGATGGAAAAGAGGAACAAAAGAGATTGACTGGACCATTCCTTATTAATGACATTTTTTTTTCTTTTTCTTCATGCATTTTTATGCTTTTAGATATGACAGGATGGAGAAAAGTCGAGTGTGAAATAATTCGGAGCTCTGCTGTCAAAGCTGTCGCTCTATAGATCATTAACTGAGATTTCTGTAGTTAAAACTCCAAATACACTCATCATCCAGGATGAGAAGCAGCTTTAATTACGGTTTGTTCCTGATTGAGAAAGGCACGGTGCACAACTCTGGAAAGGAACGGCAGCAAGACTTTGAGTAACAAGTCCACACCAATCAATAGAGCTGGTCTGCAGAGAATGCCCTCTTTTTGTTCTTCGTCTTCCACAGATGCACAGAGCGTTCTTATTGAAACCCAAAGGCTACACTGATAACACAGCCTTATTAACAGGTGTTCTGTGCTGGACCTAATTACCTCATTATAAAAAACAATAATCTGTGGACAGTTGAAACCTTGGCTGATTTAATTAAATGTGAATTTATTCATGAACCCAAAGGTGCCGTATGTGACTTTGACAGCAAAATTGCTTTGTTACGTCTCTCTAAAATATTTTTAGAAAGTTGCAGCATTCAGTTGTTTATAGCTGAATATTGATGATGCAACTTGTTCTTTTTTAACACATTTAAACATATGGACATTTTAACCATATTGTACGATGGGGGTGATATAACTACACACATAAAACTGAAGAAAAGTCTTTAAAAATGATTTACAAAATGATTAGACCATTGTTAGAGAGGACTTTGGACAAGGCTGTCTCATATAAACCTCAGATGTTAGTTTGGTTTGCTCTTGATTGTTGGAAGTGTGTGCAATCGCCATTGCAAGATAAGAGAAAGAAGGTTGTAGATGCTGATGAGTCTAAGAAGGGATTCCATTCCACTGCCCAGGAAATACAAGTAAAAAACTGGGCAACATCAGCAAAAAAGCTGGCCACAAGATGTGTAAAGAAGTCCCTGAAGATCCTAAAATGTCATCACGAGACCTGCAGGTAGCTCTCACCACAGTTCATGGCTCAAGTGGAGCATCTTCAAGTGGAGCATCTACCATCAGGAAGAGTCCAAACTAGCTTGATTTTATGGGAGCTGTGCAAAGATAGAACACCTAGACAAAGAGCAGTTCTGGAACAATGTTCATCAAAACTATGAATGAACACATGTGGAGTTTTGTACTCAACAAAAAAAAAGGTGAAATAACTGAAAACATGTTTTATATTCTAGTTTCTTCAAAATAGCCACCCTTTGCTCTGATTACTGTTCTGCGCTACTCTTGGCATTCTCTCAATGAGCCACCTCTGGGAACTCCTTCAGGACTGTTGGAAAACCATTTCAGGTGACTCCCTCTTGAAGCTCATTGAGAGAATTCCAAGAGTGTGCAAAGCAGATCAACGGGTGGCTATTTTGAAGATGTTATTTTTTGTTAAGTACATAACGCCACATGTGTTCATTCATAGTTTTGATGCCTTCAGTGAGAATCTACAATGTAAATAGTCATGAAAACACAGAACACTGAGAATGAGAATGTGTGTCCAAACTTTTGGCCTGTACTGTAGATGGTGAAAAACCCAGTTGTTCATTTTCAATAGAAATGTTCTTCAGTTGATGTTTAAAGAAAGTGGGCAACTCCAATGCTTGAACACCCAGGAAAAGTTTGGTCCACCACCTTGGCTACAGCACAGAGAAAAGTCGAGATCTGTCGGCCAATTGAGGGCTGGAATCCAGCACAGTTTGCCTATTTCCCTGCTCTAACAGACCTACTGAAGCTGAAGCTGTCAGTTGAATTAGATGTGCTTGAGCAGATAAAGCACAAAACTGTGCAGGAATCTGGCCCGCCAGGATCAGAGTTGCCCACCAGTGGTGTCGATCCACGTCTTTGATGAGTCTTGAGGAGTGGTGGGTCAATCCAAGCTGCAAGATGAAAGGACTATTAGTGCAGATCAGGCTTTAACCATTGCCATCAGGTAGGGAGGGCTGGTCCAGGGTTCTCTCTAGGCCAGCATCGTGGTTTGGAATCTAATGAACAGCTACAGGAAGCCAGTGTAGAAAACACAGCAGAGGAGTTACATGGCTGAACTGAAATGAAGATGAGTCATGTCTCTGCATTCTGGATTAGATGCAAGAGCCTGATGGCAGGTATAGGAAGAATTGCAACATTCATGTCCTGAGCTGATGAAGGACTGAAGCAGCACCTGGTGGCATCCCTAGAGAGATAAAGACAAGAGGATCCTGTGGTCGATTGCAACAAAAGCTGCAGGAAGATTAAGTAGAATCAGGACTGATGACAGTCTGGATGATCTTGCATCATGGAGTTTGTCAGCAACTGCAATGACGGCAGTTTCTGTAGAGTGTGCCGATTTGAAACCAGACTAGTTGGAGTCCTAGAGTTTGTTCTGAATGTGTGAGAGTGAGAGATGATTCAATTGATCAAGAAAACCTTTGAGAGGGAAGAAAAGAGAGATAATAGTCTGTAGTTGTTGATGATTGACCTGTGCATTGTGGACATCCTTAAGATTAGTGGACAACTCTGGTGGACTTGAATGCAGATGGTCCAGGATTTGATGAAAAGGAGATATTCAGAACCACCGTTGAATGATGAAAGGAAGAAGGTCCTGAGCAATTGTTTTGAATTTGGTGAAAGAAATGGGTTCTAAAAGACTGGTGGTGGGATGATCAGATGTGAGTAGCTGTAAGGAATCTGTGAGAGAAGAAAGAAATGTCAGAGAAAAAAGTGGAGGAGGATGGGTTCTGATGGGAAGACTGGAGACGGAAGGAAAAGATTGGTGGATCTTGTTGACCTTCTCCTGAAAAGTGACAAATCTTCCAGACAGAAGGACGTCAGTGGCGGGGGAGCAGGAGGGTTTAGGAGGGAAGAGAAAAGGCTGAATAGCTTGAGTGGATCAGATGCTGAAGCTTTCAGTTTATCTTTGTGGAAAGACAAAAAAGGATTTGCAGTAGTTATTCCATTTGAGAACCTATAGTCTCCTGACACCCAGTGAACACCTTTGATGATTATTTATTTATTTACAGTATTTAAACATATGGATATTTAATCTTCGTTGGAACTATATTGAGAAATGGAGGTGGTATAACTACAATGTAAAAAGTACATCTTTAGGTTCTTCAGTTTGAAACTAGAGGAAGTTCTTGAGATGCTTCAAAGAACCTTCACGAAACCCTTATCATTCTATTGAATAACAAGTTCCTCAAGTATCTTATAGTTTTAACATTGTGACGTGTGAAACAAAAAAAAAGTAAAATGTAGTTAGAAATCTGAAATTAGAAATAGAAAAGAAATAAAAAAGCTAAAATAGAAATAGAAAAGCCTAAAGACCCTCAGAGGAAAAAATGACAGTGAAACATAAAATAGCTGAAAGAATTCTGCACGGAGGAAAATCTTCCTTTTAGTCGATGTCAGAGACGGTCGATGATTATAGGAAACTGACAATATCAGCGATTAGGGTATAAGGTGTCCTAAACTTTTCTTCACAAGAGAAATTCATTTCTATTAAATGCATTTCACAAATTATTTTTATATAATAGTTCTTTTCACCCCCGTCTCTCAATTAAAATTAAAAAATTCAAATGTCACTCCGAGTGTGTTCTAACATTTTCACATGACTGTAGTAAGGAGCTACAATTATAAAATAGAGACGTTCAACAGCAAAAGTGCCAAAACGAATATTAATATAATATGATTACTTATAGATATTTTAAAACTGATTGCAGGAGACTGGTCCATTGTGGCTCCCTACCCACCCACACACACACACACACACACACACACACACACACACACACACACACACACACACACACACACACTACTCTAAATAGCTTTCCTTGATTATAGTGTGTTGTTGTTATTATTAAGCAGTTTTAGCCTGCACTGCTGACTGTGAGTCACCCCTGTGCTGGTGTAATCATTATTGATGGGTAATAACACACTGCTTGTATGACCACCTCTATTGCATTCCAATAGGAAATCACAGCTGTCTCTGTCACTGAGCCTGTAAACTGAACCTACCATTACTTTAACCCTTAGAAGCACACAGTGATTGCTGTTCTCTGCTGTACTGTTCAATTGCATTGCAATTGTTTCATGGCATGCCGAAAGTCATAGGCTATCAGTATGTAAATTGATTGTACGGTGGTGTTACCTCAGGGGGCAACTTGGAAATTCCCACACCTGTATACCTGGTTTATTTTTGTGTCCAGTTTGAGCGAGGCATGATTGTGGGAGTCAGACAGATGGAATATTCCATTTACAAAGTTGTGTGATCATTTCCCATTCCTCAGTCCACAGTGTCACATGTGTACTTGGAATATGTTACAGAAGGCATTACCACCCACAGTGGACAGCACAATGGCTGGCAGAGGTGGGGGTTTTAGGACCAGCCAATCACAATTCACCCAAGTAAGCTGCAGTCAGCATAATCCTGGGACAGATTTAGACTTGCTAGACCTAAAATACCCACCTCGGTTGGTCACCCATTGTGGAATCTGGCTGAAATTGTCTATACAAATACACAAGCAACTCAGAAACATTCGGTGCAGGAGCCCCACATATCCTACATCTCAGTGCAGCATTCTTTAGCTTCCATGGGATACAGGTGCAGACCCACTAGAGTGCCACACAATGCCTCACCTGGCCTTGTGAGATTGCTAATTGGATCCTGGAGGACTGGCAACATGTGGTCCACTGAGTCATGGGACCAATACTTTCAGGCTGATGGTAGGGTTCAAGTATGGTGCAAACCCCGAGAAGTTATAAATGTCAGCTGTCAACAAGGCACCGAGCAGGCCGGTGGTAGTTCCTGCTGGTTTATGGTGTATTCTCACAGCATGGATTGAATCCATGGTCCATCTAAGCACATCATTGGTCAATGTCGACAACATTTCATAGCAACGATATGAAAAGGTGTCTTTTAGAGCACCTTTATTTTTAAGAGTGTAGTCGTGAATATCAGAGGCCTACTGGAGGCAGCTGTAGTAGTGCACGCTGTATGGTACCAGCAGCTGCTATCGTTTGGGATGGATATCGCTGTCTAACAGTAGCTGTTTTTACAGTAATGAACTGCTGTTTTGTCATTAATACTGTAGGTGAACAGTGTCTGCTGTCATGGTCACTTCTTTTATATTCTGAGAGTAATCGTATTTAATAGATTAGGACTTTTTTTTAGTTTTAAGAGTGTAGAAAAGGCAATGCGCTGCTGTATGTGCATGTTCCACTGCCGAATAATGATTGCCATTCCACATAAACCTTTCTCAATCGTGAGGATTAGACAGCACAGTGAGAAGAAATAATCAAATCAAAAGCAGAAGCAGTTGTTTGTTGCCCACAGGGTCATTTTAAATGGCTGTCATGTATGTGTGGCAGATGTGTAGTGAGCCATTTACCTGACAGAGAGAAAGAGAGAGAGAGAGAGAGAGAGAGAGAGAGAAAGCATAATTTGAAATAAAATGATAAGGCAGGCCAGCTCTGTCTTGCTCTTTTTTGTTTCATCCACCTCCACTCCCCCTTTTCATTTCTCTCTTTCAGTTATGACTGCAATGACAGAGCGTTTATAGCACCGTAGAAAAGGCTAACACTATCAGACGGAAGCAGGTATGGACAGGAGGGTTTGGGTTTTGATTTTGTGGCAACCAGGGCTGGATGAAATCTGCCCAGAGACTCTAAAGGCTCTGGATGTTGTTGAGCCGTCCTGGCTGACACATCTTCCCAACATCACATAGACATCGGGGTGGTGGTCCCTCTTTTTAAGAAAGTGGACTGGAGGGTTTGTTCCAACTATAGGGGGGATTGCAGTCTTCAGCATTCACGGCAAGGTCTATGCACCTCATGGTTCTGCATGGTGATGCAGGTTCTGTCCTGGCTGTGGAGCACTGGACCAGCTCTTGTGAGGGTCCTTGAGGGGGCATGTGGTTTGTGGAAGGCATTCAGCCATGTCCCTCTGGGCTTACTTTAGGGGGTGCTCTTGAAGTATGAGTTATGGGTCATGCGGCTACGAGACGTCGCTTTACAATTGGAGCAGAAGCTTGGTTCACATGGCAGCCAGTAAATCAGACTCCATCCGGGCTGCCCTTTGTCAGACTCTGTTCATATTTTTTATGGACAGAGTTTCTCTATGTAGTCAAATGGCGGAACGGGTCCAGTGTCCAACCTACACCTAACCTTTACTCTAACCCTAACCTTAAACATAAAACCTAAACCACTGTGGATCCCAGACTACTCTGAACAACCGCTTACTTCGCAACCACTTAATTAGGCTGAAATGTTTGGTGATTAATAGAATTTCCTATAATCCAATGGAAGTAAAATAAGCAGTACAAGATCAGATCTCCGTACCTTACTGCACTACCCAGCTGGCGTAGAACCACACTCAGCAGGAGGGAACACAATAACTTATCTCTCACTGCCAATGAGGCTAGGCCAGTAACCGAACAGAAGGTAGAGGCATGCTGCAAGGGAAGACAGGCTAGAGAGGAAGACAATGCAAACGGAGGTTTAGTAAAATATCCAGTATGTAAATCGGAGCTAGGTGCCAACTGGAAAGAAGTACGTAAGATTGACAAGCCATGTCTAATTAAATATTTGATGTGTCTAATCAAATATGAATGTTTTCATGGTTTGGAGAAGCTTCTTGAGGATTTCCAGTGATTTTTCATTCTCAGTGGACACCTACAGATACATCACATTCTGGAACACATATATGAAGATGAGGGCAGCAGGCTGCTGGGTGATTTCAGTGTGTCCAATCTCATTTCTGTACCGTCCTATACAGTACATACAATGCGCGCACGCACACACACACACACACACACACACACACACACACACACACACACACACACACACACACACACACATATAATATGTGATACATTCATAAAAGATGCATGAAAGATAAAAGGCTTGAATTATGCTTCCTCTCCAGCTAAAACAACAGCATGACTCTGCATAAGCACAGGCTAAATCACTGGCAGCACAGGCCGAAAGCTCGGGACTGACACGGGAAAGAGGCTGAATTATTTAGCGCATCCTGTGGCTCGCAATCTCATCATGGCCTTGTGATTCGTTTTAACTCATACTAACCACATAGCGTAATGTATAACCTATTGTACACTGCCCTCATTGAATCCCCTGCTCCTCTGTACTGGATATGACCTTCAGTGTGGTTTGAACCTGCGCTTTATCACTCTGTTGCCTGGCTGAAACCACCTGACTCCTGTTTTCCTATAGTCTTCACTGAGGTGGAGTAAAAAAATGTCTAAATGGGTCTAATGTCTGTGTAAGTCCTCATTACCAATCTGGGAAACAGCAGCGTAACTTCTGGAGATGCTTTGTTACAGCCATAGAAAACCACAGTTGGTTCCATAAAGAACCATGCTTTTTTACTCCTTATGTAAAAATAATCAGCTTTACTGTCTCTCAGTAGTCATAAAAAGCCATCGTTCATGTTAATATAGTTGACCACAGTCTCTTACACATATAGAAGCACATTATATGTTAATCAACATTAATATGATGCTAGAAGTACTGAGACACACCTTTGTAAGTCCTAGAGCTAAAATTGAATTGAAGTCACATGTTAAAGCTCTAAATCATCTGTTTCAGGGCATGTATCACTCTTTTTAAAAAGTGCTCATTAGGCTTTTTAAATTGTTATAGAACAGGGTCTGTGAAACACTCTCTAGTGGTCCCCAAGCCCACCCTCACGGGGGGACAGTAGGGCATACTGGTCTGGTAATGGCACTTTAAATAAAATAAAATAATCACAAGAAAAATTAAACTGTATCAGGTTGAGACAATGCTACCACAGTATCTACACATATTTTTTTTTTTCTTGTGGGCCCTTTTAAATACAGGGTTGGACAATGAAACTGAAACACCTGTCATTTTAGTGTGGGAGGTTTCATGGCTAAATTGGAGCAGCCTGGTGGCCAATCTTCATTAATTGAACCAGTAAGAGCAGAGTGTGAAGGTTCAATTAGCAGGTAAGAGCACAGTTTTGCTCAAAATATTGCAATGAACACAACATTATGGGGGACATACCAGAGTTCAAAAGAGGACAAATTGTTGGTGCACGTCTTGCTGGCACATCTGTGACCAAGACAGCAAGTCTTTGTGATGTATCAAGACCCACGGTATCCAGAGTAATGTCAGCACCACCAAGAAGGACCAACCACGTCCAACAGGATTAACTGTGGATGCAAGAGGAAGCTGTCTGAAGGGATGTTCGGGTGCTAATATGTATCCAAAAAATTTCCTTCCCAAGACGAATTGATGCTGTATTGGCCGCAAAAGGAGGCCCTAGTACACCATACTAATAAATTACTGTGGTCTAAAACCAGGTGTTTCAGTTTCATTGTCCAACCCCTGTAGGTGGACCATCAGATGCAAAACGTAGAAAACACCTGCAATAGAGGTTAGACATGTGTGAGAGCAAAGAACTCTTTGAAATTGCTAAAGAACCTTTACATTAAAAGAAGCCTTTTTAGACCTTTAACTGGTTCTTTGAACAGACTTGAACATATTTAATAATATAAAGATTTGATATTAATTTTAATTATACTGACAGATGTAGGTGATTTATCTAACATAAAACTGAAGAAATGTCTTTTAAAATATTTTGCAAAAAAGAATGAATGGAAATGAATAGAGTTTGTTTTCTTTCTTGGACTGAAATAATTCCAAATTATTCTTTCCTATAACGGGAAAAAAAAGATATTCCCACTCCTCTATGCAGAATTCTTTCAACTATGTGCTGTGTTAACTTTGTACATTTGTCTTACATTTTTCTCAAACCCCCTCTGACACAATATCTACGATGGTTTCAATGATGAAGGACGTTCTGATGGTAGATGCTGCACTTTGATATCAGCTGAGACAAGAGCTACCTGCAGGTCCTGTGGTGACATTTTAGGACTGTTGGAGACTTCTTTTCACATTTTGTGTTCAGCTCTTCGGGCTGAACTTGCTTGGACGGCCTGACCTGACCGTGTTGACAGATGGTTTAAATGATCGCCACTTATAAATGATTTTGTGGACAGTGGAACGGTGGATTTCTAATTGTTTGAGATCTCTTTAAATCCCTGTGTAGACTCATCTGCATCTACAACCTTCTTTCTGAAAACTTCAGAGGGCTCTTTGGATCTCACCATGATTATTCCTTTCACTTCAGCAATCAAGAGTAAACCAAACTAACATCAAGGTTTAAATAAGACGGGCAGTTTTAGACATTTTAAGTAGTGAGATTTGGATAATTACCTTTACAAATGATGTTTAAAAGACATTTCTTCAGTTTCAGGTAGCTTATATCATCTCCATCTCCAGTATAGTTCAAATGTATGTATGTATAGATGATAAAATAGAACAGAGAATAGAATGTCTTTGTCACTATACATATGTACAATTAGATAAAAAGCCTTTCACAGTGCAAATATGTTCCATATAATAAATTAAATCGTGCAAAATGATGCATAGATTTGAGGCTCTATATACAAATTTCTACACATAGTCCTAATCCACATTCTACACATAGTCCACGTCCTAATGTTTTCAGATGACTGTGTGTGATTGAATGGATTTCAGTGCCTTTGTCAGTGCTTTAGTGCATTTCAATCATCTCATTTTAGAAATGCAGCAGAAGAATCAAGTTTTACATCCCTCAGTTCCCATGTTGTTAATAAAGTAGAGGAAAAGTACACTGGAGTTCTAGGATTTATTCTATTAGTAGCTGGTTGAACTGGTTTTGTTCAACTTTAATTGACATTTTTCAATTTACATTCCTCACAAATTCACTGATATTAGAGCATATTTACTCAAGTATGATCATTGTCTACTTCTAGCATTGGAACGTGGAACACCTGCCCTGATAAACAGCCTTTTCCCACCTCTCTCAGCACAACACCTTGCTAGCATGCCCTCTAGTTACTCCAGAAGCAGTCTTGCGAGTGCACTCTCCTTTATGTAGGAATAGAAGTCTTTACCACTAGGTGTAGCTCAAGCACTCAGGTATCAACAGCAGTGGCATGCAGGGTAGAAGATTTAAAGAACAGGAGTGTAGACAATGAAATGGGTTACAGTCCTTTTATTTAATGGCCTCTGAAAGGCACAGCCAAGCAAACAAAGCTGGCATTAGCCATCATTCCAGTGCCAGAAGAGGAAGACAGCAATGTCCTTTGTCGTCCACCCCCCAGGTGCAAAAGCTCCATCTTTTAAAACTGGCCAAGCCGCAGCTTTAACTGGATCGCTCATAAAAGATGAAGGAATCAGAGCGAGCTCCATTCCTGCTAGCGAATCTCATTCTTCTCTTTCTCAACCAGTCTGTAGAAAAATAACACTCCTCTGTTTCTTCGTCCTGAAAATAGCTTTTGTGGAATTCTTTCTAAGAGTGGCCAGTGATACAGAGTTGACTACAGTGCTGATTACTAAATCCGGCCTGGTCGTGTAGTAGTGATCGGATCAGATGGTAGAGAAGGTAACAGCAGCTGCTTTCATGGCGAATATTGCTGTCTAACAGAAGCTGGTGTTATAATAATGAATAGCTATGTAAGCAGTCAATAGTGAAGGCAAACGTGCTGCTGCTGTGAATATCATAAGCTAATGGTTGCAGTAATTTAAATTTCAGCCATTAACTTCTGAACATCATATACTCTGCCTAACCTTGGGTTTTCCACTGCTCTTCTACTGAATCTGTCATTGAGAGAGCTTTAATCAGACTGAATGAACATTTTTCCATTTGCTTCCTTTTAAATGTGAAATTTCTTGTGAGGAAAAAGTTCAGACACAAACGTATTACTGCTTCAAATGGATACAATTAAATCAGGTGCAGCACATCAGCTTCAAACGATTCGACCATCATTAGAGAGGACGTTGGAGGAGCCTGTCTTAGTTAAGTTAGACATTAGTTTCGTTTGCTCAGTTGTTGAAGGGAGTTGGATCAGCACGGCAAGATGGAAATAGCAAATAGCTCTCTGAGGCCAAAAACACTGGGTGAATTTCACATTTCTGAGGCGAGAGCTATTTTTATTGTCCTTACAAGCAAAAAATAAAATAAAATAAAATAAAAATAATACATATATATATATATATATATATATATATATATATATATATATATATATATATATATATATATATATATATGTGTGTGTGTGTGTGTGTGTGTCTGTTATCTGTTGTAAATAAGTGAAATATAAAAATAAGTACAAATAAGTATTTGTAATAGTTAGAAAGGACTTCAGTTTGTTTGCTCTGCATTGTTGAAGTGAGTGGAATCACCATAGCCACATCCAAAGAGTTCTCAGAGGCATTCAGAAAGAAGGTTGTAATGTTCATCAGAGCGTTAACAATAACATAAAAAAAATAAAATAAAAAAAAATCATATCAAACATGGTCATTTTATTCTCTCAGTTTATTGTAATATTTGTCTTTGCTTATTTTCTGAAATTAAAGTTTCTGTTTAAAATCTGTTTGAGGAGAATAAAGCCTAGTTAGGTCTTGTATGCAGGAAAAAAAGCTAAATGTGATCTATCTGTTATGAATAAAGTTAGTAATTGTCATGGTTAGAAAGAACCTTGGAGGAAGCTGCCTTTTATAAACTTCAGATATTAGTTTGGTTGTTCGGCATTGCAGTTGTTGGAGTGATCACCATGGCCACATCCAAAGGGTTCTCGGAGGCACTCGAAGGTCATCGTTTTCATCCAGCAGAGCATCATCGATAACTAAAAAAGAAAAAAAATGTATTTGATTCATTATATTATTATTAATTAATTATTAATTTTTTTTCTTCTAAATTATAGTTTATTTTTGAAATCTGTTTGAGGAGAAAAAACTCGATGGTGGACCAAGACTGGTAAACAGTGACCGGTGCCTCAACCTTATCAGGTCATCTGACCGGTATATATTTGATATTTGGGAAGGTCAGCAAAAGAATTGTCAACAAAATTGGCCTAGGTTATTAAAGGTTGACTGGATGTTGTTCTAGCTTCATGGCCATTGTGTTAATAGTAAATATTGCAGACAGATGAGATGTTGTTCGAGGAGTGAAAGTCTCAGGTTATGTGAATGCTGTTCTATCTTGGTAACCTCTGCTCTGGAAGTGACTATATTTGTCTTAATGGCTGCTGTTGAAGGTAGCAGTGTATGTTGTGTACTAAATGACTACCAGTAGTGAGTGTTTCAGGATAACATTGTCCGCTGCTATAGCAGTGAATGTCGAGGCTGCAGTGCCAGGGTTTAGAGGACCGAAAGGACAAGCCCCTGCCCCCTGGTGCTTTGTTGTGGATACATTATCTGAGTGTCGCCAGCCACTTCAAATGTGGTATGTGTGTATAAAGTGTGTGTGTGTGTGTGTGTGTGTGTGTGTGTGTGTGTGCATGTGTGTGGGGCAGTCATTATGGAGATGTCTCTAGTTGGACCCTCCATCACTTGTCTCTGTCTCTCTGCTCCTGACAATTATGAGTAGGTTGGGGAAGCAGACCAGGCACTTGACCTGATTTCCCAGAGATCAGTGACCGCTAGTCTGGCTTCTAGATTCTCGCAGTGCACGTAACTTAAAGTGACACTTGCCCGAAGCTGCCTTAGAGTGCACAGCCTTCCTCGTTCTCCACAACCATATATGACAAGTGAGGGGAACTCACTCTGTTGGGAAGGGAAGTGCCTGCATTTTATAATTAGCAGAAAAAATCCCAGTCCACCCCACACACACACAATTTTCTTCTCCATTTTTTCAGCCCCTCTGGTGTGGTGGTGTGGACAGAAGAGCAAGCAAGGCCTCCTGGGATGGTGAGGAGAAGAAGATTGCTCTCTGTCTGCTTGTGACTGTGCCACCAGCCCGTGAAATCACCACAGCCTCACTAGTGCGTGAGAGCGGGTGAGACGTGTGAAGACCAACCTGCCTCCTATCCCTACATCACTGATGCCCTTTTCCAATGCAATGAACAAGTGTAGACAACCAACAGATCATGACAAGAGTATAAGTTCTGACCAATGGCAACACAGCTGTGGAGGTTTGTTGCTGTGCTTTGAAGGACAAATTGTTTTTCTTAGGCTCTATGATAAAAGAGGACGAGTACTACTAGTACTATTAGTAATGCATTCATACAAATAATTCATAATAATTAGCATGTTAACCCTGAACCCTAAAGCCTGAACCATCAAATGAATGCCCAGAAATCTTATTCTTTCAAACAGCAGTGTTTATTTGACCTTCTGAATCATCACTAACCTTTAGAACTATATGCCAATGTTGGTGGAAGTTTTGTAGTTTGACATACTTTTATTCACAAAAAAAAAAAAAAAAATATATATATATATATGTTATATTATTTATGTATCCCCATCAGGCTTTTATTGTGAAATGAGCAAAAAAAAAAAAAAAAAAGACATTGAGGTCAGCAAATGTAAATTTAATAGGCACATAACTAGTTAAAAGAGACTGATCTGCTGGTCACTAGGCTGATTTTTCAAACTTGCTCACAAGATCTCAACTCTAAATTCTTCTTCCTCTTTAACAGAAACTCTGGAGTCTCTACAAACATACATAAACTGTTTCCATTTTTCTCACACACGTACAACCCCTCTCATTCCTCTGGCAGGATTGGCAGTACAATAAGATGGCCAGTGCTTGGGAAGCTTTGGATAAAGTGGGATGGTGATCATCCAAAATTGTGACCTCACAAATGCTGCTGTCACCTCATCAGTTTCCCATAAAAACCTAATATGAAATGATATGATTCAAACGAATGTGTGTGTGTGTGTGTGTGTGTGTGTGTGTGTGTGTATAAAGCATAATGTCAGAAAGGACTATTTTGGCATTATAATTCTTTATCCTGGGAGGAATTGCCAGTGTGACCCCGCAAGAGACCTACATGTAAGTCAACAAATCACAGCTCGACTGTCAAAGAGAGCAATTTCCTATTTAATCTTATAATCGGGCCAAATGGAGCTGGCTTTGAAATAGTTTCTATTAAAGCTGAAGAAGGCTCATTACAGTGCTGGATTGGTTCATAATCTGTATATTGGGCTAAATGGACAGGCGGGCGGATAAGAACCAGAATGCCGCTGTCCCGGCCCCATGAACAGACCCTGATCATTCTCTGCACCACCATTATGCATTTTGACAGTGGACTCTATGAATGAAAAAGGATTCATATATTGACAATTCAGATAGTGCTCTCGCACCTCATTTTATTGTATGCTGTATGGCTTTGAAGGACTGCTGCAAAATAATTTCAAACAGACAATTTGATGTGGATTTTTAATGACAATTAGTCTTGGCATTAACGTTTGACAAGCTTGTAAATGTTATTAATAGAAATGACATTTTTGTAAGGAAAAAGTTGACACTCCCACTTTTATTAATTCGTAATTGCCTAAAATTAGAATCAGGTGCAGCACATCAGCTGCAAATGATTAGACCATCATTAGAGGACTTGGGAGGAGGCTGTCTTATTCAACCCCCAGACATTAGTTTGGTTTGTACTTTGATTGCTGAAGAGAGTGGGATCATCATGGCCATCATCAAAGAGGCCTTCAGAAAGAAGGTTGTAGATACAGTACGTAAGAGTTCACAAGGTATTTAAAAATTATAAAAATAGTGAATGTCAGAAAATAATATTTTAAATGAGACGGAATTTCAGCCCAATAAAAGATCACATGTGTAAATAAGTCTCCAACAATCTTAAAATGTCAACAAGGGATCTACAGGTAGCACTTTCCACAGTTGATGTCAAAGTGCAGCATCTACCATCAGAAAGAGACCAAACATGTCTGATGTTTATGGGAGGTATGCAATGAGGAAACCCTTACTGTGAAGACTGAAGTTCTCCAGAGAACACCTAGACAAAGACCAAGACAAATAACAATGCGCTTTGGACAGATGAATCCAAGTCTGAATTATTAGGGCACAGTAACAGAAGACATGTTTGGTAACAAACCAAACACAGCATTTGAGCACAAGAACTTCATACCAATCAGAAACATGGGGTGGATATGCTAAGGCGTTTAGCTTATTGCAGCAGGGCTTGGAGATCTCCCCATCATAGAAACCACTATGAAATCTTTATTGTATCAGAAGAGGGCTTGAGGAAAATGTCAGACCATCTGTACAAAGACTATCACTGAAAAGAATTATGCACGGAGGAGCTGAAAATCCTCCTCTCCAATCAGTGCCAGACACAGATAAATGGTTTTAAGACTCAAATAAATGGCATTATTATTTCAACCTGAGGGGAAATACCAGCTATGAGGGCAACTAACTTTTCCTCAGAAGGAAATTGCATTTGTATTAATTACATTTTACAAATGATGTTCAAAACTTTGTTTGTGTGTTTAGATTTATCAATTAATTCGTCAAAGTAGCTAATAAAGAAGATAATAGTTCATATTTATTAACGTGTTAAAAGACAGGTTTTCAAGGGGTAAATAATTGCAGTATTTCTCAGATTTTTAGATGCGGTTTACCCATTTTAAGAAAATGGCAGTGAAATAACTGATGAATAAAAGAAGAAAGGAGCAGCCTCACAGACAACCAATGATTAATATTATCATTGTCAACATCGTCTCAATTAATTCAGCGCCCAATGATAGCCTTCCTCATAAGTCATCATTTGTTGTGTGTGTTCTACTTTGAGCTTGGAAAAGATTTAGTGATTAGCCCAGTAGCCAGTCTGTGGCTATTCTCACACACATGCATAAAACATTTTTGAAAGAGTGGAGTCATCAATCTCTGGTGAGTTCCTTCTTGGTTTGCAGCCAGCATCTGATGGTCCAGGCTATAGACTAGGGCCTGCAAGGCTAAGGCTGGTAGGATGGGCCACATGCCTTATCCTTTAAAACTGTCAGTTGGGTCATTAGACACCGTTTTGTAAGAGAAATTGGTTTGCCGGGAAGCTCATTCTGGTGCTGGGTTTCATTGGATTGCATTGGTATGTTGGTGTTATATAAAGCCTTGTTAAGAAGGTCACCATTCATTAGGCTTGAGTCCAAGTCAAGCCATGAGCCTTAAGACTAGACTCCAAGTCAAGAGACGAGTGTTAGTTCAGAGTTTGTCATGTTACACGCCTTTGATCTCGGTCTCAAGTCGGGTGATGGTCTTGTCTCCAGAATCCAAGACTTCATGCTTGAGCGCTTTCAGTTCCAAGATTCTTTATCTAGAGTTCACATGGTCACATGGTTTTAGTCCAATTCATGTAATCATTACAAAAAGTACATGGATCCCAAATAAATGAAATAAAGTGCTTGCACACCACAAAACTTTACCACACCGTGCCAGAATGATAGTAGAAAGATGTTGGTTGTTGAAAGGTGGACATGTGTACTAGCCAGGATTCCATTGAGGGAATTGAACCCCACCTGCTGAATGAATGGAAGGGGAGAACAGCCGTACCGGTGGGCCTATGCTTAGTGCAGGCATCCGTCTGAAGTTCAGTCAGTCAAGTCGAAGTCTTTTGTATATGGCGTCTCTGAACTCGGTCTGTACTTTTGAGTGCCCATCTTCTGTTGCTGGCACAAAGTTCATCGAACTGTTTAAGGAGCCATTGTCCTTACTTTAAGAGTGCTTTGGATTAAAAGCTTAGATTTCACTATTTATAAAGCATATGAAACATATCCACTTCTTTCAATGAGTTACGAATCAAAAACTCAACAGCCAAGGTTGTAACCCTCATGGAAACAAAACACTTTGGAAATATCTAACTATGCTTCAGAGTAGCAACATATTTCAATCACCTGGAGTAATGATCAAGTCAATATTTAAAGCTGACAAATTCCTTCTTCAACACCAAACAGCTGGAAGGATTTTAAGCTACATTAATTGTGCAGTAATACGCAGATTTGTTCACATCCACAGGGTATTTCCCTGCCAAAACAAATCTGCACCATAAAGTCTGATGGATAGATCTGTCAAAAGAGTGATATTCATCCCGCTCTCTCGCTTTCTCCGCCTGTGTGACTCAACTGCACACCAGTGTCACCCATAAAGAAGCTTTAGAAGCAAATGTGTTAGAATTGTGAACTAGAAGGTTTCTTCTCTGCGCTTGGGAACAAACATATCAGTGTCAATGAAGCTTTTCATGGTGATGCAAATTGGATTTGGGAATTCCATTTCCCACTCCCTAATTATCAGATGCTTCAGAATGGTTCTGAACTTAGTGATTCTTCTGGCTTCAGTGAAGAGTGTTCAGTGACAACAGATGTGAAAATGCCCTTACTAAATTGTCTTTTCAAAGTGACCGCAAACACCAGCTTTCAGAAGTTTAAAATGAACTTTTCCGAGGAGTTCAGTGGCAGATAAATGCATAAATGACAGTTCTGTGCAACTTCACATATTTTATCTTTACAACTAATTAATAGGATGCAGCAAAGGGATTAATAATAAAAAATAGATGTCCATAAATACAGGGTGGCCGAAAGTTATGCATTGTCCAACTGGGTAGCCAATATGAAAACCACAATCTTGGAACCAAGGGGGAAGGGGTATGTGTCACATACATATCTGATAGAGACCCTGATGAGGAATCACACTGGACTGTCCAAAAAGTAGATGGAACAATGACTGCCCTGGCATCCTTCAGCAAAGGCCCACATCAAAGCACCTGGTATCTGGTATTTTGGCAGATAATCATTACGAACCGCTACCGGATCCAGTTAGCAATAGGTTTACATCACATACCTTGAGTTCATCTGAGCCACTTCCCCCAGTCCAGAGCCCATTCCTAAACACAGCAGCAGCTGTTTCAATCAACTTAACTTTGCTGGTCAGTCCGGTCACACACTTACTCGTTTAAGCACCATTTAAACTTCGCTTAAACCATTGAAAACTCTATTTGCAAGTGAATGCTCTTAGTTAAACTCCGTATGAGTCTCCAAAGCTTTTGAATTACTACGAACTGAATTTCCATGTGCTAATGAAAGCTCAGAGTTAGTTAAAGCCCCATGTTTGAGTGAAATCTTTAAGTTATTATTTGAAGATCCGTGTGCTAATGAAAACTGTCTGTACACTCCTGTGTCGTATTTCCCTTGTTATTCACTAAAACAGCAGTTCTGTTCTGTTTTGAATGTTTCCACAAACCCAACTGCAACAATTCTTCTTCAGTTCAACTTAGCCTTTCCACCTTAAAGGGTGAAAAAATTATAGGAAATTTAGCTTAAAGCTTGTTTGTTTCTTGAAACATATAGGCTCACATCAAATATAAATCATATTACTATGATTAAACTGCCATAAAATACTCCAAACACTGGAGTTTTAGAGAGAACTTGTGCTAAAATTCCGAACCTTAATCAAGAGATGAGGAAAAATGACCTACAGTATATATTCATTTGAACTGTCTTAAGAATAAAAAAAAATCCAGCATTATTTAAACAGCTCAAATGGTTCAAAATGGGTTTTTAATGTGCTGTTTGCTGGTGACCAACGTATTAATCAATCTGCAGTGTCAGACTCAGGCTTTATGCCTGATGGGCATGTGAACAGGGGCAACATTCATACTCACCTACACTCATTAATATGCCATTGACTTTAGAAGAATGTAAATGAATCCAAGGTCTGGTAGACAAAAGAAGGAAGAAAGGGTGAGCACTAAGATTTCCCCCAATTTCTCCACTCTCTTTTCTTCTGCTCTGCAGGTGACAATACCAATCACGCTACTATTAAGTGGATGGGGTGCCGGGGTAATAGATCAATTGACAAGCAGATGATAAGAATAGATGGGAGAGATAACCTTGGGCACAGTGGAGAGGATGAATGAAGGCCACTGCAGCCGTGATCACCTTGTTCACCCTCACAGTGTGTTCACAGTACAAAGAGCCACCCGTTCAAAAATGAGCACAAAAATTCAGCACAAATCAAAGCTTAAGTAGCCCTGAGTCTATTCTTTAGGAAAGGACCTGACCTCATTTGTTTACCATCTATTCAAGTATCATATCTAACCGTCTGCCCTATTCAAACGTCCGTTCACCACACATTCATTAACATCAGTATTCATGCATTCGTTCAATTACACGTGCATAAAAATACACTTTTTACTTTTCCATCCATTTGCTTTAATCCATTCATTCATTTGTCCACCTGTTTATTTGTCCAGACAGTTATATAATCAATCATTTCACTCATTCATTGCTTATTACTTTATTAGCGCATCAGCTTATCCACCATCTACCACCCATCATCCACCCATCTACTCAGTTACCCATCCATCCATCCATCCATCCATCCATCCATCCATCCATCCATCCATCCATCCATCCATTGACCCATTCATCTGTCCATGCGCTCATAACCATGCATCCAGCATTCTTTCACTCACCACCTATACATATATTCTTTCATCCATCCATTTATCCACACATTCACCCATTCATGATCATCCATTCATCCACCTATCCATTCACCTACCAATCTATTGCACTGCTATTCCATCCATCTATTTATTCATCTGCCACCTACCCTTCCGTCATCCATCCATCAATACATCCACCTATTCATTTTAATATATGCATCCATTTGTCCAGTTTATACATTGCCACCTATCTGTCCATCCCATTTAACCGATTCCTCTATTCAGACACAGTCATTCAGTGTCATTCAGTGCTGCAGTCTTTTACTCAGAACAGGTAAAATGTTTTAACATGTGGGAACAAGGTGGTAAAAGCAAAATGAAGCCATTGAGAAGAAAGGGAGGCCAGCAATTTCTGGAGTAAATGGAAAGAAAACAAACAATCACCTAAACAAAAACAAAAGAAAACTGCCACCAAAGAGGCATAAAAGAGTTACAGTATCAATTGAATCAAAATTCAAATCTTGATGGACATGAGACGAAGCCGGGATTTTTATGAACACTGTTTCGTTTTGCATTTAGTCCTTTTAGTAAACATTCTTCCTCTACTTGTCAAGTCTCGTTGTTCTCAGAAGTGGAATGGTATGCCACCAGTGGTACTTAAGGGACCAAAACGACACATTATTGTCTGCCCTAAAGGAAAAAGGAGTCTTTGAGAAGTAAATTGCTCACTGAGACTCCAAAACACTGTCATTTCAAACACGTAAGTAAATAACATAACAAGCTTGCAGCATCTTTGAAGCAACATCCTCCTGGTGTCTGAGTGGACTGCTGTTTAATGTGCCAGAAACAGAGCAGCACTTCTGTCTTAAATGAAAAACACACTTTGCACATTTGTCTGAAATGCAAAACCCCAATTAGACCACAGCATTAGATTTGACAAGGCCATCCACTGTTTGAATTACTTGCAATTGTTAAAAATACTCTCTTTTTGAAACAGTGAAAAACCCAACATCCCTAATTGTGCCTGTAAATGGTGAAGAAAATCTGCTACTAATATCCTCAAGCATACAAATCAGACCGTGAGTTATTTTTAAAAAAGATGTGTGTTCTACGTGTGTAACCTGAACAGGTGGTGGATAAACAGTACTTGAATGCTTTTTCTGGTGTGAAAACGGTAATTAAGAAATTTTTACATGTATTGCACATGAGGAGGAGGAGCTACAGTGGGTGGGTGAATATTAATAAGTCTAAATTTAGGTATTGTGATATACACTGAGGAGGAGGAGCTACAGTCTCTCATTAGGGTGAATATTAATAACACTCTAAATGTAAGTATTGTGATATACACTGGAGGAGGAGCTACAGTCTCTCATTAGGGTGAATATTAATACTGCCTAAATGAGGTATTGTGATATACACTGAGTGAGGAGGAGCTACGGTCTCTGCTGGGTGAATATTAATAACTCTTAAATGTAGGTATTGTGATATACACTGAGGAGGAGGAGCCACAGTCTCTATTGGGGTGAATATTAATAACTCTAAATGTAGGTATTGTGATATACACTGAGGAGGAGGAGCTACAGTCTCTCATTAGTGAATATTAATAACTCTAAATGTAGGTATTATGATATACACTGAGGAGGAGCTACAGTCTGACACTAGAATGACTATTAAGTTACAAGCGTTTAACACTGCAAAGCTTTCATTAATGTAAATAATGTCAGATACTTTTACACATGGCTAAGCACTTTTCTCAGTCAAATGATTACATTATATGCTCAGGACGCCTCACTGAATGATGCAAGAACACTATCCTCCTTCTTTTTCTTTTTCTCCTTTTTCTTCTTTCTGGCTTTCAGGCTTTCAACTTCATTAACTGCAGCCTCTCCCGAGGAGCGCAATCTGTGCAATCATTCGCAGCTATTCTTTTTCCAGTGGATTTGCTCAAGGCCAGCTTCTGAAGTCCAACAAGTGGTCACTCTGGGTCTCCCTGATCCATTTTTGCTGTAAATTAGCTTAAAATAATCATGATTATCATTCATGAGGATAAGAAGCCATTTCAAACACAAGTCGACAGCAAATTCCACAGTAATAGTGGCAATCAGAGATAGGAGCTAAGACCTCTGCAGTCTCAGACATAAACAAAACCTGGAGCGCAATGTGTAGCAGAATAATAGAACTGAAAACAACTCCAGCCAAGGCCCATGCATGCTCTGTCTCAACTAATACAGCTCAAAACTTTGATTACCATCTTTCTGAGCAGCTTTTGTTATACAGTATTATTTTCCCAGCATAATCCCCACCCAGTTATTTCCAATGAGTTATGTAATCCACTTCATGCAGAATCTACTAAGGATGTTGCCAAGCATGTGCCTTTTACGAACATTATAGGAAGCACAAAGTGTTGTCAACTGCTAGAATCAGCCATACATTTCACATTGATTGTATATTCTTTGTGACTCAATAATAAATATTTCTTAAATTGGGCTTGTATTTCATTGCTATTAATAATATTATATGAAAATGTTAACCTAACTAGTCAAAACTCATGAAATGGTTATAGATTACCTTTGGAGCCTGGTAGCCTGGACTCAATACATTAGTTTCCAGTTTAAACTTGAATTTTCAGATTTCTGGCAAACCATGTGATCCTCAGTACTCCTGGGTTTGTATTGTGGTTTTACTGCAATATGACTCCTTGCTATTGTTGCTCTCTAGTGTGAATACTACTGTTTCATGTTGCTTTCTGCCCCCTGGTTGCATTGCAGCTCTGTGATGACCTTATTAATACTTTACTCACTGACCACTTTATTTACACACAATTTATAACCTCTGTTTTATTGCTTTGCTCTGCTGGTGAACAATCACAGACAGTAGCCTATCTGTTGGTGGATGTTCTATCAGTTTCCAGATACCACATTCATCATTGACCAGTTACTGACCACAGGGCCATTGTAATCAGATACTGCTGATGGTCCATCCAGACAGCAGTATACAGTGCTGGTAGCTCATGTAGAAAATCACTCAAAATAGTTCTGGAGTCACAACAAATATAATTGGAGATGTTTGGCACTTATGGCTCAGATGTGGGCCACATATGTTCCAAACATTCATTGGTATTTGAAGAGTACTGTGTCATTATCGTAGACAGTGTCAAACTCTGAGGCATGTCTTCAATCCCATTATGGAAAAGCAGTTTTAATGCTCACATTCAGTTGCTAAGTTGGAATTCTTGACAGTTTTCCTGCACATCATAACTTATCTAGCCGGCAAAAATACAAACAAACAAGGAAAATGCTTCCTTAAAAGCCAGTAGACTAGTTTTCTGACAAACCAACATCAAATAAAAATATATTTTTTAAAAAAAAAAAAAAAAAAAAAACAAGAAAACATCAAAGAGTTCGTATCTTTCATCCACATGTAAAGCTCTATACACGAAGTTATTTAAATTGGGTATTCTCTGAGCCCAGTGGTGTTTGTTCTGCCTCAGAGGCAGGGCTGCCTCCAGAACGGTTTTAAACACAAATAACAGAATCTCAAACCAAGTTGCACAATATTTCTAAAGCTCCGCCTACTGGCTTTCTTAATTGGTTATTCTCTGAATCCAATTGTGCTCATTCTGTCTCACAGGTCGAGCTGCCTCCAGAACAGTTCTTGGTTATGTAATTTTGTACACAAGCATGCTGGTTTGATCAGGCACAGACGTGTTGGCTGTCAGCCTTAAAGAGCTCAAAAATATCCCAGTCAAGAGCAAATCTGTGGTCAGAAACCTCTCAACTGATGACGGTTGAGAATATAATGTCTAACTACACACTAGTTGTGTAGAGCTGAAGAAGTTTCAGATAAAGGGTCAGTGAGTGTTCTCTATGCTGCCTAATTGCAATCAAGCATGCACACTGTGACAGATAGTGATCACTGGGGTCTTAAGAAGTAAGTAACAGCTTCAGAAATGAAAAGGATTGCTCTTCTCCACCAGGACCATCAGACTCCCACCAGTAGTACCTTCTCATGAATAGAGGACCATTTGAGCAAGAGCAGCAGTGGAAGATTAACCGTAATTAATGTCCGTTGCTCCATGGCTACACGTTAGTCAGCCACATTAAGAAAAGACCAAAGCAGAGGAGGCCCTGTGTCGTTCTCCGATAATTAGAATGCCATGTGTTCGTCCCTACAAGGTAAAACAGTTCTTGTTAAATGAAGGGCTGTCACACTTTAATTGTCTCCGCCGAGACTCACGGGGAGAGGGAGGGGGAGCGAGAGACGTAATCTTGCAAAAACACAGGGTAAATCATGAGCAAGAGTCTGAAAAATTATGCATCAGAGCATCATTTCCTGTTGGAATATGGTGCAGCCCATGGCAGGTTGGATTGAATCAAGAGGGGGTTACTTTGGAAGTCATCTCTCTCGTGTCATTCTAGGATGCTGCTGAGGAGGAGGCCAAAAAATCAATTCATCTTTACCAGTTTTCTCACATGGACGAGCTGATCCCACAGCGTGATTAAAACACAAGCAGGTTTAACATCAGTGTCAGAAATCTCATCCCAGCAAAGGGGCATCCCCGACAATTACACTGTATGAAGCCTCGAAGGTCATAGTTGATGATGTTGTGCATTTGTAAACTAAAGCCAACCTCCTGAAAAGTCTTGGGGACTGGAAAGAGTTTGTCAAGTAATGACACTGTAGGAAACAAGGAAAAGCCTTCAAATGTGAATTTAAGTTTTTATTTATTTATTTGTTTATTTATAAGTATTTATTTATTTATTTATTATGTTGTATCAATATCAATATATCCATCGGCAAGTTAATATGAAACTTGAAACACAGTCCTCATTAACCCTTAGAACCCACAATCTGCACTTTGCAGGCAGTAACATGCTATTTTCTAGGCTCCAGGATCTACAAACATGATACACATATCAAAACAAACCGCAAACCTTGTCTACATAGTGGTCTCATCACTATGTGATGAATTTCGCAGTACTGAGCTTACACAGCTGCACCACTTTTACCATCTAAACAACCTTAGTTTAAATTAAGAGAGATTTCTGAAAATGTTTACTGCTCTGGCCATGTGTACATGCTCAAACTGCATACAGACTCTGATCGATCAGTGTGAGGGGAGGGGCTGATGACATCAGTGACCCACATATTTGGTTATAGAGGAAAATGAGAAGGGAGGGTTTGTTCTCCCTTCTTGCTCACACAGTGTTCAGGGTTAATTACATGCAAAGAAAACATGGAGAAATTCCTCCAAATATCGAAAACCTGCTCATTTTTACATCTCAAATGAAGACAAAGTTGAGTAGACTTTAGGAAAATAATATCTGGCTTTTAAATACTTTTTTTTTTTAAATAATTTTTAAGTATATTAAATATAGTATATAAATTACATATGTATAAGTATATATGTATATATATTCTTATATATTAGATTTTATTTTGTGAATTAAAAGCACATTAAATCCACAAAACGTACACACTGTTGGCCTAGGGTTCTAAAGGTAGATATGGAACTCATTAGCACTTTCAAGAAACTAATTCCTTTTTAAGGTGGAATGGAACAGTAAGGAACATTTGGGTGTATCTGGTATTAAGAAAATAAGTAGTATACTAATGAGTACTACACAGTATGGAAACCATTAGTGCATTTCCTTTTCACTTATATTCACTTATATATATCAGTGCTTGTTTACTGTGGTGCTGCAAAATCCTTGGGTGTTGTGGGGAGTACAGAGCCCCATGGCCCCACTCCTCACTCCACCTCCATTTTCATGTGACTATGAGTTCCAGCAACTCATGGAGACTTTTTGCAGTTCTCATGTCCCGAAGGACAGTGTCTTCAGATTTATATGAGACACTAACGCTCCAGGACTTGAGGCATGGAGGAGATGTCAATGGCCATTCATTAATTTGCGAGGCCTCACATACGTGCATACAGCAAAAGGACCTGGGTCTGATGACGATGAGTGTAAACATATTGTGTCTGTTTAACAATGAGTCCAGCATAGAGCCCAACACTTCTTTCACCTTCAAGTGTCACGTCTCTTAAATAGTGTATACAGCTTTTCACTGTGTAATTTTCAAGGCTCAAAGTTGGTTGCACATCAAGAAGCTAAACAATAGACCAGCCATTAGACAAGAAAAATTACAGAAATATACCACACAAAAGCACAGGAGCATAAATATGCTCTCAATTTCTGTTCAGATGAAGTTGAAAATGGGGCATCTGGCAGCCATCTGGGTCTACCTTGAGCTGTCTGAAAAGAAATGATTACCTGTCCAAGGTGCTCGAAGGAAGCCTGAAAGAATTTTATCATCCGTTAATCAAAACATCTAAAAAAGGGCAATTCATCAGTAGCTGGTGGTCCCTTCTGTAATTAAGTACTTTCAACAAAAATGCAATCTCAGGCAGCAGCATTGAAGATGATAGCCATAAAAGTAAAGTACTGGCCAGATTAAGACGTGAGAGATTTGTGACAGAGTCTCAAATATGTAAGGATATAAATATATAAACGTATAAAAGGCCATTGTGGTTGATTACTGAAAGCTGGAGTGACCTCGGGTTGATTTAGAAGATGATTTCTAAAAGAAAGAATTACAAATGAAATCCTAATGGTAGGATTGTAATGAAGGTTAACTGAAGAGCACAATCTAATAGACTCATGCTCCTCTCAACCCTTCACTTGGACATTTTTGCCTGGGCAATGCTACACTTAAAAGATACTGTCATCAAAGTCTTGATATCACTTTATATATAATAGTTCATGAATAACTGACTTACTTTTGAGGTCTCTCAGTAGTTCTCCCTCATGCTTTTAAGGAGGTTAATCTTTTCCTTTCTAGGTCCTTCTCGATGTTTTATCTTCAAACAACTAAGAAGGTTCTACTTCTGAGTCATGGGTCCCCTCAGTTTGGTTCTAGGAAGGTTCACCTTTTTGGTTCCTCTCTGTGCCCCTCATTCTCTAAATCAGATGCATCTTGAGTCATTGCTCTTCGTGGTTCACGGATTCTCTCAAGCAGTCTCATCTCGAGTCTTGCTTTCTCAGTGGTTCCTCCTTCTTTAATATGTTCTCTTTTTGAGTATTAGTTCCTTTCAGTGAAGTCTTATTCATTTGAGTGTTAGTTCTAATCAGTAATCTTCATACATATAAGAAGGTTTTCTTCTGAGTATTGGTTCCTCTCAGAAGGTTCTCATTACTGGGTCTCATTTTCTCCCAGTTTGGTTCTCCTTCATGTTCCTCAGAAGGTTCACCTTTTGAATCTCCTTTTAACCCAATCTTAAGGAGGTTCACTAATGAATGAGGTCTGAGGTTATTAGATATGGGTTCACAAACTGAGGGATCACAGATGTATTAAAGTTTTGAACGGTACACCAGCCATGTGGAGCTACAAAAGAGGTGGTCATGTGATGTGTTTTTCTTCCAATAGAGTTCATTTATAGGATTTTTTGTTTATCATAAGAGTAGACATATATAGAAGTAGCAGCCATCATTTAGAACTTCAAACATACTTGTTTTGGGATAATTATGATTGCTGCATAATATGCTATGTTTGAGGACATACATTGAACCTCATGTTTTTTCTCATTTTCCTAAGAAGTTTCATCTTTTAAAGAAAGGTGACATACCAGAGTTCAAATGAGGACAAATTGTTGGTGCATCTGTGACCAAGACAGCAAGTCTTTGTGATGTATCAAGAGGCACGGTATCCAGGGTAATGTCAGCACCACCAAGAAGGACCAATCCACATCCAACAGGATTAACTGTGGATGCAAGAGGAAGCTGTCTGAAAGGGATGTTCGGGTGCTAACCTGGACTGTATCCAAAAATGTCATTCCCAAGAGGAATTGACGCTGTATTGGCTCAGGCAAAAGGAGGCTCTAGTACACCATACTAATCAATTATTGTGGTCTAAAACAGTTTCATTGTCCAACCCCCCGTATTTTCCCACTATGACTTCAAACACCCATTGGACTCTGTATGTAGGCAGGAATTCATTTGGTGCTTTAGCCTTTGAGGTAAATCTGAATTGTGTGCTCATCCATGTGATTTCTTTTACTTGATTTTTTTTCCATATTCCACACTTCTGGAATTCCAGGACTAAACAAGATCAACTCAGCATCCATCTCCACACTCCAGCAGGAGTTTAAATAAGCAGGCAAGTGACCTTGAAAGAAAGCTGTCATAATAGAGTCTTTACTACCTCTCCAGTCAAGCTCCACTGTTAAATTAATTCGAGTTTGGGGCCGCGGGAATGGGAATGAAATTGTGTCCGTGGTGTTCTGCCTCATAGTGAGCCCACTTTGTTTATTGTGCAAAAAGCATTTCAAATGAGATCAAATGTTTCGTCTATTTTATCAATATGGAAACTGTTTCACACCAGCAGCGCAACTGATCGTCTATCATAAAAGAAAATTTATATATATATATAGGTTAGGTTTAGGTTTTATGTTTAAGGTTAGGGTTAGAGTAAAGGTTAGATACAGGTCTTATGGTTAAGGGTTAGTTTATGTTATGGTTTGTTGTTTTTTTTTAAATTGAGGACAGATTGTAATATTATTATTATTACTATTATTATTATTATTATTATTATTATTTACATATTAGTGTACATATTATTATTATTATTATTATTATTATTTTGATTTTTGAGGTGATTCTGATTCAGTTTATCAATTTTCACCATTTTTTGCTTTCATAAGTTCCACTGCCTTAGTTTGACTATAATAAAATAATAATTAATAATAGCTTCTTAGCTTCTGATGTATCTATATATGATGTAAAGTTACATTTTGCAAATCAAACCATGGTTGTACAATGAATTACAAGCTTAACTAACATGAAGTGTGACATATCAGCATTATGGCTGATATGCTGAGAATGGACCACCTCTACAGTATCTGGAAATGGTGATGCTGTTCATTTAATGAATCAAGTAGAGGATGCTGTGCAGTAATGTGTGAACTATCACAGTGTGTTCAAAGCACATCTATATGGCAGATTTTTCTAATAAAACAATCCAGTTAGTATAGCTTGGTGAACATAATAAATCACAACAGCCAGAAAGCAGACTAGACTGACCTAAACAGTGTCCAGTGTGTGTGTGTGTGTGTGTGTGTGTGTGTGTGTGTGTGTGTGTGTGTGTGTGTGTGTGTGTAAGCCACTCTGTTCCTCCTGGCAGGATTCAAAGAATTTGCAGTAATCATTACTGAGAACATATGCTGCATGGACAGTGCATGACCTTATCGCAACCCTTCAAATGTCTCCTGCCTGCACATCTTATCTGCATTGCCCACAGAAGTGGGCTGCTAACATAAATCTGGGGTCTACGCATCAAAATGTCAGTGCATTTTAGTGTTTGGCTTGGTCCTGTTTGTGCTATCACTTGGTGGACATGGCTTGGTAAAGGTGATATGTGAAGCTCTGGACGGAATTACATGTATTTGCTCAGTAGTGCCATTAAAGTCAGGAAAAGGAGAACATCTCAGATTTAGAGCTTTTCAACCTTGATGCCAGATGAGAAGATGTGGCATCAAATGAAAACTGGATACAACAAACTGAGCATGACTTTATGATATACAGCGAGCATTATTACAGAATACACTATAAAAATAAAATTTAAAATACCAGTCGTTGAGGTTGCCAGATTTTCGCAATAATATTTACAGTCAAAATGTATAAAACATTACACAATGGGAACTGTAAACTTTATTTTCAGCTTTTTTATTTATAGTACTGTCCTGAAAAAAAGTCTCACATTTATAGCAAAATACTGGCTGTTGTGTTTGCCAGAAGTTCACCATAAACATTTAACTCATAATGGCAACAGTAAATTTTATATTCAATATATTACTAGGAGTGAAAAAAGCTGTCTGTTCCAGGGGTATTACAACAGTGATCACTGTACTGCACTGCAGCCAGCAATGAAGTCACAGCACTGAAACCAGTTAAGTTTTCAACACTGACACCACACAGTTTACCAGTATATAAAATATAATTACATGCATATGAGAAACTAGCCTGGGCTACAACTACATGCTGATAGTGAGTGAGGGGATGGGGATATGCAAAGTATGCAAATATATGATGTCAGGAGCCAATGGGAAAAGAGTTTTACTTCCTCACTGAGGTGTCTGTGTGCAGGCTGAGCATGTGCACGTGAGCAGAGCAGTAAACATGCACTGGAAGCTCCTTTAAATCCAATTAAATTGAATTTAAGCTGTTTTCTCAGCTGAATACTGATATTCGTCACACACTGATGAGACCACCATGTTCCTGGTAACCAATCTTAGAAACCAGCACGTAATTGCCTGCAAAGTACAAATCTCATTTTCTTACAGTTAAACAAGATGATTTTTTTAGTTAAGACTAAAAACAAGGTGTTCAATTAAATTTTCCCGAAACGAAAGAAAGCTGCTTGTCTACGCGAGATGCATTCACGGCCTCAGCATTTCTTCTCATTCGGTGTTATCAACAGGGAATCAAATGCCAGAGGGAGTTGGGAAATGTTTACTTTCTCTCTCTCTTCATTTTCTCCAGAGTGAAGTTTTCATATCGGGTTTTCCAAGTCTGCCTTTGCTGGTGGCACCAATTTCAGGGGCACCGAGGCCACAGAGACCAAGTGACTTGCACTCCCCATGGCTGTTATTTTCTAAAATGGATGCTTTGAAAGTCCTCCTGTGGGCTTCTTTCTGTTTTTTTTTTTTTTGTTTTTTTTTCTTTTTCTCTCTCTTGGCAGTGGCTCTATCAGCTGGGACTGGAGGTGTGTATTTACATGGTGGCCCACCTTGAATCAGGACTGATGCTGCTAACTGTTGGAGGCTGTGGAGTTTTAAGCTCTGTAGCTTCAAAGATAGATGGATTGAAACCACAAATCCGCCGTGACTTTCTCCATGCATAAATCTACGTGCTCAATTGCTTTAGCCCTCGAAAGGCATGCTGCTTTGCAGTACAGTGTACTTGAAAATGTAATTACATAACTAATTACGAGTGATATAAATTCTTATCGACTAGCTTTTGAACATAACCGAGGATGGTGAAATGTGAATTTGATGGTGTACTAAGTAATATTTACTCTTTTTCTTGTAATTCCTCAACTCTGATTGCTTTAAATGTGCTATAGAAATATTTTTACTTGCTATTTATATAACTCAATTTGCACGCTGTACTCACAGGTTCAGTTCTGAGGGGTTGGTCTTACCATACATTATCCCTTTGTAATTCTGTAATTACAGACTGTAGTCCACCACCCTCATAATACCTGCACTGTGGGGTCCTGACCATTGAAGATCAGGGAGAAAAGAGGATAATAAAGTATGCAGAGAAACAGATGGACTACAGTCTGTAATTATAGAGCTACCACAGAACCACCAAAGAGCAGGTATTATGTGGGTGGTGGGTCATTCTTTGTCCTTTCCATATCTTTAAAAGGATCTGTGACACATCGACGTGGGCTCTTATGGGTTAAGAGGATATTATCACTGTCATATTGTCAAAAACCTTCCTTCATCAAAAGAGCAAACTCACAGGAGAATGGGAATGTCTTAACTTTTAGTGAAAGACATATTTTATTCCAGTATTTTGGAGCATTTCTATTGGTCTGTTTATCCCAAACATGGACACAATGTGAAGAACCAGATGTAAACTACTTCATGTCACAAATGGAGGTGGATGGTTCATTGTGATTTGTGTAAAGTAGCACAGTAACTGCTGTGTTCACTGTAACAAAATAAAAGTCCTCTTGGGAATCCAGTGTGGAGATGGGATTTCACTGTTACAACCAGTTTAAAAAATTCAATTTGCAATGGCAATATGAACCCAAAACAAATGTTCATTGAAAAAGACATTTGTATAAAATCTTTTAATGATTCTCCTTTGAGGCCAGATCCAATACGATTCTACACGAGCAGGGAGACTAAAGCGTGTCAATACAAATCTCAGAGCTCAGTGGAAAGCAATTTTACATTCCTGGCCCCCAAATCCCCACCATTAATCGTCTAACCATTTCAGATGTTTATTCCCTGATGAGAGAAAATTATTTTCCTGACTGTGGATTCATAAGTTCATTATTGCCTCAAATAAATGGCTGCTCCAACCCGAAAATGATTGTGTCATTTTTTGCATTTATTAAGAAATTGAGTGTTTGAGAGTTTGTAATAATATCTTCATAGTATAATAATATCTTCATATCTCTAGACCTAGTGTGCCACAGCAAACTCTGTCCCACTTTATATTAGGTGTCCGTAATAACTGTGTAATTAAAAATCAACTGTCCATGCAGCAACAGTGTAAGTACTGTTGATATGCAAATGATTATAGCACAACAGAGTCTGTAAGTATACATGTCAATCAACTTCAGATTTGACTACCTATAATCCTAAACTCATTCCCATCAAATTACCTATATTCCTTTTTTTTTTACTTTTGTCATTTTCCAGTTTTTTGCACCTACTAATTTAGAGGTGCCAATTGGCCATCCCCCTAAGTTATCTCCCACATTACGTGCCCTGCTCCCACCGTCAGGGGGGGAGATCGGCCACATGTTTCCTCCAAGTCATAAGACGATAGCCTACCGCCTCTTTTTGTACTGCCGCCATTTGCATCGTTGCGGGACAGCCATTGCGCATAGAGGAGAATGCTGGATCCCCAGGTTTGACGCAATGGTCGTCAGACGCCTGCGCTGACTAGCCGCTCACTTATGTGATGTGGGAAGAGCGCCATCTACCCACCACCCAAGGGAGAGCAATTTCTCTCCCTCTGGACCCTGGCTGCCGTTGGTGAGTAGCATAAACCTGGATTCGAACCCATGACCCCAGGATCATAGTGAGACTACCTATATTCCTAAACTCATTTCCATCAGACTACCTATAATTTTAAACTCATTCCCATCAGGCTACCTATAATCTTAAAATCATTCCCACCAGAAATGGGTCATGCAATGGGTTTTTGATTTATAAATGCCAGAATGTTGATGAGTTATTTGTAAGGAATAAATTGACAGGGACATTTCTAATATTCCTGAGATATGAAGCCCAGAAAACGGCATGCAACTGCATGCAAAGTACGGATCTCAGGTTCTAAGAGTCCAGTTTCTATCTGCATTAGATGCTACATATTCATACTTTATTTCTGCATCCCCTATTACCAACTCTAGTCCACTTTAAACCTCATTTGGTAAACAGGGCGAAGTGAAATTTTCAGATATATTATTTATTCCATGGTAGGTGCTGTAAATGCTAAGCTAAGCCAAAGCTTTCTGGCCTGGCCTCAGCATTCTGCAGACATTACGTTGGAGCACGGGAGCCATTCTGCCTCTCTGCATCTGGAATTACCCTCCGCAGCAACATTCACATTGAAGAGGACGCTGGGGATTGAACACGGCGGTGCAGCAGAAAGGAAAAATAGTGCAGCCCTTCTTCGGCTCCCTCATGAACGTATTAATTTGTAGCCTGGTCTTCTCCTCTTTCCTCTGTCGGTGGCCCCTGGGTTTAGCCTCATGCACCTGATTCCTCTTCCTCTCTCCAAAGACTCCAGAGCCGTCCCCCATTTGTCATTGGTAAACATGCCGACACTCTGAACAAGAAGAGGGGATGGGGTGGGGTTAGGGGGGTACCCGTAGCAGACCAAACCAAGGCACAAAACAAAATCAGCATAAATTCTCTCAACGTGAAAACACATTCTTCAAGATGGGGTGAAACTGTAACAATCTGTGTGACACAACAAAACGCAAAAAAAACACAAAAAAACATACTAATGCAATGACAAAAATATGTGCATAATAAACAGTCATAATATATTCTATTGAATTACACCTGAAACGTTTCAAGCTGTTTTGTTTCACATTGTGGCTTACAGCTCATGGAAATCACAAATCAAGAAGCATGAAGTGCTCGACAATCTCCAGCTCGATGCTGTGTTGATTCTGGACTTGATTAAACACAGTGAACCATCACCACTGTGGACCTGTCCCCTAAACCATCTCAGACTGTGGAAACGTCACACTGTACTTTAAACAACCAGGGATTCTGTGCCTCTCCACTCTTCCTCCAGACTCTAGGACTTGCGGTTATGATTACTGGACTTATATATGTACAACATTATGACCACCTCATATTTTTTTCCAGCTCCTCTGTCCATACAGGAGCACTTTGTAGTTTTATAATTACAAACTGTAGTCCATCTGTTTCTGTACATACTTTATTCTCCTCAATTCACCCTGATCTTCAATGGTCAGGACCCCACAGGACCAGCACAGAGCAGCTATTATGTGAGTGGTGGGTCATTCTCAGCACTGCAGTCACACTGACATGGAGGTGGTGTGTTAGTGTGTGTTGGACTGGTATGGGTGGATCAGACACAGCAGAGCTGTCCAGTCACTGTCCGCTCTGTTAAACACTCCTACCATGTTGCTCCACCTTGTAGATGCACAGTTTGTGTTGGTCATCCTCTAGTGCTCACAGGATGCTGACCACAGGACACTGTTGAGTGGATGTTTCTGGTCGGTGGACTGTTCTCAGACCAGCAGTGACATTGAGGAGTTTAAACACTCCAGCAGCACTGCTGTGTCTGATGCACTCATACTCGTACACGAGTCTGCACTCTTTCATCTTTTAATTTATGTTGATGTCAAAAATGACACGCTACAAACTACAAACACAAACGCGGTGTGGATTTAAAGCTGCACCTTCCACACAACTACTCTTATTGTTTTATTGAACTATGAGTGAGAAATAATGAATGTTATATTTCATTGTGCTTCGTTACCGTCCACGATCCCTGCGAAGGGTTAAGAGATTTTACAAAACTCGTTAACAGGCTAACTGCTGATTATTACAGTGTCAATGAGCTGAAAAAGTGTGGTTGCCCCTCTAAACAAGGGAACTTACTAACGCTTAGTGTTTTCAATTACGTTAATGATTCCTTAATCAGTAATGCCACAATCAAACTAGATGTTTTATGCACTTTGCATCGCCATTTCCTTAATTTCTTCTTAAAGAATATGTCTTAACTCTTAGAAACCAATATCCACACTTTGCAGGCAGTCACATGCCATTTTCTAGGCTTCATAACTCAGGATCAAAGTAACCTATAGACATGATACACATGCCATTGCAAACTAATTTAATTGTTGTGGTCTCATCGTGTGATTAATTATCAGTGAGTAATCCAGCTCAGAATTTATTTAAACTCATTTCTAACTGAAATAAATCCCAGTTTAAATGCCAAAGAAGCTTCCAGTGCATGTTTACTGCTCTGTCCTTGAGTACTAGCCATACAAGAAGGGAGGGACTATTTGCTGTTTTATTGCTCACACAGTGTTCAAATACATAATACATACATAAATAATTAAACTAAATAAGGACATTTATGTTTATTATTATTATTATAAATATCCTTCAATATCAATCAAATCATTTTAAATAATCCATCAAAATTATTGCAGTTAGGATGTTCTGACAATTACAATAACTGATATGTGTAACTGTCTCCTGTAAATACTCTACTTTTTTGGTGAATAAAAGTATGTCAAACTATAAAAATAACCCACAAAATTGGCCTAGAGTTCTAAAGCTTAATGTGGAGAGATGTTATTCTAGTACTGAATACATGAAAATATGTTTATCTAAAGTGTTTGTTTAAACAAAGTTTAAAGTTAAAATTTAAAGTTTTGAAATTGGTTTCACAAGTTAAAATTGGTAGATTTTTGTCCTCTTACTACACAGACTCTAAAGAGACAAAGCAGGACATATACAGCTCTGTGTTCTTAGATTTCAGCTCCTGAAGCTGGCCAAATAAGTTAGTAACAATCAACATGGCAGCTGCCGATCTGGATGTTGCTCATACAGTAGATGCATCTGTTGTGATTTCAATAAAAACATTAACGTAGACAATGTGGACTGTATACTGATTGCACATCTGCCATTGAGCTAAAAAGTTAAAGACATTTAATGACTCAGCTATATGCCAAACCATATTATTCCAGCCTATATAATCGAATTCTAACGGGATAAAACATCATACTCCAATGTGTGTCCAATTTGCTTCATTTTCTTCCCTTCTTTCCCGTTTTTCATTAAACAAAAACAAAAGTACTAATGTATGAAGTATGAATTTACACATTGTGTCCATTTGACATGAAACTGCTTGAACACGCATCATGTCGGACTCCAAACTCAGGAGACGGACCCCTTCTGAAGAGGATTTGAAGGCAGCATATTTATTTATCTCCTGATAACACACGGGTTGGGGAGAAAGGAAGGAAAACTAAAGAAAGTGTTACTTAAACTAGGTTAATACATTACATATGTTAATAATATTTACAATAATCATTCCTCCACCAGTCAGTGTAAACTCTGATAACTAGCTAAGCAGTCTAATTGAAAAAGACATTATATATTATTTATTTATTTATCTGGGCATTTCCATTTATAGTACGTGACTTGAAAGTCCAACCACGTTCCTTCCCTGGTGGGCTGGACAGGTGTAGCTCTGATATTATTTTGGTAACTCGGAGGGATTTAAACAGTGGAGCATTATAAAAAATGGAAGTTCTGTTCTATAATAAAAGTTGTGCAATTACTTGTTGGTTGTTTCCCTCACTGATGACAAAGTAGGACAGATAATCTTGTGTTTTCCCTGTATTAGTAATCCAGATAAGTCTCCGCATTGTAAATTCCTACACTCTTAATGTGGCGTTCAGGGGGAAATATTGATATGTAGAAGATGTGTAGGAGAAAAACACATTATTTACTCTAGTACAGTGTCAGATATACAGAATATGACAAATGAGTTCTCACATGTCATTACAAATCCATTGACTGCCTCTTCAGAGCTCCAGCTCCTTGAGGAGAACAGTCGATGCATGCGTTTTCAGGACTGTTTAAAATACCCATGCCTAATACCCCTGATGATGGATGGTTGGACGTCCATATGGCAGAGGCGGACTGGGGAAGCCTGATGAAATTACAATGCGGGTTGATTGATCTGGGCACTTCATGCTGGCTGACTGGAGAACCGGGTTAAACTGATGAATAGACATTCATGTCAGAAGGTGTGGCTGAAGGACAATGTGGAGATGGTCAGGAGGTTTGACCTTCGCAATCTTCACAGATTCTCCATTTGGGCTCAGATCAAAAGCAGCAAACCAAAAACTGTCAGTCACCTTTGAGCTGGAATTCGTCTTTGGTAGCAAACAGAAAAGAAAAGGGGAGTTTTCAGGGCAGATTGTCAATCTTTTTATTTATAACACGAGATTCTGTAAGTGTAACAAAAAATACACTGTATTAATTTAAGGAAAAGTAAATAATGTAAAGCAATTTGTAATCAAAGTGTAATGAAATTAGTCAAATTTCATTTTCAGTTACCTTTTCATCCCTTGTTTCCATAGAAATCATTTACATTTACATTTATGGCATTTTAACAGACACCCTCATCCAGAGTGACTTAGAAAAGTGTTTTGCCACCCACCATTGAAACACATAGCAACACCTTAACAACTAACCCTTTACATTAGCAACTGTGTAGTACCACCATAGCAGCCAACTACTACAGTATAGCAACCACACCAGTAACATCTTAGCAGCCACCAAGCAAGCCCTTAGCAGCCTAACAATACAGATCTAACAGCATCATAGCAACCACCTTGGATATCATAGTATCCAGGGAAACCACTTTAGATGCACAACCAAAATTTCTACTTTATTATTATTATTATTATTATTATTAGTATTATTATTATTATTATTATTATTAGTATTATTATTATTATTATTATGACCTCATTGATTATAATGAGTGACATGTCATCAATAGCTCATATGAATTCACAGTGTGCATTTTTATAACTTGTGATAAACAAGCATCATGATGTACATGATAGTGCACATTGTAATATAATAACAAAAAACGTTGCACATATTGCATCCAGAAGAAAGTGTTAGATTGCAATAATTTAACTTTTCCTCCATACTCTGTAGTGAAGACCGGCCTTCACCTCCACAAGTTTAGTTTCCTCATTAGTTTCAAACAGGCTTCTTTACATTATGACCATTGATTACTAATTACACGCTATTACTGTAGGGACACATAAAGCAGTAATTAATGATACATTCTTTAATTACAAAAAGAGATCCATTTATTCCAATCAATTTTGAGGTAGATGCACTATTGTGTTTCGTTTGGTCTTCAATTCTTTTTAGAGTTGGATCTAATTTTGCCATGTTGGTTGAGCTGCTATACTACCTCCTATTTCAGAGCTGTGGTGTTTAATTTTACACTGAAAGGATCCAAACAGAGAACAGCAGAGTCTAACACACTTTCATTTCTGTGCTGAGAGATGCTGGATGGGCTATGAAGTTCCACTGCAGTTCTAGAAGTTGGTTGTGTAGTGGAGTGGATAACACCATTGCCCTCCTTGTGGAATAGCAATGTAAAAGGAATGTCAAGAATTTCAAACCTGATTGTTTTCATATCCAAAACCAACATGGTCTCATGACCTTTCTGTACTTGTTCTCTGTGGACAAATGTAACACCTCTCGAATATGTACTCATAGGCTGTCCTGCAAACATATGTTGTGTCTCTGTTGAGTCTGTCTGTAACTGACTAATTAGACTTATGTTTTACTTGACAGCCTCACAAGTACCTGACATGTCCTCTTCACCGGGGCTTCATAACCAAGCCATTTCTCTGGGAAAGGATATTCCAGAGTTGACTTCTCTTCCACAGAACAAATAAGAGTAGATGTGCCAACGTTCCGGAGAACATTTTTAATTTAGCACCTTCAAATGCAAATGCAGGTTCTGGCAACCACGCCTAAGCAGATCTCAGCATTGATTGGCTCTTGGACTCTTGGTTGTTTTTCTTGAATCTTCATCTTCTTCTTCTTCTTCTTCTTTTGGCTGCTCCCTTTAGGGGTCACCACAGCAGATCATCTTGCCCTATCCCCTGCCTCCTCTACTGTTCTGACTTTACTACTCTAACCTCCACACTCCTGCCTTTCCTTCTCTCTCACTGCCTTCTAACCCACCTTCCTCCTCTCCTCCTTGATGGTCTTCGACCTACAGTAGTCCAATTTCCATCGGCACCCTTCAGGTCAACAGCACCGGAGGCGGTCGTTGTTAACCCGGGCCTCGACCGATCCAGTTTGGCAGTCATATTCCTGATCTGCATTGTAGTTTTGGCACCAGCACTATTATTTGAGGATCACATCTTAGAATTCCTGATCATGCATGCTTTTCATCGACAGACAGACAGTCAGAGAGAGCAAAATTCCCAATGCTCTCTTTGGGTGGATAGATGGTGCTCTCTCCCCACATTATACCCAGTGCAGTGCTGGTTCAATCATCTGTCAACCACTGGGAACTGGGAGCCTGGCACTTTCCTCCAAGTGCATTGGCTGCCCAGCAATACTGCAATGACGGCAGTTCATAAAGAGGTGGTGGCTGGTTTCACAGGTACTGTTTGTCTTCACCCTCCCAGTGTCGGGAGCATCGTATATGATAGTGAGAGAGGTAACAGGGTTGGGTAATTGGCTCTCTTTTTCTCTGTCTGTCATATATAATTGCAGAACATGACTGAACTTCACATGCCTGCCAAATCTGTAACTTCAATATCTTCCCAGACTTTTATTCCATTTGTTCTTGAGGAAAATCCTAATGAAAAGTCTACATCAGATCCATGATGTTTTTTAAACTGCAGAACTATTTACAGCTTTGCTCGTGTAATGATGGATCCTCTTGTCCTTGCAATTTAAACAAACCCCAAATAAGAACACTGGTGCCAGAATCTTCATTAAAACTGTGTGACTGGGATTTAGGAGGAAATTTCAACTTAATAATGATTAGTGAATGAGGCACAGGGCCTTCACTTCTGTTCGAGCCATTATTTTACTATAGTTTTTACATTTACTGGAGTGTGGTTTCTGGCTTTTCTGACCATTACAAACCAGTGAAAAGTGAACGGTTTGACCCTTGCCTGCAGGCGCTGACGAAAATCTTAGGAGATGATGAACAGAATATGAGAACAACATCCACAGGGGACAAGGAAGTCACACTGCGGACAAGCGAGTTGTCAGGACAAGAAGTGATTAGAGAAATAAAACTGAAATCCAATACTTTGACAAGTCTGCCAGCACATTTGAATTTGACATTCAGGTGAAGGGAAAGTAAAAGCATAGGCTGTTTAGAGCATGTTGTTGCAGACTATTCTTGGTACATTTCATGCATCTGAAGGAAGGCAGCCATAACATTCATTCTCAGGATGCAATTGAGACCATCAATCACGTCAAAGAAATGCTTCTGGCAGAAGAAATGTATGTTTTACAAAAAACATATATATATATATAAAAATTCTGATCATTATACTCAGCCTTAATGAATATAAATAAAAATATAGCTGAGAGTGGCAATCGTTGGGGTCCATATTAGACTAATCAGACCCATTTCATGTTCATTCCTGGAACAGAAGCCACATTATATGGAGAGTGTACATGTGACGTACCTGCAGATGTGCGATTGGCTGATACTGTCCATGCATATAAAACATCTACATAACAATAAAACATGAGACTCCTACATACCAGTCCAATATCTGTGACTGCTACAAGTTAATTAGTTTAACACATTTTGCCAATTATAATTTCTAGTTATGTCTCATGTCTTGTGATTTTTGTTCTATGGCGAGATCTTTGTCCAAAATATCTCACCTCCATGTCTGGATGGCTCACGGTGGCTGCTCCGCAAAACATTTGTGCATGAAATAAACAAACAAACAAACAAAGAAGAAATACAAAATACAATAATCAACCAGCACCTACGATGGTTGGACGCCTAACAAACAGCAGGAGGCTTCTTCACATTTAACCACTGAACCTTAGAAATGGATATAATTCATTACCCCAATCTGACCTTTCTTTTGCCCCCTCAACAGCTGCTGGCTCTTACAACCCAATAGCCTGGAGAATATAGATATGAAGTCCAAGTGCTTTGCTAACAGTTCCATGCTGAAAAAATGTGCTTAAGATTTGCATGATGTGTGTGACATTTAACTATAAATTCAACAGAAAATACAACTCGCTCTATTGATTTATTGATTCACAACTTCATTCTGACACTGACGTGATGTTCAGCCAAAAGTAGTGCTCATAGGCAGATACATTCTGGAACATTGTTGTGAGGATATGGTTACATTCAGCAATACGAGTGTTAGTGATGTCAGGATTCTGGATGAACACCTCCACATCTCCAGCTCCCCATCTCATCCCAGAAGTAGTGGATGGAGGACCATAATTCCAGATAAGACAGTTCAACTGCACGACAACTCAGTGCTGGAGGGCTTTATACCTTGGACTTGGCAAGCTGTCAGAAACGGGTGTATCTACAGACAGACAGACAGACATACAGCTAGATAGATAGACGAACACTCAGACAGATGGAGAGACAGACTCACAGATAGACAGACATACAGAAAAATAGACCAACACTCAGACAGATTGAGAGACAGACATACAGATAGATAGATAGATAGATAGATAGATAGATAGATAGATAGATAGATAGATAGATAGATAGATAGATAGATAGATAGATAGATAGATAGATAGATCTCCTCTCAGCAAATAAGCAGAATTTAAGCAGAACCATAAATAACTTAATTGTGAACAGAGCTCTCGATAGAACAGGGCTGCAGTTAAACTTTTGTTCATAAGAGCACAGTAACCAATCTCTTTAATGCAAAAAGGGAGATGAAAATTATCATCAAGAGCATCTTCCTCTTGCTGCTAGACATGGTCAGATTTCATTAGCATGCTGGCATTCACTGTCTCTGATAGCAGCCTTTGAAACTGTGACCCGGTGTCACTTGTATGGAGACGTATGGAAGAAAACACGGTGAATTTGCATGCAGTCCTCTTATCAAAGCTGGCTGGTGGATCTGGGGGCAGAAGCATGGCTGATGTCTGAGTCTGATAGGCCTTTAGTGTCATAATTAGACTGGGGGGTGGTCCTCATTCTCCCTCCATGCTGAACCATCTTGTCCTCTTGTTCTCTCTCTCGATCTTCTCCCTACTGTGATTTTTGATGATTTTTGATGATGAGGTTTGTGCCCAGTGGAGATCCTAGGTGTCTTTTAAATGCTGTTTTAATCCCCTCTCTGGAGGTATAGGGAGTTTTCTTCATTTCCATTAAAAGCGAAAAATATTTTATTCTCTGTAAGATCCACCAAAAAAACATACTTTTAAAAGTCTCCATTCAGTCTTGTCTGAAACTGGTGAAATCAAACATACAAAGGTGAGGGGAGGCTAAAAGACCCATGGTCAAATTAAGAGTGAAGGCAAGTTGTACAGCTGCTGCCTTCAGGATCACTTACATGATAGTATCCTCAGGAAGAACAAACAGGAGAGATTGCACTAGTCAAGCCTGAAGATTCCAAGGGACTGAACGAGCACCTGAGTGGTCTCCCTGGAGGGGACGACTTGAATTCTCTGGATGTTGTAGAGGAGCAACATGCACGACCATGTGAGGCTTGCACAGCCTGTATTTTGCAGTTGTTAACTTCACTGAAACTTAACCTTTACCCTAACCCTAACCTAAACTTTGTGTGAATTAACCTACACTCAGCTTAAACTTAACCTAACCCAAACCCTAACCATAACCTAAACTTTGTGTGAATTAACCTACACTCAGCTTAAACTTAACCTAACCCAAACCCTAACCATAACCTAACCATAACCTTAACCAAAACCTAAACTCAAACTTAACCTAACCATTCCATTAACCTTAACCATAACCTAAACATATCCTAACCATAAAACTAACCTTAATCATAACCTAAACTCAGCCTAAACCTAACCATAACCTAACCATTACCCTAACCAAAACCTAAACTCAAACTTAACCTAACCATTACCTAAACATAGTCTAACCCTTTTCATAACCATAGCCTAAAGTTAACCTAACCCTATTTCTAATCTTATACATAATATAAACATAACTGTACCCCGACCCCAACCACAACCAGTGTAGAATGTGAAATCCCTACTTTTTCCCGCATTAATTTCTTTTTGAAGCTCCATAATGGAGAAAATCAGCATGCAGTCAAGTTGAGTTCTGTGTATTTTGCAAAATATCAGTGGATGGAAACCCTTAATATATGTTTAAAAATAATTCAGGAACATGAATCAAAAATGACAATGGGTTTACCACGTCTATGCCGAGGCTTCAAGATTCTTAACATGGAGGTACTTCTTGAAGGATGCAAAGATTCGATGACGCTTGCAAATTTGCTGTGTAGAAGGATGATTTAGCTGCAGTTACTTCCGTTGAGAACGGAGAGATCGGGTTGAGCAGAGGTCACAGTCTCACTGCCATTGTCTGCCACCTCCTTTCAACATCTATTAGTTCTCTCCAGTTGTTCTGCAGAAGACCTGTCAGCCATTAGGGCAGGTGGGCAAGATCTTGCAGGTCTTGAAGTGAGAAGCAAGAGAGAATATAAAAACAGGCCAATAAAAAGAAAGTGTGTGTAGCAGTCTCCTGAGGAAGAGAGTAGAAGGAGTGAAGGTGTGGAAATTGTTAAGATAGCTGAAGCAAGCAGTAAGGGGAGGAAAGAGTGTAGGTTGTGGCAAGCCATGGAAGAGCTTGTAGAGAAAGTGTGTGCAGGATGAGCAGGAAGCAGTGTGTGGAGGATAAAAATGATGATCAGAGAAGTCGAGAGGAGTTACTGTCAGACCAAACACTGGGACAGGTCCACTAAAGGTCAAGTCCAGCATGTGGCCTTCTCTGGGTGTTGGACGAAACTGGTGGAACATGAAATGAATGAAGATAGCAATGGAAGAAGGTAGACAAGATAACGGCAACATACCTGAATGATGGATCCACAAATACTAGGAAGGGGATAAATAAACAATGAGCAATATGGGCAATATTTATTGAGCTACACATACAGAAGTAGTGTCTCTCAGTATGGTGGTGGTGTAACACAACACACCAGACATCGTGGAATAGAGTTGTAGAGATTCTTAATTGGGTCCTGTGATAATCCATTCCATGTGTCTTGAGTAGTTTCACTCAGATCCTGCAGATTTGTGGTGGGTGGAGAGTTGATAACAAGTGAAATAGCATCCAAAACATTTTCAAATGGGGACAGGGTCTGGCAATGATTTGTTGGTCAAGACAAATGTGCCAATGCCATTGATATTAACAGGATGACTCAGGGAGGGTCTCACTCTTTGGTGAATTTCTGCAATTGTAGCTGATGGGTCACTCAGCACAGTTTGGACAATCCCTCAGTTCTCCCTCTTTGTGGTTTAATTAGGTCTCCCAGATCCTTCATGTCGCTGGTGGATGCCAACACAAGCTACCTAGAACTCCTGCAACTGGCTACCTACACAAGTCAGAATGGAAAGCACAACTGGACGACCTCATATAGCCAGGCAGGTTCCGCACAGCCAAAGGAGGAACTTGACGCAGTAGGATGATGAGTGTACTGAAATGGGAAAATGAGAATGGAGTGAAATTCCATTCTTGATAATGCACCACCAATTCTAACCAATTCCTCCTGGAGAATGGGATAAGTTAAAGGCAAAGGACAAGAGTTGCGGAGTTCTCAGGAGTAATCCTTGTCTCTTTTAGAGGAAGATTCACAGGATCAAGTAGAGCAGCTATTAACACTTAATTTACACACTTAATTTATCCTAACCACAATGCTGCTAGTCCCATCTCTGTGACTCACACTTCAACTGAACAGAAAATTCTCCGAGCTGGATTTTTCCCTGATAATTCATCTCATAATGAACAGACAATCCTTAGTTAAGAAGCCTAGAAAACGGCATGTAACTGCCAGCAAAGTGCAGATCATGGGTCCGAAAGTTACATTTTATCCCAATTTTTTATCCCAATTTGAAAGAACATGTTTGTGGCCGTTAGGACTCTCATAGCATATGTGATGTGATGTCCATTTGAGTGCTGGTGGTCTTAGGTTTGCTGTTTCTCTTTTTATTTCTTTATTTTTTTTTATGGGACCATAATAAAGTTTGACTATGAGTCAAATTTTCCAATACTACAATATATATATTTTTTTTACATTTTATTGTCATCCAATTTTTATAGTTCACCTAAAGTTTTGTTTTTAAGTTTCCCAGCTTTGCAGTGTGTTGCACGGTTGACAGTCCCTTGCCACTGTAAATAACTGTAGAATGCAGAACATGGCTAACTGCAATAAAATGGGTTAAGGATGCAAGGTGTCTTTTCTCTCTTATTTTCTTTCGTGTTTTGTCTCCCTGTGAACAGCTGTTGCATTTTCTACATTCATTCAGCCCTCCTGCACAGAGCCATACAGTGGAAAGTGGAGAAACCATTTCGGAGCGGCTGCTTAAGAGCAGCGTGTTATGAAAACTAGAAAAACTACGACACGCCGAGAATCTGTTTCCCCTCCATCATGGGTAATAAGGAAGCCGTGTGGCAGAAAGTTCCTAAATAAGGCTCAGCAGTGCCCACTCAGAAAACTCCAGAGAGAATTGGGGCTCCAGCCTGTCACCTGACATCCAAAGCACAACTAAAAGTGCAGTCATTATCCGAGAGAGGCCCAATTTCAGCAGCAAGCCTGGACTCAGCAGAGAAAATGCTAAACATATGCTGATCTATCACTGTCAAACACAGTGGGTCTTCCTAATGGAGTGAAGGATTTAGAAATAAAGAAAGCGATTGTGTTGACTCCCATTTAACTAGCTTTTCGTTTTATTCACTTTGTTATATTTATTCATGATCATTTGTACTTTGAACTTCTATTAAACATCACATCATGCCCATGAGGAAGTTCTACACAGAGTAAACGAAGACGGTCCAAAAATAAGGCTATATTAACAGAATAACAGAATAAAAGGATATTATATTAAATTAAATATTATTTTAAATAACCTGAAACCCGACAACCACAACACAACTTGATGCAATAAACAGTTTAAAAGTACAATAATAATGTGCAATACCCCCTCCTACAGGACTCATTTAGCATGCACTATCTATCTATCTATCTATCTATCTATCTATCTATCTATCTATCTATATAGCAATTATTATCTCTATATTATATGTATGTTATACTTATATTTATATTTATATTTATATAGTGTTTTCTTTACTAACTTTCTTCTCTTTCTGTACTGTACTGATGCTTGTACTGGAACCTTAATTTCCCTGAGGGAACCCTCCCAAGGGATCAAGTTCTATACTCTCTTATCCTATGGTTAGTTCGATTTTCCTCTACAAATACATCTTTGCTTTTAAGTTTTGAGTATTAAGCTAAGGTTACACTAGACAATTTTCCCCAAATATTTACCCCGATTGTCAGTCTGGACGAGTCTCTACTGGTTGGCACCAGTCTGCAAATTTTTCATCAGTCAGAGTCGACAGTTGGAGAGAATCCAGGAGTGTGTGACGGGCACAGACTCTAATTTTAAGCCTCTTGATCACCACAGACCAGTCAGAGCATATCAAATGTTTTTTTTTTGTTTTTTTTTTGACCCAACTCTGAATGTAATCTGATCTTGAAAAGTGAACACAGAATGTAGATAACTCTTTGAACCCCAGAACAGTTACATGCTATGTTCTAGGCTTCATAACTCAGGATCAGAGTAAGCTACAGACATGATACACATCTAACCATGTTCTCAGCACTGTGTGATGAATTATTAGTGGGTAAAACCAGTGAGTAAAATGCCAGTGGAGCTTCCAGTCTGTGTACTGCTCTGCATACAGACTCTGACTGATCAGCGAGCAGGAGTAGGGCTGATGAAGTCACTGATCTAAGGTCATAGAGGAAAATGAAAATACATTTCAGAGCAAAAAGTCTTGAGAAGGGATAATACATGAATAAAAAAAGTATTTAAGGACATTCATATTGTTTGAATGACTGTCAAATGTTTAAAAAACTTATTGTAAAAATCCTTGAGAATTTTTTATTTTGTTTGTTTTTTAGTTTTTTAGTGCCCAAGATCAACGAATCAATAAATAAACAAACTGCAAACTATAAAAGAATATTTTTTTTACATCTCTGTGAAGGCAAATTACAAGATCTGGCATGTGCGACTGTCTCCTATAAAAAACATTATTTTTTTTTTTGCAAATACAAAAACAGTCAAACTCTCAGACAAATATCATCTACGATCTAACGGTGGAACATAAAGTTGTATCAATTTATTTATCAAACGTCTGCCACGTACGAAGTGTAGCCTTCAACATATCGAATCAGCGCAAATGGACGCACGACTGCAACAAGTTGTTGTGCTTCCACGTTGTCTAGGTAACATGAAGCATATTTTCGGGTGTGTGTTTCTGTCCAGGGCCAGGTTAAAGTCTTTCAGTGTGTGACAGATATTTTTTCCATTTGTCATAAAAACTGGCAAAACCCTGTGTGTAAGATACCTGGTCTGTTTATAATTCGCTACGACTTTAAAAGTCATGCAGAGTTTCCAAGAATTTAATGAAGATTTCTTTATTTTAAATATTTATTTCTATTTATCTGCATTCAAGTGTTGCGGGCTTATAAAACACACTTGTTGAAATGTAAAGAGGAATAATAGGGGGTCCATTTTCATGTAGAGGGAAAGTGTCAGTGCTTCTGTGAAACTGTGTATTTATGTGCGACATGGAAGTATGTAGATTTAATCACAGCATTTGATGTAATGGGATGCCTGAGGCTCCAGTAATTTCTGCTGAGAGAAGCAGTTGTATTGACAGCATGCAGGCCTGATTACAGTCCATTAAAGAAGCTTAAAATTATCTTAATAGTAAACTGCTCACATGACATTGATTTCATCAAGAGCTTTCGCCCATTAAGGCTTCAAAAAGTGTCTGGAAAATGGTATCTCCTCTTTGTAAAGCGCGCGAGTGGTTCAGAGAGGATGGCTTTGACTTTAATCTGTTCAGTTGAGGTGTTCTGATTTCCATAATGATTAAAGCCAGGCTAGGCAACCTCTCCGTGTGTTCGTTCAGAAGTGTTTCTGCACAGCTGTTGCTCCTCTGCCGAAATCCTCTGCGGGTTTTCCTCTGTTGGGGAGCAGGTGGGGGGCACGCTAAGATTTTTTGTTTGTTTGTTTTTTAGGGTTGATTTTCCTGCCAGTAATAAGGAAGACAGCGTCGTATGTGTGTTTAAGCACTTAACCCCCAGCTATCCGTTCTATGTCAGCCATCTGGAAAATGTGGCACATGTTGCTACTAGATACTTTTTTTTTTTTTTAGCTTGAAGGTGACTTGCTGTTGGTTCCTGCCACAGTGGCAGCTTGGGGAAGTTTCCTCTGCAGCTTTGAAAATTGGAAGCTCTTCAATTATTCAATAAAAAACTGGAAACCTGTTTACTGTACTGTACGGCTGATTTACATAAACTTAAAACTCCTTTGGCTTCTTCTGTCTCTTTGTTATATGAAGCAGAACTTTCATCACAAAACTTGGAAATGATGAAAGGAATGACTGCCTGATTCATATTATGTCAGAAAGTGAAAAACATCAGAACTGGATGTTCTGATATATTTTCTGATATATATATATATATATATGAATGAATGTATATATATACACTCTAATGGGTTATGATGGTGGGTCAAGGCTCATGGGAGTGTAAATGGTTAATTGTGAGCTCTTTATGGTATTTAGTTCTGATTTGTTATAATGGTTGTGTCATAAGTGAACCAGTGTGACGTGGACTGGTCTCTTTGTTCAGCCCAGTTCTTCCCCCCAACTTGTCTGTTTTGCCACAATATGTAATCGTGTATAGAACACTAAAGAGTATTACTATTAATATTAGTATTAATATTAGTATTAATAGTGTTTATATATAAACAATGACTGGAATGTGCATCATTTCATTAACAGAACATGCATACAACTTTGAACAGGAAACCTAAGTGTGCATAACTAATCATCCCCCAAGTCAGTACTGTACTTTACAGAACCCCCTTTTTGTGGAAATTACAGCTGCAGGTCTCTATGAAGTGTCATATCCTGCCACTGGGATTTTTGCCCATTACTCAAGGCAGAACTGCTCCAGCTCCTTCAGTTCTCCACTGGTGAACAGCAGTTTTCAAGTCTGACCACAGATTCTCATTGGATTAAGGTCTGGACTTTGACTAAGCCATTCCAATACATTTACACGTTCCTTTAAACCACTTGAGTGTTGCTTTAGCAGTATGTTCTGGGTTATTGTCCTGACCTCCATGCCAGGCTCAAATCACTGACAGATGGAGTGTGGACAGAGCAGTAAACATGCACTGGAAGCTCCTTTGTTATTGGGAATTAATTCAGTTGGACATTTTAGCTGTTTTCTAAACTTACTCACCGATAATTCATCACACAATGATGAAACTGTAGGCTGCTCTGACCCTGAGATATAAGTCTATAACATGGCATGTCACTGCCTGCAAAGTGTGGATCTCAGGTTGTAGCTTGTCGTGGTTGTGGTGTTGTAGCTGCAAATCCATGACTTGTTTTGTTTGTAACCTAATTAATAACCATGAATAAACTTAACAAACCTTCACAAGGTTAGACTTTTTTAAAGGGGTATGACAATGATGAACTGTGTCTATGCTTTGTTCTCGCTCTTACTGTGGTTTTAATTCATTTTTTTTATTATTATTCTTTTTCTTTTTAATAATTGTGACTTCCCACACTGTTCAATGTAGACCAAGGGGTCCCAAAAGGGATCTCTTCACTTTTATGCAAATACATGCAGAATCAATGCAATCTGTCAAGTGAGGTCAAAGATAAAACGAACAATGGTCATCAATGAAATTCAGAGTTGTTTAGTATCCCACTGGTAAGTGCCCCCAAGCTGAGGGCTATAATTCTGCCTCAGAGGACCTAACCCCTGATCACGCAGATGGTGTTGGAAACGTGTTTTGCGTCGTGTCAGGACCAGAGTTTCTGTACCTGAAGGCTATGATCGATGAGGCAATTTAAAGAAGTTGTGTTGAGAGATACATCAGGAAGGAGACGGGCCCAGACAAAGCATGCAGAAATTTTGGACCACCCTGTCACCCACTGGAGGCCTCCTGGATATATTGTAGCTCTCCAAGGAGCACTAAGTCACATACATATGCAAAAGGCCTGAAGCTGCACAGCATAAATGATCTGAGCTTGGGAAGTCACCGTACTGTAAACGCAGTCAATATATTAAATATTCCTCATTAATAAAAAATAAACGTATGAAACCTCTTTACTTATTGTTACTGTGTGAAGGGCCACAAAGTATACATCAAATAGTGCAGTTTAGTATGTTGTAAAACATGCTACTGTCCCCAAATCAGCTGAAAAATCTGAACAAACTGTTTTTTGTGAAAATAATGGGACATGATCTCTGTTTCTTCTGAAATCAGTATTATTAGAAAGAGAGTCATTGTCTCTACTTCCCACGGAAGGCTTTCTACTAGATCTGAATTGCTGCTCTATAGATTTGATTGCCTTCAGCAACAATAGCATCAAAATGTTGGATGATCCCCATTTCACTTCCACTCCCAAAAGTATTGGATGGAGCACCATTGTTCCAGAGAATGCGGTTCCACAGCTCAATATTTGGCACGAAGGCTGGATCGTGTTTAGTTGCTCCAGAGAGTATTGGCCATACTTCAGGGACCGGACAAGCTGTGTGTGCATTTGCACACCTGTATCAGCAATGGATGCAACTTTTAGTAGCTGAATGCATTCATTCTAGGGGTGTCTACAAACATTTGCTCATACAGTCCAACGGAGACAGGGGACGGATAGTCTGTCCAGCCAATCACAGAAGTTGCAGTGATTAGCTGGACGAGATGGGGTGAATAAGGGTTGGATCCGGCTTAAAGATCTGTGAAACACCTTCACTTTGAATGACTTAACGCAAGCGAAATATGTAGAAATAATTGTGTAAGCATTCTTACAACACTTTCATAATTATTGATTTGTTGATGAGACTTTTAATTTCACTTTTTACAGTGTCCCCCCCAGGCTGGATGCTGAGGGCGTCTGATAGACACGTAACAAGCTCTTCTTCCTCACCTACAGCAGCTCACTATCTCCTAGAGCTATCTCCTTCTGCAAGAATGCCCAGATGTATGTATTGCAGCAGTGGGTTGCAATTTCCTTTATACTCTATTATACATTTGCTTGGCTGATGTTAGTCACCCATTGCAACATTCTTCTTTTTTGGCATGTAATCTCTTTATGGAGCCGAGCATTTACTGAAGCAAATCCGAATTGGAGTCTTGTGGTGCTTAGTGTCCAGGAATGTTATGGTTTGGATATTCAACCAAGGCTTTTATATTATGAATACACTGCATATTGATGAAGTGTGCATATGCATACACATGAAGCTCACACTGTAGTTCAGCTTCTGCATCCCGCTGGAAGTGACTGGCCAGTTTATTATGAACTGCTGCTGCACAGTTAGAGACTGTAGCACATATGATGATGAAGGGCTGTTGTTAAATATCCTTTATACCCATGGTCCCCAACCCTCGGGGTATCTATCTATCCATCCATCCATCCATCCATCAATCTAATCTAATCTAATCTAATCTAATCTAATCTAATCTAATCTAATCTAATCTAATCTAATCTAATCTAATCTATCTACCTGATAACCCCTAGCCTTGGCTGCTTGGAGACCCTACAACAGAAAGAGTCTAACTACGAAACATCACACAACACCAATTAAACATGGTAAAATTAAAAATGGATCGAGGGAATCCTACCCACTAAAGGAAGATGGACCCCCATTTTGGAGTGAAAGGTGGCAAATGTGGAAAGAGGGGCCCCTGGATTAACATTAAACTGTGCAGAGCAGGAGGTCCTCTAGGACCAAAATAAAAAAGCCACTATTTCTGACCCCTACAGGCCATTTCTGGACATTTGTTTTTGAAGGACCCTCTCTGAACCAAGCAGTGGCACAAAGGTGTGTAACAACCATAGCAACACTGCTGTCCCACTCGAACCAACACCAAGCACTTCCATACACGCTCCAATATTTGCATCTATCCCTTTTGCACTTCAACAGCTTAATGAAGCATGACACCTTCCTCGTGCACAGCTAACTATACTGGGCAAGCAACAGCACTGCACACTGCACTTTAATTACATAGCATAATCAATCAAACTTCAGAAACTGACCACTAATGAATGGGCTTGACCAATGACTGATGGGACTCTGAGGCAACCAAAGGGATACGGTCTATAACTGTACACACAGGGCCCTTCAATTTAATGGGATTCAGGATTTCTGTAATGAAGCAAAGAGAGTGTAGGTTTCTAATAAAGTGGCCAAAGAATGTAGGTTGTAATAATAAAATGGCCAGTCAGTTGATGGAGGGGTTTCCAGTAAAGAGGCCAGGGAGTGTAAGAAGGTTGGTGTTTCTGAAAAGAATGGCCAGTGAGCTGAAGGTGTTTCTAATAAAGAGGCCAAAGATTGTAAGAAGATGTTTCTAATAATCTTGCCAGTCAGTTGATGGAGAAGAAGGTAGGTGTTTCCAATAAAGTGGCCAGTGAGTGAACACACAAGGTAGGTGTTTCTAATAAAGTGGCCAGTGTGTTCATGTATTGGGAAGAAAATAAAAAAACAACAAATATTTCAAGGTAAACACAAAGGATTTCAGTCAGATTTCAGCTGAACTGAGAAATGCACAGTCAAATGCATCCAATCAGAACAGGGCTCATTTACATTTTAGTCTTCAAGGTGGAGTAACAAAACAGCTTGTCTAATTCTACTGAATAAAAGAAAAGGTTAGAAATGAAAATAAAGATCTATTTTCTCTTCCCAAATGAATCCTTTCCAATTCCCAGTCAACTCCCAGTCACCTGAACCCAGCCAACCACTCCTTTTTGAACTGCTGAACGTAATTATGACTTACACACACAGATGCTTCAACGAAAGTCCAAAGGTAAAAACAGCAGAACATCAGAGCAGCAACCAAAAACCCATTAATACCCTGCATTTGCCTTTGGCTAAACCATCCATTCAATTGCATTAATGACCAGCATCACTCAAAACCCAATTCACTTTACACCATCATCCACTTTACATCACATCACATACCAATGTTCACGCATATCACAAAAAGAATAGTCATATAAATAGTCAAATGAAAAAAAAAAAAATGTGTTTAAGCAAATTATTCAATCTTGATTGATGACAGTAAAACAATTAAACACATAAAATGTAGAAATATCTCATCTATTAAAAAAAAAAAAAAAAAAAAGAAAAAAGAAAAATAAGAAAATCAGACAAGGCTATT
>CM067523.1:18253378-18523378 GCA_034509495.1 Acestrorhynchus altus
CAGTCATTTACATATCAGAATATTGATGTTTTCAGGGATCCTCAAATATTTCTGTGAGATGTAAAAATGATCAGAATATAAATTTGTCCATGTTTTAATTATTTTGTTACATTTTTTGTGCTATTTAGGACTAAATTTACTTATGTCAGCAATCTTGTTGATAATTGATCCATCCTGAGTTAATAAAATAGAATAGAACTTTATTGATCTCTAGGGAGGGTTCCTTCAGGAAAATTAAAGTTCCAGTAGCATCATCAGTACAGTACAGTAAAGAAAGTAGAAATATAGATAAACTAATTTAGTAAGAGTAAGAAGCACTAAATAAATATATAGAATATATAATATACAGACTATATTACAATATACAGCTATAGACAATAGTGCGAGAAAAAAAAGAACGTGCTCCCAAAAAGGATGGCGTCTTCTCAAAACATCATGAACTTTTCCTGCATGTTTTTCAAGAACCACTAGAAACCTTTACCACTGACTTCCAACACATACTTAAATATTTGGAGAGTACTACTTTCAGAATCTAGGTCTTCCAAATAAAAGAGCCAGAGCATGAGACACATGTGGGTCCAAACACAGACATTATGCTGAATCTGAAACTGATGCTCTCTCCAGCCTCTGCTGTAACTACTTTCTGCTGCTGCTGCTGAACTTTCTGATGATGTTCTCTCCTTAAAATAAATAATCAACACCTGTTCTTTTGAGATCATCCACAAATGGGTAGTCGCCATTCATCAAAAGTCGCTGTGTCATTACTTACCCAAATGAGATGCTGCTAATTGCAATAAATTACAGCTGTGTTTGATACATTAGTGAAGCTCCACTGAACACAGAATGTACACTGCTCACTGAGAGAGAGAGAGAGAGAGAGAAGAGAGAAAGAGAGAGAGAGAGAGAGAGAGAGAGAGTGAGAGAGAGAGAGAGAGAGAGAGAGAGAGAGAGAGACTACTTTATACTTGCAGGTATTAGGTATTATTGGAGGCTTCTTTCAAGGACAAAGCTAAAACCTCACATTTCAGCTCACTGTGAAATTTGTAATAGAAAACCTGAAGCACTTCTCGACGAGGCCTTTGAGGTGAAATGAGTTGATTGTTACGTTCAGTGAATGGGTCACTCTGAATCGCTGAGGTGTCGGCCAAGAAAGGTGAAGGCTGAAGCTCTTTAGCACATGAACGGTTAGCAGAGCAGGAGGTCTAGTAAGAGATTCCACATGAATGGCTGGTGAATATCAGTAAGAGTGCTTGAGAAAATGTGAAGAATAGTGGGAGAGAAGCAGTTAAACAGGTTGGGAATGGCTAGAGAACATACCAGCTTAAGAATAGCTGGGAAACATCTCTACGACAACCGATGAGCAAATGGAGATGGAGAAGTGTTTGAAAAACACCTGGCAAACGTCTGGAGAACATCAGGTGAATCGCCAGAGAACAGCAGCTGTCAGAAGAATGCATGGAAGACAGAAGGAAAATGTCTGTAGAACAACAAACGAAGGGCTGGACATCAGCATGTGAACAGCTGAATAACAACAAGAAATGGATTTCTGGAGAACAGCAGGGGAATAAGTGGAGAACAGCTGAAAATGGCTGGAGAAGAGAAGGTGAAGAGGAGTGACAGACTAAGTGTTGTCCAGATTACAGAAGGAGAAGAGCAGCAAATAGCTGAAGAACTGTGGGTGAATGAGGGACAATAGTAGGTGAGTGTGTGTTTGTGTGTGTGTGTGTGTGTGTGTGTGTGTGTGTGTGTGTGTGCACAAGGATGCACAGAAAAGGCACAGTGGAGTTAATTACATGGGCTTTATTCAAACGTTTCACATATAAACCAACATAAATGATCAAAATAAATAATACGCCCCACTGGGTGGCTCTTAACACTCTCCTGAGGGGCACTCATTTTTTGTCCCCCCTTTTTTAAGTCCATCACACTTAGTCTCTCTCACAGCCTCTTCCTCGGTTCTCAGTTCTCTGTTTCCTGGTCTCTTTTGTGTGGCTGGGGAGCTCCTTGTTAATGTGTCAACTGGGGCTCATTGTCCTAATTAGCCCCAGTTGCGCCACAATGCCAAGGCCAGCACGGCCACGGGGCGTCACCCCACCACCTCACCATATATATATATATATATATACGTATATATACCTCATACATAGATCATTTGATTCATTCAGCTGTGCATCTGTGTATTGCTCTTTATCAGATGAGGAGCACGGAAGTTAGAGAAGTGAAGTGTAGAGAGATTGGAATCTCCAATTAAAAATTAAAGCCAGTGAGTAAAACAGTAGTCAGACTTCTGGAGAAGTTCCATGTTGAAAAAAGGAGCTATAAAGGGGTTTCACCTTTCAAAAGGCGAAAAAAAAAAAAACAATATTTAAAAGAGGTTTGAGAGCACAGCAGAGGTGGCGGAATAGAATTACTGTTCTCTCTCCCTCAGCTTGATGTTTAATTATGTTGTCGGGATTTCTTGAACACTCCCAGACTGAATTTCAGTCATTTGCCTGAACATTCACTATGGACAGAGCCAAGGAGGTCAGCAAGCAACACAGTGAAGGGATTACTGTGCTGTTCTGTGTATATGTTGATATGCTGTGTGTCATTAGCAATTCTCAAAAGCAAACCATACCACCAACCTGACACAGATGAATGAGTCCGAGTGCATTTCCAGGTTAAAAAAACTGAAAGGGACAGGAGCAGGAGAACAAACTAGAGAACAGAACGTGAATAGCTGGAAAGTAACTAGAGAAATTATTTGATGCTATGCTCAACTAATTACATTTACTTGGACAGAACAGCAGAAGAACAACTGAAATGGCTGAAAAATAGAGGGTGAATAGCTGGCTGACAGCAAGAGAGTAGCTGGAGAACAATGGGCAAATGGCAGGACAACAGGGGGTGAATAGCTAATCAACAGTAGGGGAATAACTGGAGAATGGCAGAAGAATAACCAGAGAATGGCTGGAGAACAACAGCAGAGGCTATAGGCAAACAACTACAGAACATAAGGTGAATAGCTGGAGAAAAGCCAGAGGACAGCAGGCTACTAAACCATGCTCAGCTGATTAATCCAGAAACAGCAGTAGAAAAACCGGAGAACAGCTGGAAAACATCAGGTAAGTGGACAGAACATAGAAGGTGAAGAGCTGAAAAACAGCAGAATACCTGGAGAAGAGCTGGAGGACACAGAAAATAGCAGGAGGTCAAGCGAAAAATGACTGGAAAACGAAGTAACTGGAAGGCGAGTAGCTGGAGAACAGCTGGAAGACAAAGAGAAGATGAACAGGTGGAGAACAGCAGGAGAATATCGGTATAACAGCTGGAGAACACCTAGAGAACAGATAGAGGACAACAAGCAAATGCTAGGAAAATGGAAGGTGAATAGCTGGAGAACAGCAGACGAACACCTGGAGAACACCAAGAGAACAGCTAGAAGACAAAGGTAAAATGGCTGGAAAATGGAAGTTCAATAGCTGGAGAACAGCAGAACAATATTTGCAGAACAGCCTGAGAACACTTAGAGACCAGCTAGAGGACAACCGAAAAATTGCTGGAAAACAGAAGGTTAATAGCTGGAGAACAGCAGGAGAAGTTTTTGAATCTGTCACCACTACCTGCTCATAATAGAAGTAAAGACCCATCTTAGATGGATGAGATGATCTTTGTAACACATTATGGTACATTTTAATATGATGATGTCTTTGGTTAGAAACAGATTAAAATGTATATTTAAAAGCTGGCTCTGTTCTGTCTGACTTGAGCATCATGGTGAACATTGGAGAAGAACCTTTTTGAAAAGGACTTCAGAGCATGATTACATATTCAATATCCAGAATTTTACACCAGCTTCAAACAAAGCTCAGCCACCCTTCCCTTTGAGGAATCTTTGAATGGATTTCTTAAAATGAGATCTTTGAGTGTGAAGAACCTTTTAAAAGTTTAAAGAACCTCTAAATAATGCAGAGGCTCTACAATATATCATTGACCAAATGCATGTGTGCAGACTCTGCTCTGTTTTACTGCACGGAAATGGAATATATCATAATAAAAACAATTAGAGATGATGATTTTCGAGACTAGATTTGGTGATGATTGCAATGGTGTAAAATCAGTTATGGGAGACAGAGCAAAGCAGCGCACCAGCAGTTTCGAAACCCGCCGATCTGTGAATCGGTCTGCACCTTGCTAGATAATATCTGAAAGCACAACCTCAGGCTGTTTGTTCTACAGAGTAGTAAACAGGGAGGGAGTTTGAACACTGACTCCTCAACACCGTGTGCTGTGGATTGTGTTTATCACAAACACACACACAGCATTTTGTCTTCTCTTTGGGTTTAGAAGCTGAGGGCGAACAGCTGCCAAATGACAAAAACCTTCCTCAGAGCAAACATCATTTACCATTTAGAGACTTACTGCGATGCCCGGCGTCCAGTCTGACCGCAGAGTTCTAGCACAAACTTTTTTAGTTTTGTTGTGTTTGGTTTCTGACGCCGAGCCAAAACACACTGTTTAAGCAAGTGTGAAGGTTTGTGGGGACACCGGTCAATGTTTTTTTTTGGGACACAAACACAAGTGAACATCGGTCATCCCAATAATTCACTGCACTGATGCTGACGGGTCACCATTTTTCAGACTGCCATGAATTGAAAGGATTTATAACCTGATGTAAACTAAAATGTCCATTTTATTTATTTATTTATTTAGAATTAGAATAGAACTTTATTGATCCCTTGGGAGGGTTCCTTCAGGGAAATTAAGGATACCTTAATACACTCGGCTGTTTGGACATTTTCTTAAACAATCGATTTGAGTAAATTTGTAATTTGCCACTATTAATTAACAGTAATTAATGTTATTAATGTTATTAATGCAGTTAATAACACAGTTGTCTTACGTTTTTGAATGCAGTTTTGAAAAATGTATTCAATGACCGAAAAACTCAAGCACAGACACTTTAAAAATCAATGTAACAAAGCAGTTGTACATCACTCAGGGGGATCGGAGAGATAGACCCGTGTACCTAGGGCTCTACCTGGTTGGTGGGCCGAAAGGAGGGAGCCGAACAGATTGAATGTGAGCAGAAGGTCGACGGGATGCAAAGGGAGACCCTGGGTACAGCTGTCTGGTGCTGCCGCCTCTGACATGCAGCGGCACTGTTAGAAATACCACTGGAGTGGAAATTACTGCAGCAACAGTAGTTCAGAGAATATCAACCCACTCGTGAAGAGTTCAACTAGTGTTTTTGTATTAGAGGAAGAAAGAAAAACACAGAACACTGAAAAGATTTGGAAATTATAGCAACAGTAGGCTCGTATTTATGTTATTTTTCCCACTGAAGAAGATCTGAAAGTGCTCAGGTCCTGAGGTAAACTTCAGCTTAGAAGAATATTCCACGGGGTGAAATATTGCTGCAAAATCGTGTCTGGAACGTCATGGTGGAACCATTTAAATGTCACTCATGTCGCGCTCGCATTAAACCTCCATAGCTTGACAGGAAGCTCAGGTAATGCGCTTAAATGTTTAAGCTGTATTCTTGGAAACAGAAATGGATAAGAAGTGTCTGGGTTAGCTGTCATCAGTAATCAGACTGGCTTAATGAGACACAGACACCAGGACCTCCAGATACAGGCTTCCTGATGCCTTCCTGCTGAAGCAGTGGCTTTGCAGGCAGAAGAACCACTCGAGGTCTAAAAGTAAGCCCAGTGCAACCATATTTGTTTTTTTTATTTATTTTATTTTTTTTCCCAATGTGGCACAACTCTTTACAAATGCCCTTTGCACCTGGCAGTGTGCGACCAGCAGCAGCTTGTAAACCTTGATCTCTGAGGTTGTAAGAATTACCAAAATGCCGACGCAGCAATCTTCCTGACCAGGAGCTTATCAAGGCCTCTTATGATGATGTCAGCATCAGCAACTTTTTTTTTTTTTTTTTTTTTTTTTTTTTTTGCAGGAAGAGGCCACTCTCACTGGGCAAAAGTCATTTCACAGCATGTACAGCAAACTCAATCACACACACACACACACACACACACACACACACACACACACACACACACACACACAAACACACACACACACACACAAAATGTCCATCACGCTCTTTCTAAGGAAAAAATAAAACTCTCACAAAGATATCAGACTCTTCCCAGGAATCAAACCCAATATACTGTAACTCAAAATGAATGACTGCTATGCAGGGGATAATAAAATGCTGTAATTTTATTAATAAAATTACAGAGAACAGCTGGAAATAGTTGTAATATTTTTTATTTTTTTTTATTTTAGGTCCTAAATGAATAACTGATAACTGATTCATAAATGAATGACTGAATTGTCGCCATCCTCTCTCGCTTTTGACACCCATTTCACCTATGTTACACCTGAGTCTTCTCACATCTCACATATGACTGGAAAGCAGGGTTGCCAGGTGCAACTAAAGAATCCAGCCCAAAATCGGCCTAAAATCCTCCCTACAGAAGCTGAAGCCCAAAATCTAAGACGTCACACACATCTGAAGACAACGATAAAAACTATACATTTTATAAGAACTAAAAGTGTTGCATCTTAAATCTCCAGCCAGTCTTACATTCAATTTTCATAATCAAATTTGTACTTCTTGTTAAGCGTTTTGTTTATACTGTTATTATTAGTGTTATCATGTTTTTAATATTATAATCTAATTATCATTTACAGTTATTTCAAATTCTAATCAAAGACATTTAATAGCAACACAATTATGAGTAAAATCTGAATTTGACTTTCAATTTCCTCCAATACTCTTTTTTTCCTTTCAATTTCTTTGTAAATTTTCAAGGAGAGTTAGGAATATAGGGTAACACGAGGAGTTATTTGGTCAGTTCTTCGCATCCACTTTGTATTGTCACTGATGTTCTAACTAAGCTTTGTCATTTTGCTGTTTATTGTTGTCTTATCTTCTCCTTTCCAAACTCTTTCAGCTATTTAACAGTAACACATCACATTTTTGTGCTTGTACTGAAAGCATTTTGCTGTTCAATGTAAAGTAGTGAAGGCAAACTTTGAATTTTCACCTGCGAATGCATTTTCAAACGAGCCCAGTTTGGTGGGAAAACCGTGAACCTGGTAACCCTGCTGGAAAGTTGTCCTTCCAGTTTTGGCGCTGCTTGCAACCAAACAGAGGTCCAGAGTCTCAGTGACAGCAGGGATAGGCACAGCCAACCACACCGGCCATATGTGTTATGGGGAGGCAGGACTCCAGTAGAGAACCCTTTCTGCAGCTCTAGGTTAAAGAGATGTTGACATGTTTTTTTTTTGTTTTGTTTTGTTTTGTTTTTCTATGTTTGTTTGTTTGTTTGGTTTTTGGAGGGGATCAAAATTATTGATGTGGACAATTCAATAATAGCTGGATATGGCTGAGGACACATTACTTTCTTGATAATTAAATGGCCTTTCCTAAAAACCATCCACAACTGTGTCCATAGTTCTCTTATTGTAACATATTTGTCCAGAATATTGTACCCTTCATTTATCATTCATACCTGATCCGTTTGCTTCCTGACAGTCAAGCACAGAGTAAAATTTACTCTAGATTGTATCGAATATTACAATATTTCCACTCCATTAACTTTACATTGCATTATTTCAGCTGCAATAGGTGGGGATAAACTGCTGTAGGCTGAACGATATGTTCTGTGGGTGGGGTTAAACTACAGTAAACTGAATGGGGAAGGAGGGTATGGGTGTTTCTTGGTGGGGCTAGAATTGATGTTCTGTGGTACGATTAAACTGCAGTAAGATGAATGAGAGGTTCTGTGGATATTGTTAAAGTGCAATAATATTAATGGGAGGTGCTATGCGTGGAGCTTAACACCTGTAGGCTGAATGGGAGGTGCTATAAGTGGAGCTTAACAGCTGTAGGCTGAATGGGAGGTGCTATAAGTGGAACTTAACAGCTGTAGGCTGAATGGGAGGTGCTATACGTGGAACTTGACAGCTGTAGGCTGAATAGGAGGTGCTATATGTGGAGCTTAACAGCTGTAGGCTGAATGGGAGGTGCTACAGGTGGGGCTAAACTGCTGTAGGCTGAATGGAAGGTGCTATAAGTGGAGCTTAACAGATGTAGGCAGAATGGGAGGTGCTATACGTGGAGCTTAACAGCTGTAGGCTGAATGGGAGGTGCTTTAGGTGGGGGTAAACTGCTCTAGGCTGAATGGGAGGTTCTATGACTGGAGCTTAACAGCTGTAGGCTGAATGGAATGTGCTATAAGTGGAGCTTAACAGCTGTAGGCTGAATGGGAGGTGCTACAGGTGGGCGTAAACTGCTGTAGGCTGAATGGGAGGTGCTATAACTGGAGCTTAACAGCTGTAGGCTGAATGGAAGGTGCTATAAGTGGAGCTTAACAGCTGTAGGCTGAATGGGAGGTGCTACAGGTGGGGGTAAACTGCTGTAGGCTGAATGGGAGGTGCTACAGGTGGGGCTAAACTGCTGTAGGCTGAATGGGAGGTGCTAAACTGTGCTTTATCTATTATTGTTTTATTGCATTTGATGCCACACTGATGTATGTTTGGTACATATGTTGATCATTTTTCTCCCTGTTTTATAAATAGGTTGTATTTGTTTTCTTTGAACGTTCCTATCAGACACGTGTATCTATAACTAAAGCCATGATTTACAGAAGCACAGGTGCAAAGATAGACTTCATTCCTCTCTAGAAAAATACAATCTCAACATCTGTCACACTATGCCACGAGGCGTGCTCTCCCATCCACTGTTCTTCATGAGAAAACAAAAAATAGTGGAGAAATCAGTTAAAGGAGTGAGGAGAGATTCATCTCGGCCTTCAGGTCGAACTGCTGAAAGCAAAGCATGGTCTACCAAAGCTTTTACTCTGCCGCTGATAACAAATCTGCACTCCTTCTCTATTAATAGAACAATTATCGCCACTAGCTACAAGCTCATCAGCTCAGCAAGACGCTCTACAGGCTGAACCGGCCTCTCCGGAGGATGTGAAGAATGATGGAATGAAATAATGGAGATGAAATTGTTGGCATTAACAGTGGATTGAAAAATTCCGCAACCCTTTACCTGAAAATAATAAGACTCGGCCTGAGTTTGTTTATCTGCTTTACCTTTAGTGCATCACTACTGTTTGGGGAACTGCGGTATCCAAGGCAACGGGGCAAATGCAAAGCCTGTGACAGGCGGCTGGTTTTGGACGTCCAGTGAGAGTCCCTGGGGTCCTGCTGTCAAACCAAGAGACGAAACCTCCGCTATGACTCACACACACACACACACACACACACACACACACACACTCCACGACTCAACTCAACACACACCAGCCACAAAAGAAACGTCACCAGGCTCTGATGCACGAAACAGAAACCGGCGGGGAGTGTATCCAGTTCATCCATGTGCTTTTCGGAGCATTTAAATCATGAAAAAGATTTGAAAGAAAAAGACCCACTTCTAAAAGTAAAGGCTTCGGTTCTCTAAAGAACCTTTCAGTGCATGATACTTTAATGAGTGTCTTTTGGATTTGAAGAGTTTAACCATTAGAACCTGAGAGCTGGACTGTAGGCAGTTACATGCTGTTTTCTAGGCTTCATAAAGCAGGACTAGAATCACCCACACACATGATACACAAATCATACCAAACTACAAGACACACTGCTAATCAAGGTCTCAACATTCTCTGATGAATTTTCAGTGAGTAATCCAGCTCAGGAAACAACCTGAAATTACCCATTTCCAACTGAATTAAATCCCAATTTAAATGCCAAAGGAGCTTCCAGTGCATGTTTATTGCTCTGTCCATATGTACATGCTCAACCTGCATACAGACTCTGACTGATCAGTGAAGAGGGGTGGGGTTAATGCGGTCAGTGATCCAGATATAAGATCCAGATCCGGATTATTCATTCATTCATTCATTTTCTGAACCGCTTATTCCTGAATAGGGTCACGGGTGAGCCGGTGCCCAGCCAGCAACTCTTGAGCGCAAGGGCGGGAAACAAGCCTAGACAGGGCGCTAATCCATCGAAGGGCACACACATGCACACTCACATCCACACACTAAGGGCCACCAATGTCTTTGGACTTTGTCATGCCGCCCCAGATCCGGATTATAATTTATATAAATATTAATGTCAGAATAAAAGTCATGTGAAGGGATAATACTAACACATACATAAAAAAAAACACTGCCTTGTCGTTAATTAAATCTGTTGTGCATAGGCATGTCTTGTGACTTTCAGCACGCTTAAAAATTAAATAGTAAAGTAAAAAGGATTTTATTTAATTTATTTGTTGTTTACATTTATTTAACAGATTTTGTTTCTTCGATAAGCTGAAAAAAAATGTCCTAATTATAAAGTTTATGGTTCTAAGAATATTTTACAAGGAAAATACACCCCCCCACCCCCCACCCCCCGTCTCAACCCAGTTTGCTGCTTACACCATAGTTTTGGCTGAAGTCCTGCCCTTCAACAAAAGGAGCTAATCAGCCTGCATGTTACACAATGAACATGACAGTACTGGGAAAACCCACAGTCCGTTAACCTCTAATGATCTGATCCTAGAATTGCTTCAGCTATTTTCAGAGGTGAGAACTTTCCAACTTGGCTTAGACATCAATTGGCTTTGAGTTCTCTCGGTGGGTAGATAGCACTCTCTCATGGTAGACACCCCCAATTCTTACCTCTGGGTGCAGTGGCTTCCTAGCAATGATGTAATGGCAGCAGTTTGAAAAAATGGGGTGGCTGGCTTCACACGTATTGGAGGCATGAGCTTGTCTTTACCCTCCTAGTGTCAGGAGGGTTGGGTAATTGGCACTATTAATTTGGGATTGTGGCACACACAAAACAAGGACTTAAAGCAGTTTTGGTCTATTTCCAGTTGACCTCTGGTTCAGTTCACTGCTAGTATAAACACCAGAGCACACTTCTCCCAGTGCACAGCAGTGATAATCTGCATAATCTGATAACATTTGACTTGTTTCAGGTGCACATATTGTTTCTGCAGCATGAGCCAATGCTTATAGTGGCTATAAAAAAGTATTTCCCTCTGGAATGCTCAGTATCATTGGCATTTACAAAAAAAATGTTTAAAACTTGATGATGATTAAATAAGATCCCATCCATCTTCTTATTCTCTTCTTCCTCATCAGAGTGGGCCTGGAACCTACCCTGAATCATAGGGTGCAAGGCAGGAATGGCCTCTGGACAGGATGCCAATCCACCACAGGGTAACAGACCAAGGTATCACACGCACACACACACACACACACACACACACACACACACACACACACACACACACACACACACACACACACACACACACACACACACAGGGGCAGTTTATCATGGTCAGATCACCTACTATGTGAATTTTTGAAAGGCAGGAGAAAACCATAGTACCCACAAGGGAGAAACTCACCAGACTGTGACCCACCAGGCACTGAGCCCACAACCCCAGGCCCCTGAAGTTGTTTGACACATGCACCATCCCTGCAATGCCCCCCTTTAAAGTAACTGACCAAATTCAAACACGGTCCAGGTAATTGGTGGTAGTAGTCTCACATTTCGTGGAATGCAGCCACCTGTCTGGACGATCCAGTCACTGGTTAATCAGTATTCGTAAATAATAAAGAACATGCTAAAGAACATTCCATGCAACTCAGAGAAAGGGTTACTGAAGAATATAAGTCAAGGAATGGATACAAATAACATCCCAAGACACTGAATATCACTGGAGATCAGTTAAAATCACTGTTAAGCAATGGAAGGAATATGGGTCATGTGTAAATCTGCCTAGAAAAGAATAGTGAGGAAAGCCACCAAGTACGAATCACCACCACAGGAGTTAAAATGACCCTGTCACCACCATGCTTCACAGTGGAGATGGTGTGTTTGTTTTGATGTGCAGTGTTTGACGTTCTACAAGCATGGTATCTATTCTTATGGCCAGAAATCTCCAGTTTGATCTCATTACACCAAAGAACCTTCTTCCTGTTGACATGGACTCTCCCATTTGCCTCCGCAACAGTGAATTGTAGATGAGATTTAATATGAGGTTTGGATCTGGTGAAGAACCTGGGCAATGGTTGTCATATACCGAGTCTCTCTACTCTCAGCTGCTGAAGTTTTAACTCCTTCAGTTATTTCTTCCTTTTCTTAATGATAGTGTGAACTGAAGTTATGTTCAGGAACCTTTTTTTGTATCTTCCCCCTGACTTCTACTCTTGTGTGGAGTGTTCTTTTGTCTGTATGGGGTATTTTAGCCAGGAATGCTTATCTGAGGAGTGAAAATAAGAAATAATGATGTATTTATGTTAAAAAAAAAAAAAAAAGTTTGATAAAAAAATATACGTTGGAGGTTTTCTTGCTTATAAGGTCTAAACAACAAGAAAAAGTTATGTTGGAAATTGATCATCCAGGATGTTTTGAGCTGAAAATACAGTAATTTTGATTAGTTATTATTAGATTGACAAGGATATTTATAATAATACATTCTTCAAAATTCTTGAATAAATAAATAAATAAATAAATATATAAAATACTTAAAATACTTTGATGTTGTCACATATCTGTTTTCGTCATCTCCAGTCACACCATTGTTTTGTTTATCTCCCCTTGTGGTTCTGAGCACGTCCTGTCTCACCCCATTCCCAGCTGTGTCTTATTCCTAGCTGTGCCCTGTCATGATTGTGTTCCAGGTGTGTCGTATGTTCCCCTTGTATTTAAGGCCCTTTGTCTCAGTCGGTCCTTGAATGTGTAATTGGGTAAGGATATCATGTGTATTTCCCTCATGCCTTGTTTGTGTTCATTGAGTTCTGTTTGTTTAGTGTTTGTTTATTAAAACCTCAACTCTGCGAGTACTTCCTTGTGTTGTCTGTTGAGCATACAACCGTTGCAAAATACAGATGATGTGGTTAAAAAAATAAAAAATAAAAAATAAAAACAAAACAAAAACCATAATGTAGTTTATTATTTTTATTATTTATGTATCAATATTATCCCTTCTCATGACTTTTATTCCTGAAAATTGAGCAAAGAAAGAGCAAACAGCCTTTCCCTTCACATTTTCATTTACAACCCAATATCTGGATCAGTGACAGCATTAGCCCCACCCCCTCTCTGGTCAGTTAGAGTCTGTATGCAGGTTGAGCATGTACATGTGGACTGAGCAGTAAACATGCACTGGAAGCTCCTTCGGCATTTAAACTGGGATTTACTTCCGTTCAATTTAGCTGGAATATTTACTGACAGTTCAAAACAAGGTTATGGTTCTCCGGTCACACACGCTTTAGTTGCAGTCTGGTTTAGTTACATCTGGACTAAAGTTAATTATGTAGTTATTATGTAATTATGTGTATTATTACTTTAATTATGTAGTTGATCCAATAAATATCATGCGTTTATAGATCATTTTGTTCTGCATATGTCTGTTCATTCTTGAGCCAAGGTCAGTGTTCAGGTTGGAGGGTCCCTTATCAGAATTTTGCTTAGGGCCCCAGGGAAGTCTGGACTGGAGCACTGCAAAATGGATGAGTGTCCCTATCAGTGTTGCGAATAAATCTGTGCCATTGGGTTTTGTCATCAAAATATAGTCAATAGAGTCATCGGTCGTCTTCTATGTTGTCTTAGAAGGAAATTGTTCAGCATTTTACCAGAACAATTGTACTATTTTTAGTATTATTGCACTTACAACACGGGTCTCTGTGTTGTAATGAGGAACCAAAGCCAACCTCCACGTAACATAAAGATTAACAAGTCAAACATCTTGGCTCTCTTCAAAGTCAGTGGTGTATTAAATCCTCTCGATGTCACACAGTTAATGAGTCTAGAACTGGCTGTTCTGTTGAACAGGAGCATGATGATGAAGAGAGGGAGTATAATATCTCACTCTATGAAACAGTAATAGAGTCGTTAGAGGAGCAGTCCAAGCCGGCGCTCTCCAGCAGCAGCAGCACCATGCAACACCAAGAGTGTTATCACGATGCACCACAAGCCACGGTGAAGCAGAATTGACCACAGGCTGTGATTGTTTTTCTGTGCCATTTAATCTCCTTTGAACAAGGGTTCCTTAGTCTTGAGGAGAGCGAACTGCATCCAGATAAAACCTGATGTGAGTCAGGACCACTCCTCAAGCCCATCAGCACGGCGCCCGGTGGCCACGCCATCAGAAGCATAGCTCTGTCTCTCGCACCCTCAGTGCTGACCACACTGGCTCTGCATTCCTGTCCCATGTAATTTTTCTATTGTTTTTTTGACGTGATTCAGTATTTTAAGGTAGTAACTGTCCTTTTTAGATTTTGTAATTATATCAACGCTGAGACTATACACAGATTAGCCACAACATTAGGAACACCTCCTTGTTTCTACATTTACTGTATTTTATCAGCTCCTCCGACCATACAGGAGCAATTTGTAGGTCTGTAATTACAGATGGTAGTTCGTCTGTTTCTCTGCACCTGCATGCTAGCCTCTTTCACCCTGATCTTCAATGGCCAAGACCCCACAGGACCATCACAGACCAAGTATTGTGTAGAGGTGGGTCATCTTCAGCACTGCAGTGACATTAACTTGATAGCGGTGTGTTAGTGTGTGTTGCAATGGTATGAATGGATCACACACAGCAGTGCTGCTGGAGTGTTCAAAAACGGTGTTGGTAGGATGTTAAGGGGAAAAGGTGTGCAGTCAAAAGTGACCAGACTCTTTTTGATGCATTCCTATGGAACAGCTGTGGTCACTGTAGTTTGGTCAAGCTTGGTATTATGCAGTAATGTCAACCAATCAGCAACACCATTCACATCTATTAAAATCTTTACAAATAAGCACCTTCATCCAGCTATTGCTATATTTTTGTTAAGGAATGTTTGATCAACTGGAATTTAAGGAATAAACAAACAAACAAACAAACAAATAAATTATTAATAAATAAATAAATCATATCTAAAGGAAACCTTTAACCTTTCAAATGTCCAGTTTTGTCTCCAGACCTCCACATATAACCAAATGTGCTTGGGATACCTTGGATGGCAAGAATCAGAAAAATGCTCCTACTGAGCTTTGGAGGTTTGGAAAAATCTCAGAACACCCCCACCACCATGTTTAACAGGTGATGTGGTACGCTTTGGATCTTGGGCAAAAGGCGAGAGAATGCTTGGTAGATTTCTGCAGAAACACTGGAAAAAAGTATTCCGAAAAGAGTGGAAATCCTCAAAAACCCGATTCCAGATTTACCAGAGTTGTTGAAGCTGGAAAAGTGCTCTGACTTTCACACAGTACTGGAGAGCAGTCAGGCAGCATAAAGCACTAATGATGTCCAACATGCCTTGACCCACCTACCTGCCATGGGTTGGGAAACACTTTCAAGCCATATGGTTCCAGTGTGGTTCCGATGCGGTGCTGGAACACAAGGAGATGTGCTGAATGTTCAATTGTCATTAGGAAGGACATGGCCGAGGGGCCGGCAGGGAGAGGGCCGTGTTTTGGGGAGCGGTGGGAGTGTGTCAGGAGCAGCAGATTGTGTGTTGGGCGAGCCTATTAAAGCTGACAGAGAGATGGCTGGGGAGTGGGAGCTGTGCCTGATTGCACCTCGCTCCTCTGCTCCCCTATTGACTGTGGTTAGGATGTAGCTTCCCATTTCCTGCAGAAATAAATTAAAAGTCAGAAGTAATTTGCCTGATGTGGGATGCAGGTGTTTTTTTCCCTCCTCCTCTTCCCTGCCTCAAACTTTCTGAATAAAAAATTCCCCAGCCCAGGAAATCAATTGAAGCCCCTCTTTGATGAGAGAGGGCTTATTTTCTGCCAGTGACAGTTTTGTGGCGGGGAAAAAAAACAGGGATTTGATTAAAGTGGAGATAGTGGAGAGATTGAGGTCTTGTTCCAGCCACTGGAAGGATCAAGCCCTCTAATCATGTCTCCTGCCTCCAAATGGCAGCTCACACACAGCCACACTCCTCTTTCTCACTTGACCTGAAAGTCAAAAGCCATGAGAGGACATCGAGATTCATGGAGAGTGAAAAATGACAACATAATACTTCAGTGTATATCACAATACCTACATTTAGAGTGTTATTAATATTCACCCTAATGAGAGACTGTAGCTCCTCCTCCTCAGTTTATATCACAATACCTACATTTAGAGTTATTAATATTCACCCCAATGAGAGACTTTAGTGTACGAGCCTCCTGGATGTTTTTTTTTTCCCTCCTGTCAAAGAGATCTGAATTTCAATGCTTTTTCCAGTGAAACAAATCTAAAAATCAATTTCCTTGCAAGAGCAGAAATGACAGAGTGGACTGGACTAAAGCCCTTTGGCTTTGTAATGACAGGATGCTCTTTAAAAGAGACGACATCATTCCATTTAGATTAGAAGATGTCCTGTCTCGTAAAGCAAACTTTATTAGGAATGCCTGGGAAAGTCAAAAGGTAACTTCTGTTTGAAACTGTAGAAAAGTTCAGATCTTCTCACTGTACTTGTGTTCAGATGTTGATAAAACACTGCTTTTTTAAACTTCTCTCTCAAATTCTCCTTTGTGGTGTTCGTCCTTGTGTCACTTTTTTTTTTCCTTCTGTTTTTGAAACGCAACCCCCTAAAGCTTGAATGTCTAACAGTCCTCAGCTGAAGCGTCTCCATGTGTGTTGCTTTACTGTTCTGAGCAAGGTGAACCTCTCCCACATCAATCGTGTTTTCATGTTTCTTTTATTCTAAACGGCAGCATTTCTGTAACACTAGGACCTCAGAGACTTTCTCCCCATGACTCTGCTGGGATGACAGTTTTTCAGGGGCACCGGCCAACCCCCCAGGGTCTTCCTGCCTAGCTCTAGGGGGAGCACACACCCAGGAGTGGTTTTACTGATTTTGAGGCAGTTGGAAAAGATAGGAATGGGGCCAGACTCACAGAGAGCAACATTTTATTTATCCATATGCTGAAGTATATATGCTACACTTTCTATTCATTACAACAGCAATCTGAATGCTCAGTGCTGTGTAAATACAGTAATAATGAATGCAAGAACACAGTCTGTTCCAACATTGCTTTTATAACAACCTGATCTCAAGAGGAATTTGTGAATATGTGACTAAAAGACCATTTCAGAATTTATTCAATATGTGCTAAATATAGGTTGACCCTTGTATATGCAGGTTTTACAGAAGCCAGCTCTAGATAACCAAATGATAAACAGACTGTTACAAAGCAACAGGGATGGGCTAGCCATTAGGAGAACTGGAAAAATCCAAGTGGTATCACTGAGAGGGTGAAGGGGGCAGTTGACTCCCTCCACTGCCAACCTACCCCACCAACCCATCCAGTAACTTGCCAGTCTTGCCCTCAACAAAACCATAACCTTATCAATATGATAGAACATGAAATTCATACCATTAAAGCATGAGTTCTGTCCAAAATGTCCATAACAGTGAAAATGCTGTGATGGTACTGTTTTCTCAATTCTTCTTCAAGTACATGGTAGACTGACTTGTGGGTTTATGGCGCCTCCAGTGGATGTGAGGTACTTGTGAATTGGGATGTATGTCCATGCAAATGGTACATATGTCTTGGGGTGCACTAGCATGTATGCAATTTTGTGATATGTTTTATACAAAGTGTTTTTAAACTTTCATCTTTTTTTAATCAGTTTCCAAAATTGTATTTTTTTTTGTTACAGACAAGCTGTAAGTTGTATTTCTTTTGTATGTTATTTTTCAGTTTTCATTTGGCATTTTCCAATCAAAAGCCCTGATGGCTTATTTACGTACTTACATGTTATTTGAGATCCCTACTCACTGTACCATTTCAGGTTATTCACTGGACTTGCAGTGCTTAAATGGTGCTGAACAATAGAATATTTGGGTTTCAAAACATTCAACCAGTAATATATGATGAGAGTAATAATAAACATAATATTAATAGGTATAGCCATAATTATGTTAACAAAATGTTACTTTTGGGATTAAAAACAAGATTTGTGGCAGTGGGGTGTATGGTCAAGCATCATGACCGGAATGTGTTTGTCAGTTTATTAATGCCTGTGTTTTCTCAGAATGTTGACAGAGACCAGAAACAGCTAAGAGTCACAAGGAAATCCAAGGACAGGAAACTGAAGCAGAGAACATTAATAGATATTGTGAGATTGCTATTTTCTATTTTCATCAGTGTAGGCTGGCACTAATTGAGTTTGAGTTTATATTTGATTCCACTAGCACTGCCACTATATATATGTGTGTGTGTGTGTGTGTGTGTGTGTGTGTGTGTGTGTGTGTGTGTGTGTGTGTGTGTGTGTGTGTGTGTGTGTGTGTGTGTGTTTAAGGGCTCAGCCTTGCCCCTGGTTGCATCTCGGCTCTTTGAATGGGGGATATGAAATTCACATCATATATCGGCCCTGAAAAAGCAGGTTAGCAGATGATGAGATGTCACCAGCATTTAGTTGTTAGTGAGTTTAAACCCTCAGATCAGGCTCCTTTATCCACTAGACCCATCTGGTGAAATGAGCTTGTGCTTGAAGTGCTTTCCAGGCACTGCGACATTCACAGGTGGCACAGCCCTCAGGCCCTCACTGATATACCATGCAACAGCTCAACACCCTTTATTATCTATCGAAGCTGGTTATGAAAATGTGCTTCAATTAAAAAGGAGCATTTGAATTCTGACTGCAGCACTGGCGTTTTCGTCAAACAAGCACAATGGCATGTTTTACACATTTTCTGTTGTCTAGTTAATTGTTAGAGACCGAGTTGGTTGTAGGCAACTGAGCTGCCAATAAGGTTATGTTTTAAACAACGCCATTGCAAAACAATAAACATATTTAAACTCCATTAAGAGGAGAAATGTGTTGTGAAAAATCTCCAACGGCTATTGGAGGAATGTGGACCGCAGTGAAGAACATGTGGAGAAGAAGAACTCATTCACTGTGGATAGAAGTGAAGAATATGTGGTGAAGAACCCAATCACTGTAGTAGATGTGTTGACATCAGTGAAGAAGCCGACCATTGTAGATGGTGTGTGCACAGAAGTGAAGAATCTGTGGAGAAGATGAACCCATCCACCGTAGGAGGTATGTGGATAGAAGGGAAGAAACTTTGAAGAAGAAAAACCCAACCACTGTAGGGGTGTGTGGACAGCGGTGAACAATGTGTGAAGAAGACAAACCCAACCACATGTGTGGGCTAGCAGTGAATAATGTGTGGAGAAGAACCCCACCACTGTAGGTGTGTGGACATCTGTGAAGAATGTGTAGAAAAAAAAGAATCTAATCATTGAAGGTGTGTGGAAAGCAGTCAAGAACATCTGGAGAAGAAAAACGCAAGGCTGTAGTAAATGTGTGGACAGCAGTGAAGAACATGTGGAGAAGAGAAAAAAACAACCATTGTAGATTGTGTGTGTACAGAAGTGAAGAACGTGTGGATAAGATGAATCCAACATCTAGAGGTGGTGTGTGGATAGCAGTGAAGAACATGTGGAGAAGAAAAACCCAACCACTGTACAAGATGTTTGGACAGAAGTGAAAAATATGTGGGAATCAGGATATTTTTTGACATATTATGAAGGTCATCAAGGACTTTTCCAGTTCTTTTTTATTTTAATTATAACTCGTTAATTATAAAACGATACATTTATGATGATCAGGCTCAGTTACTTTTACAAGAAAACAAAGCTTATTTGTCTTTGTCTCCTGGGTGTGAGCTAGGAGGACCAGAGCAAGGGAGCTATTTCTCTTTGGATTAGAAACGGTCCCTGGAGAAGTCTTGGCCACAGTGTTGTTCACATCTCTCTGGTCTTCCAGCATCCTCTCAGAGAAAGAACAAAAGGGAAAAGGAAAGAGAGAGAGAGAGAGAGAGAGAGAGAGAGAGAGTGATCCAGAGGCAGCCCTGCGGTGAGGACACTTTTGAGTCATTTTTCCCCTGATAGTTGGCCCTTCCACTAAAGGAGAGTTATCTTCTTCCTAACAAGCTTGATGGCGTTCTTGGCGGCTGTGTGACATAGAAATCGCCCAAATCTCCAGAGTGACAAGCGCTCTGGAAGCTGCCGTGCTACATCCTCAAAGCCAGCGTGATTATGATTAATGTTGGGGGCAAACACCAGAGGCCTGGACTCCTCTCAGCCTGGGACGAGAACATCACTGCTGTTGTCGCATTATATCGCAAGCCATCCATTTTTCATGTCTTGGCTCTAATAACATGTATTCATCATGCAAATGTGAGAAGCGAACAGGCTCTAGATCTTTTGAAGGGCTAGCAGTAAAGGAATTAAGCTTCACATTCAAGTTAAAGTCTGCATGCCTAAATGCACTTCTACTACTTTTGTTTTTCTGGAGACATGAGACGAAGATGAACTCAATTCAGTTCTGATTTATGTATTTTGCATTTTTCCAACTGTTGTATCTTATTTATTTATTTATATTTTTTATATTTTATATATATATATATTTTTTACAGAGATCTGAGTCTGCGCCTCTGTTGAGAGAAAAGAAGAAGAAACCTCTAGAGGAACCAAGATGCAAAAGACAAACCCATCCTCCTCTTGTTCAGACTGGATAGCGCAACAGATAACACAGCAGGCAACAATATGGGTTGTTATGACACCGCTGAAATGTTGGAGAAGGACCACGGCCTGAACTCCTCCACTTCAACCCTGTACGTACCCTCCACTTCTCACTTCTACTGGCTTTCATGTCCAGTGCTGTTTGCCGATTTTCCCTTCTCTAACAGACCTACTAAAAGTGGTCATTAACAGATGAGCTAAATCAGGTGCTGCTGAGCACAAAAATGTATAGGAATCTAGCCGTGCAGACATGGAGTTGCTCATCCCTGGTCAAACCAATCGCATTGTTCCAATACTTTTGCTCATTTGAAATTTGTTTCTCAAATCAGACTTGTTGAGATGACTGTCCACACTGTTATTTTCAAGGGCTTAGATCAGATGGACATGACAAATGTGCATTGCTGTGGTAGCTATGACGACCTCAGTAATAGCCGTGCCATTCTTGGATTCCCGAACTTCCATCTCTTTGGATTTGATGTTGTCTTTGGCTGTCATTTTGCGATGCTTTGAAAACAGACTTGAGTGACCAGAGCATCCAGAATCAGAATCCAGAATCTGGGCAAATGTGATTGGAATCGGGTTTTGATGTGATTCTCAAAAGTTGGATATCAGGTGGTTTTATGCTGTCCAGACTACTCTAGATTTGACATTATTGGGGTTTTTTTTGCATTTTGAGATCCAAATTGAGCAGCCAGAGCATCATCTGAGCAACATCCCATTTTCATGTTTTGATCTCAAATACAAATGTCTTTTATGTAGAGCAAAAAAAAAAAAAAAAAGAAGACGTGGCTTTACTCTTTCATTGCTTTCAGAGGGGACTCCCAGATAGCAATGAATGGCCCAAAGGTGGCCCACATATGAGCCATAAGTGCCAAAGGTGGCCCAAATTTGGCCCAAATGTGTCTGCAATGTAGAGTAGTCATGTCTCCATTTTCAGTTAGAAAGAGTGCCTACAGGGAAAAAGCTGAAGTGTAGATGGAGTCTTCTCGTTCGCATCTAATATACGTCCTGTCTTGCTGGAAGGAGGTAAAAATTTGCACCCTCTCTCTCTCTCTCGTCACAAAAATGTGTTCACACCCCCACACACACTAGTATGCATATCCCTTGAAGCATTGGCAGTGTTTTGAAGATACGCACTCTGTCACAGAAATCATGTGAAGCACTCCTTTCAGAAGAGCACGTCTGTGTTTTGGGCTTTGATCAAAGCCAACAATGTCAATTTCAAGAGAACTATGGTGGAGTAATGCATGATGAAACTGTCAGAAAGTTGTTGCTGCTCTCCGGTGCATCTTAAAAGAATCATTCTGCTGCATTCTGTGGACAGGTCTTTACATGCTAATGCTCCTTTTTTTTGGGTGGAGGATAGAGTAGCATTTTATCTCGGAGACAGACATTCCCTACTCTGGTCCTGAAGAACCCCCCTGCCCAGCACATTTCAATGTTTACCCGGCTCACAGCACACCTGATCCAGATAAGTAGCTCATTAACAAGCTCTTCCAGAGTTGACACCAGTGGTTAGAGCAGGAAACCGCTAAAATGTGCAGGGCAGGAAGACACCCACACTCTTCTGTGGCAGTGGTTTACAACCCTGCCTTGGAGATTTTTGTGTGTACCCTGTTTCCAACACTCTTAACTCTTACAACCCAAGATTTGCAGGCAGTTGCGTGCTGTTTTCTTGGCTTCGTATCTCGGGATCAGAGGAACCTACAGGCATGATACACATATAATTATAAACAACATGAGAAACCTACCTAACCATAACAATTTCACTGTGGGATGAATTATAAGTGCGTAATTCAGCTTGGAAACCAGCTAAAATTCACTCATATCCAACTGAATTAAATTCCAGTTTAAATGCCAAAGGAGCTTCCAGTGCATGTTTACTGCTCATTCCACGTGTACATGCTCAACCTGCATATGACTAATCAGTGAGGGCATGTTGGTTCGCTTTCTTTGTATACACAATTTCAGAATAAAAGTCCTGAGAAGAGGTAATACTCATACATAAATTAATAAAAAATAATAAAGGACATTCTGGGTTTGTTTTTTTTTTTGTTTTTTTTTATTAGATGTCTCTGTTCGAACATATCGAATTGATGGGCAGCCCTATCCATGGCACCTGCGGAGCAGTTGGGGAGTCAAGGGAATCAACTCGGGAACCTTCCAGTCACAAGGCTGGTTCCCTAATAACCGGGACACCTGGCCATGGCTTCTCTGCCTATATTTTTTCACAATCCCTGAACCTTACTTCAATTCACCCACCACTTTCACCCCTTGTTGAACAATCAGACGATGATTCAAAGATGAAACTGACTGCTGAGGGACCCCCACTGTCCAGCCAAATGATACGCCCAGTAGACAGAGCCTTAGATCTCTGCGCAGTCAGACAACACCCCGAGTTGGGTTAATCTAATAATCGTGTTTTGGTGGTAAACCAGCTGACAAAGCATTTATTAAAACTCAGGCCACAGCTGGAGCCAACACAATTTAACAACACATTAATCTTTACACTAATTCAGTCAATAACATATTAAACAAACTATAAAAGCGAAATTAATGAGAGGTAAGAAGATGGCACCGATCTTGTGATGCTTTAGAAAAGCCCTGCTAGTCAGCATCCTTAAAGATGCCAAGTCTTTTTTATCTGCTTTGCCGCCGTTTCTCTTGCCGTAATCTGTCACAGGCCTGGGAGATGAACACGTCAGAATGGCTCTGATAAAATATTTTATGATGTCCAAATGGGGTAATTCAGCACTGGCACTTCAGGCCCACTGGTCAAGAAAGTAATCATCATCAACTCCAGCAGGAATAAAAGTCATATCTAATAATGACACTGACAAGGAGCCATATGCTAAAATGGGTCTGAGGCTCTTGTAAATTTCAGTGGGCTATAAATACCTCCGTAAATTAGACAAGACTGCATTGTGGCCTCACACTCTGCAATGTAAATGCTTGCAAACCTTTACTCTGGAACACTTGTAACATTTATTTTACCGTTTTAAATAAATCAAATAGATCAAATCTCAAATGCCAGGTTTGGTGGTGTTGCCCTTATGTAAACTCTGTTTAGTCGGAAACCTACCTCACTTTTGATTTAAGCAAAAAGACATCAGAGACAGATAATAAAAAATGAACTGATGAGCAAAATGAACTCATCTATAATGGAAAGTCCTGTGGATTATATTTATGGAAATTCTTTTTTTTTTTCTTTTTTTTTTTTTTTGGCCACATATACTTTTAATGGACCCCAGTCTGTGATTGACAGCTTTAATATTCTTTCCATAGGCATGAATCAAGAAACCTGGTCTATTTCAGATTTTTTTGAAGAAAATTGAAAAGGGTAAGAAACTGTGTGTGTGTGTGTGTGTGTGTGTGTGTGTGTGTGTGTGTGTGTGTGTGTGTGTGTGTGTGTGTGCGACTGAATAGAAGTAGGCTGAGAATGAGAAAAGGTAAAGGAGAAGAGAGAGAATGAAATCCATCACGGCCATGAATGCTTAACATGATCCACTCTCGTTAATGTTGCTGCAAATCTAGAAAAAGCATTGGCAATTAACGTGAGTGATCATGGCTGGCTTTTTATTGCAACCGGGAGGGGGATGAGGAATAAATATAATTTACATGACTTTTAATTATGGCTACATGCAAAATTGAATATCCCACAAGATGTTATAAGGGAACGCACAACACTTTATAAGCGAACTGTTCTTAGGGTTGACTGGAATACGTCAATCTGTGTGCCACCCCGGCCATTTGCACATCTCATGTGGACTTTTAGGTCTTTTATATAAGCTTATATTACAATTTGGCTTTCTGCCCAAATCTCTACTTTTTGAAAGAAAGCTTGGACAAATCAACATCAAAATCGATTATAGCCTTTTTTTATGCCAGCTAAAGGTAAACATTGACCCACTGCGCATGCACACAGCAGAATGTGTCCTCCACATTTAACCTAGTCATACAGCAAAGCCTAGGGAGTCAAATGCCTTGCTCAAGGGCACTTCAGTCATGTCCTGCCAGTTCAGGAAATCAAACTGGCAATTTTCCAGGCACAAGGCTGGTTCCTTAACCACCAGGCCAGTCAACTACAGTCAGATGATGTTTAGGTTTATGTTGAGAACCAGTAACAGACAGGCAGGTTTATGATTATTCTCAATCACAGATAAGAGAGGTTTAGGAGTTCCATTCAGCAGCCAATTCACACCATACCACACGACCTTGACCCACTATTTCATGTTGACATGTAAGATGCCAGTGGGTTTCAGAACAGTGTTTAAAGTACACTGCTGTCTAAAGTGGTTCAACCCCCAAAAATGTAGGACATAGACTCACACAGTTGTCCTAAAATGAACACTGCATTACTAACATGGTCAGTAGAGGGCACAAATCAGAGGCACAGAGAGTTTCCACAGAATCAGCTTTAGACTCCCTGGTGGAAACCATTGAGCCTAATCACTTTAACCTTCCTCATCAGGTCCCTAGTAAATACATTTTCTAATTCATCATTTTCTATATTCCATGGTTCACTCGGCCCGAATATGGGGAAATCATTTGAAATTCTCCACTTGATGAGCTTCTACTCTGGAGTAATTACTTCAGCACAATAAATGGAACTGTGGCCGCGTACAGCGGCACACACTCCAGCACACTCTGGCACACTGGGAGGAGAGGGACAAGAAAGAGGGGAATGGATGGGGAGGAAGAAAAAAAAAACGCCTCCCTCTAACTGTCTGTATGTCTAGAATCCAGTAGTTGTGTCGTATACAGAAGTCACATTTACTGCAAATATTGAGTAGAAATCGGCACATATTTGTAGAATAGGTAAATTATATATTGTAGCACCTATAAATGTAATGCATAGTTTATAATATAATAATATAATATGTAGTGTAATAATATAATTCATAGCAATAGAGTCAAATTTATAGTGCTCTAGCATCATCTTTATATTGTTTGAGTATTACTAGGGCAAAGTGAAAATGTAAGGGTGGAGGGTGTAAGCTCTGGAGTCATGGTGGTTCTAAACAAGGCTCAAGACATATCTCTACACCTTAGCTTTTGAGGCTGAATACTGATAGTCCTATATCTGTTTATATATATATATAAACATTGTAAATAATAAAAGTCTCTATGAAGAATATTCACAAATTCACAGATTATTTACAGGTAAGTGCATATTGGTAAATGGAAGAAATACTGCATATTTTTGTCATGTTATTTTGAAAAAAAAAGCCAAATAGTGTGTTGTGTAGTTGTGTAGTTAAGTGTGTGTGTGTGTGTGTCTGTGGTCTGCTGAGAGCAGTACGGGTTGTACAGTCGAACAGATGCAAGAAGGATGGACCTGCAATACCACTCCTTCACACACTTAGGAAGAAGCAGCCTGTCTCTGAAGGAGCTGCCCAGTGCTGCCAGAGTCTCATGCATGGGTCGGAGTCATTCTCCAGCCTGGATGCCAGCTTTGGTAACATCCTTCTGTCTCCCATCACCTAAGGGGCTTCCCAGGAGAGAACTGGCCCTCTTTATGAAATTCTTCAGTCTCTTCCAGTCTGCTGCCAAAATACTGCTGCCCCAGAAAACCACACCATAAAAGATCGTAGATGCCACCACTGGGTCAAAGAAGGTCCTCAGGAGTGCTCCCTGCACTCCAAATGACCTCAAAAGGCAGAATGTGCTCTGGCCTTTTTTGTAAAGTGCATTGGTGTTAACTGACAAGTCCAGTTTGATTTTTAAGGTTATAACACCCAGGTACTTACAAGAGTGCACTCTCTCAATATCAACTTCCTGCATGTTCATTGGTGGAGTATCTGCATCTGTGGAAATCTACCACCAGTTCTTGTTCTTTCTCTTGTTTATCTGGAGGTGGTTCTGCCATCACCAGTCCACTCAGTCCTGAATCAGTCCTCTGTACTTGCTGTGCTCCTCATTGGTGACAGGTTGGTGAGATGTACATGAATTCCTTGAGGCACCCCTGTGCTACTGACCACCTTGTCTGAAAGACAGTACCATGCTCCCACATACTGTAGTTGGTTGGTATGCTTGTCCAGTATCCAGTTTGAAAAGTGAATGACCACACCAACATATTCCAACATGTCCTTCTGCAGCCCAGGGTGTATGGTTTTAAAGGCACTGGAGAAGTCAAAGAAAGTTATTCTCTCAGTGTTCTCAGGCTTCTCCAGGTAAGAAAGAGCTCTTTGTAGAAGATAGATGACAGCATCATCTACACTGATGCCAGGCTGGTAGGCAAACTGAAGAGGATCCATGAATGTGCTCACCAGAGGGCAGAGATGGGTAAGGACCACCCTCTCCAGTGACTTCATTAGTTGAAAAATCATTGCCACTGGCCTGTAGCTGTTTAGGTCCTTTGGGTGCTGTGTTTTCACTACATGAACCACACAAGATGTTTTCCACAACTGTGGTACTCATCACTCACTCAGCTCATGTTAAACCTGTTCTCAACTACAAAACAGAGCTGATCTTCCCAGCACTTGAGGAGATTGGTGCCATACGCACCTACAGGTTTCCTTGTCTTGCTCATTCCTCACCTGGACCATTGCGAAGGACAGACTGGAACAGGGGGCTGGGTGCTGAAATGTGTGGATGGTAGAGGGTGGCTGTGAACAGAGACCTGTGCAGATGGGAGTGAATGTGAGAGCAGGGGGAGGGCAGAATGCTGTTAGTATCTCTGTGGGGTGAGGGGCAGGTGAGTGATCAAATCTACTGAAGAACAGATTGAGATTCTGGTCCCGCATCACCTGGGAGTTGGGCCATCTCTTGTGACCAGAGATGATATTAAGGCCTTTTCAAACTCTGCTGATATTTTTATGTTGTAACTGTTCCTCCAGCTTCCTCTTCTAGCTGCCCACATTCTCCTTCTCAGCTCCTTCTGTACAGCTTTCAACTTTGAAACTCATTGAACTTCATAAACTATAGTATAAAAATATATACATTCAGATATTTGAATTTTGAAAAATTAAGACATGCCACATTTATTACTACTTAAAAAGTCTAAAATTAGAATCCTGTTTGGCACAAAGCATTTAAGCACAAAATCCCTATGCCAACTCTGAAGCAAGTGTTTGGAGCTGGGCATTGTCATGGTTAATAACCTGGAGAGCTCTCAATCAAAGAATCCACTATGAATTCTATGAAGGTATTACAGGGTCTTTGAGAAAAATGTGAGACCATCTGTCAAAAAGAATTGAAGCTGAAGCAAATTAAGACCATGCAACATGACAATGACTCAAATCATTACACTAAATTCACCAAGGAATAGCTTAGAAGGAGAGTTCTGGAATGGAATGGCCAAGTTTGGATCTTTATCTTAATGCTGTGGGGTGATTTGAAACAGGCTATGCATGCAAGCAACCCCTCAAACATCACACAGCTAAAAGAATTCTGCCTGGAGGAGGGGGAAAAACTTTCCCCCGGCTGTAGTTTATAGAATATGAATATATGTAATAATATGGTACATATGATCAAAATTGAGTGAATATATAACCATACATAATTGTTTTTTCAAATCAATTCATCTTATCTTCATACTATGTAGAAATGATTTGAATTTAAGGAATGTGTATACTGTAAGTGAATATAGATGATGCTGTGGAAACTGAGTTATAGTGTTTGTTGGTGTTTTGCTCTGAAATTGAATCCAACCTATCAATGCTGCCCTTCATCATTACAGGAAAGAATGGGTAGCAAACAAACAAACAAATAAATAAATGAATAAATAAATAAATGGTTTAGTTTGAGTATTCTGTGGGGAACATGTGCTATATTTAGGTAATTGGCAGTTGCTCTGCCCTCCTGATCCAGAGACGGCTAATTTTTGGAGACGTGCCCTCCAGAGAGCTGATTGGGCGGAGAGTCGTGGGGATGATTAAAGCGTACAGTGACACGGTGGGCACAGTGGGTGAAAGTTAATCGTGTCAACATCACAGACGAGGACGCATTTATCCAATGTCGTCTGGAGGAAGACTCGAGCAGGCAGAGGAGAAAGTGTGTGTGTGGTGGAACGTGTGTGTTAGGGAGGGGTGCGGAGAGAGAGATACACACTCGGCATAATTACAGCTAACGTTTGGCGCAGTGACAGATGGCAGGTGTGTTAAGGTGAGTGAGGAGAGGTCATTGTGTAGAATCAAAGGCTCTTTCGGCAGTGAAGAGGAAACAAATGACATCAGCTATTATGCAACCCTCACACTGCTACCATCTCGCTCCGCGACACGACACGACTGGAAGGAAAAGAACGAGGAGATGAATGTTGGCTCTCTGTTTTTAAACGGAACATGTTTAACACAGAGATTTGTGACTTCTGGGAGGTGAAAGATGTATTATGTGATTATATACTGGAGTTTTCCATTTACTGGTTCAAACATCAGAGAAAAGTAACAAAGTTAGAAGAACACAGGTTTGGGTGCAGATCTTCTCTGTCAATTTGTAAAGTTCCATCAGCAGCTCGTCTGAATTCCCAGATGAAGGACTGATCACATAAGCTAGGAAACCCAAGGAATGTGCTTGAGTTCTTGGGAAGATGTTTCCTCTTGCAAAAGCAAGCTGGCAAAACCACATGGACGGAGGACTTTTGAGAGGATAAATGAACCTCCCAGCATGACAGAATAAACAACCATTGTTTGTATCAAATGAACCAATATTGTATGACTTTATGACCAAATTCTCCCCTCATTTATAAAGTAGAACCAGATGCATGATTTATTTCAAATACAAGAACTTACAATTGTGGATCTTCCCAGCATGTTCTGCCATCAATTCAGCACTGAATTTTGCAACAATTGCTGGGTATTTCCACTCATCTCATTGGCAAGTCATCAATGGATGTATCTTCAGTTTTATGGGCAGAACAAGAACACATGCGAGAACTAGATATTCATTTTTATTTTCCATTTGAAGTCAGTGTTAGAAAATGTTAGAGTTTGTCTATTGGTATCTGCTCCTCTCTCTCTCTCTCTCTCTCTCTCTCTCTCTCTCTCTCTCACACACACACACACACTCACTCTCCCATATACAGTATTTATACAGTCAATATATACAGTGGCATACAAAAGTGTGGGCACCTCAGGTCAAAATGACTATTATCTCCAATATGTGCTCAGATAACTATGGCCGTGGTCTGAGACCTTAATTAACCACTTAAGGTCATTGCTGGTTCACAATCATTGTTAGTAAAGGCCAGGCAAATCAATTTCCTAAGCTTTATAAATAATCAGACTCCTCTAACCTTTTCCTGGGTTCTTCTAAGCACCTATCTAGCACTCTGAAAATGAAAACAGTTGAGGTCCACAAACCAGGATGAAAGTGTCATCTTTAACTTTATGCCTTTTAGAGATCATTTCATCTTGAATTTGCTTAATTGCTCACAGTTACAGTCATTTTGACCAGGGCTGCCCAAATGTTTGCATGCCACTTTAGCTTAAAGTGGCACAAAAGTCTTGGAATTCAAATTCTGGGTCATGCTGCTTGCAATCAACAGCCAGAGTTTGAAAGACCAATACTGGAAAATAGTCTATGCTTTCTTTGGGCGGGTAGCTTCCACACCACAACCAGTAAGATGTCTGTAAGCCACTGGGGATCTGGTGTTTTCCTCTGAGGGCATTGACTGTCCAGCAATGATTCTACGGGATTGGGAGTGTGTGTGTGTGTGTGTGTGTGTGTGTGTGTGTGTGTGTGTGTGTGTGTGTGTGTGTGTGTGTGCACGCATACAAATTATTATATTTTACATGATATTTATTTATTTAAATGCTAGTGCATCATCTACTGTTGTTCAGCCTGGCTTGTAGCTCATGAAAAACCCGAACTTAAAATATCAGAACATTCAAATTGAATTTTTAATATATTGCTGTTCACAGTAAAATATCATGATATCACTTGTAATGATTATTCATTATTCATTCCTCATTACAAACACATATGACTATAATTTTTCAGTGATTTTTTCAGTGAGTTTTGTGTATGGATCAGAAATGACATGATGCTTTGATCCATGATAGAATATGAGTAGTGATTTGCTATTGATAATTGAATATAAAGGACAATTCGTTTAATTTTATTCCTAAATGTCTACAGGCCATGACCTTCTAACTTTAGCCACCCTTCCTCCACATTAAATCAGACAAAATCTGCACACAGGCTGTCACACAACTTTCATTCTCCCTTAAGAATTTCTAACTTTGTTGAGTGGTCCATCGTTCCGGCGTTTGGTTTTGCCGCATATTGCTTCGGCCATGCCGTCTGGGAACCTGTTTATCGGGTATAGTTGTAAAAGTTGATGCGTGATTTACAAGGCCATTACCAGGCAGTCTCAAGACACTGATCCCAGTCAGGAGAGGCATATTGTATTGTCACTGCATGACAAAGCAGGTTGCCAGCGGTGGAGGAGATTACACTGGTCTGTTTGAGGGCGACGTTTTCAACAAGGGAATTAGAGCTAATCGTCCATGTAATGCAGTGCCACTCATTTTTTGACAGGTACGAGACGACGGTGACTTAAATCTTTAGTCTTCAGCCAAAAAAGCATCTATTCCTACCTTTTAATCTACTCGTCTCCACCTCTAATCACATCCCGCATTCATTTGACATGCAAAAAGCATCTGTAAGCACTGTATGTGCCACTCTAGATCATGCAGACACACGGAACAGGAATAGTCTTCACACTTCAGAGGCCTTTTATTGTTCCTCCACTGAAACAAGCCAATGATAAGTATAGTGTTGCGTTCCCGGGCTTAGCACAATGAATTTGGTCTAGTGTGTTTTTTTTTTTTTTTTCTCTTTCCCTTTGCTTTCTTTCCTTTCGCTTTCATAGGTTGGACCACATGTCAGTGTTCAGTTGAGGCCCCACATTCCTCAACCTCAGGGCCCAATCAGCAGGCAGTATTTTGCTACAGGGATCTGAGCTTTAAAAGGCTGGTAGCATTGGCTGAGACGCTGGGGTGAAGGGTTATGTTTTGCTTTTTGTTTTTTTACATTTTGTTGATTAGACTCTGCCTATTAACTCGGGCTACCTCTGTTAGTTAAGCCTAGATGGTTAGACTCTGCCTAACAAGGCTACCTAGACTCACCCAGGGGCATTGCCTCGCTGCACAGTTGGATGCCACCCTTGATGCCACCCCTGTTTTTTAATGTTTCATTCTGACCTGCTTTCTCATTGGCTTCTGGAAGGGTGTGCCCCTTCATGACATCACATACACAACCATTGTGCACACATGTTAGGAAAGGAGTGGGTGCCAACCCTTGTATTTTATTTTTTTGTCAGGTTAGTGCAGTTTTTTGTGTTGTTTTGTTTGTTTGTTTCTTTTATTTGAGCCCCACTTTTCCCTAGGTTGCCCATGGGGTGTAACAATAATTCCGATCTTCTCACACTCTGAATGAGTGCCCACACTCTGAAAAAAATGGCTACAGGTTGGGTGGATGGAAGTTATTTACCATAAAAGTGCATCATTACTTTTTAAAGCATCCATCTCTGCTCTCAAACCTTTCACCTTGCCAAGGCTAGAATACTCCTCTATGCATGACTGACCCGTTGTCTTTTTGAAGGCCACTTAAAGCGACTCTAGAGTCCCTTGGGTCTTCAGTCTGCAGCTTTCTTCTTTCTGAAAGGGCGCGAGACCCAGTGACACTCGTTCAAAAACTCTGCATGACTCTTTTCTGACTGTGCCAGTCAGCAAAAAAGACAAAGAGCCCCCCATCTCCAAGCCTGTGAGCTGTCAGCTTCTATTTAGAGTAAGTATTTATTCCTCACCGCTGGTTTTATTTATTTATCACAAAATATGCGTCAGGGGGTTGACTCACAAGAAGACACGCAGAGACGCACATAAAAACCAGCAGTGTCAGGACAGTTAACACTTCAATACACACCACTCTCTCTCTCTGGAATGAAGCAGCAGCCCATTGATGCTGCTCTCACTCAAAGTCAGCCTGTATTTCAGCAGAGCAAACAGGCAGAAACAGCTTGTCCGAGATAAATCATCTGAACCAGTGGAAAAGGAGGAGAAAAAAAAAAGTACAAGAGAAGTATGATCAAAGAGCACGGACACCAACATGGGAAAGCTTCGTCTCATAAAGGAGGAAATTTTCAGGTTTCAAGTCAAAGTTAGAGCTTGTTTTAAACGGTCATTTTACACCTGAAAATGAAAACTGTTGCATTTTATCTTTTTTTTTTTTCTTCTCCTGCCTTCATGCTCTTCTGCTCACGCAGACCTGCAGGTTTCCAGGGAGCCCAGACCTTAACATCAGTGCATGGGTTTGAGAGGACTTGGAAGGAAAGAAACAGGTAATCCAACTTTGCCATATTTCAAAGTAATACAACTTTACCACCATGACCTGCTGGTTAGGGAACCTGCCTTGTGACTGTAAGGTTGCTAGTTCGAATCCCTGAACTGGCTGGGTATGACTGAAGTGCCCCTGTGCAAGGCACTTTACTCCCTAGCTGCAGCCTGGGCACCATGGATAGGAATGCCCACTGCTCCGGGCACATGTGCTTACTGCCCCCTAGTGTGTGAATTCACTAACGTGTATATATATAAATATAAATATATATATATATATATATATATATATATATATATATATATATATATATATATATATATATATATATATATATATATATATATACATAAATATATATATATATATATATATATATATATATACATAAAAATATATATATAACAATGCAAATAATGTCTTGTGCCTCATTCTGAACAGCTCCTTTGAACCAGCAAGTCCGATTTCTTGGTGCAGACTACTCCACAGGTTTATGTGCAAAGGCTCAGTCACCCTTACATTTTCACTTTGTCCTAGTGACTATTAAAGCCCTTGACTAGAGGACCTCGGTGTCCTAGTATTTGAATATGTCACTAATAGCTCTGAAATATATTTCAGTCCATGCCCATGCACTGCTTGATAGGTTCAAGAATTTGCATCCTAAAAGCAGCGGACAGCCCATGCAATAAAGCCAATACTGGTGTAGCATGTGCCCTTCTTTGGGTCCCAGTAGGAGTCTCTACGGTCAGGACCATTTGCAGCCATGCCATAGCTCAGTGACTAAGACATGTAAAGAGACTGTTACAACAATTCAGTCATGATTACACAAAAGCATAAAAAAAATATACTGGTCAGCAACTCAATCTGCCAGGTCTTGTGATCAGCCAATGAAAACCTCAGCACTAAAAGTAAACACAGGACGTAGATAAAGAAAAATAACCATGTATTTATGGTTGTTGTTCCACCTAAAATGATGCAGTAGCTTAATTCTTGCACTAGTATGTGGAATGGAATTTTGTATACAAAGCAAACATCTACTACAAAGGGTAGCCTTCAATATATATCACTTATGTCCCACTCATAACCATTTATTTATTTATTTATTTATTTATTTATTTATTTATTTATTTATTTATTTATTTATTATTCATTTTTATTTTTTTTACATAAGAAGCAAGTGCAAATGGCTGTGCAAACAATGACTGCAACAGGATATTGTACTTCCATTCTTAGTCCTCTAGGTAATACAAGATACATAGAATCTGGGGTGTGTTCAGTTCAGTTGAGGATCAGGTTGAAGTTGTGTATTGAGTGATCATTAGTTATTTAGTGTGTGATTGATATTTTTTTCATTCACCATAAAAAAACAAAAAAACAACAACAACAATCTGTTAACAATCGTAATTGTTTTGGCACAAATTAATAAAAGTAATGGAGTATAAAGGCTTAAGGGATTGTCCAAACATCATTCTAGGTTTTATAAAGGCCCTCTGATATAGGTTTGAAATCAGCTGACCAGGTCTACAGAGCTCAAGCGCCAAAATGGAGACAGCATTGCATTTCAAAAGAGGAAATCCAAGTTAACGGTCAAATTTCCATTTGAAAGTGAGACGTGTAGCTTTTCTTTTTTTTCTTATTTATTCTTTCCTCCTGGCTTCCGTTCATAAATATCGGTAGGTTTCACATAAACCCAGACCTCCACATCAATGGATGTGCTTAGGAGGGCTTGGATGGTGACTGAAGCTCTCTGCAGAAGCACTCTAAGGGAGTTTCATGAAAGGAACTGAAGCTATAGTTCAACTCATTTCAATTAAAGCCAAAGTGTGACAGTGGCAAGAAAAAACTCTCCTATTAGGAAAAAGAAACCTTGAGAGGAACCAAGACTCTGTTCACCCCTGATAGTGGCAATAAAGTTCTGAGAACCCAAACACCTGATATTTGAGTTGTTGAGGCTTCTGCAACATTTTTTGTCATCTTCTGCCCTGAAAAGAACTTGTGGTGATTCTCAGACTGGCCATGGGATACCTCCAGATACTATCCAGCAACACATTACACTGTATACCAGTTAATCTAAAATTATATCTATATAATATCATGAAAAAAAATATCAGAAATATGACCTCTCATTTTAGTCTTTTTGGCTTTGTTTTTGGTCAGTATGACTTAAGCTCATGACGATCAGAAATCCAGAATGTCAAATTATTTGAAAATTTCATTTGAATCTTCAAAAAAGAATAAATAAAAATAAATAAATAAATAAATAAATAAATAATAAAAAACAAGAATTCAAACCAGAGTTTTCAAATTAACGTGTAATTTTGATCAATTAACCACAGAAAAGTTAAGTGGCTGTGGCTGAAATGGATCCCTTTTCCCTCATTAGGATTGCTTTTCATAGTGCACAGTTGAATTTGGACACTTCCTCAACAGCACTGTGGGTCAGCACCGGTCTTGTAAACCAACATGAGTGTCTGAGCTGTGTTTAAGCTCCGCCTTCACACACAAACTGAATTCTGAAATAAAGAAAGTAAAGTTCTGTGATGTTCATGGAATAATCTTTGAATTATGTTGTTTGCAAACATAATCCTCCCAATTAATGAACTAACGTTACGAGAAAACATCTGAAATTGACCACGTCCAGTGGCTGGTAACTATCACTGACTCAGCTAAGTGGCTACATGGGCAAACATCATCAGCTCCATTCGTTTGTTGTAGTGCGCTACGGTGTTTACTATAAATTACCAGTGAATTGAGGGAGATTGTCTTCTTCTTCTTTCAGCTTCTCCCTTTGGGTCTTCTTCTTCTCCTTCAGCCCGGCAGCTCCATCTCCAACATTCTTTGTCCAATATATCCACTATTCCTCCTCAACACATGTCCAAACCACCTCAACCTGGCCTCTCTGGCTTTATCTCCAAACTGGTCCACCTTTACTGTCTCTCTGATCTGCTCATTTCTGACCTTGTCCATCCTTGTCACTCCAAACGAAATGAGGGAGATTATAGTGCCCTCAAAATCATGACTGATTCCACTTCATGATTCACACACTCGAAAAAGGTCTGAAATACTCATTAATGCCCTAAAACCTAAATAGGGATCTATTTCGGTCATAGCTTTCTGTCTGTTGGGCAGTTTGGCAGATTAACAATCTGGCATTTCCTTAAAATAATTAAAACATATATTTTATAAAAACATTTTTGCCCATTTTAATAAACATGACACTGATTTGTGTATTTACTGGATCTGACTGATATAAAACATTTTAAAAGTTATTAAAATATTAAATATAAAAAATATAAAAAATTATAAAATATTAAATATTAAAAGTTCCACCTTAAATAGGAATGCAGTTACATTCTGGTGCCATAAGCTGTACAGTATCTGCTGCCTGTAGTTTCTGCACCATTTAAGGTGGAATGGAATTTTCCAGCCAGATAAAAACTCCAGCCTTGTAGGAACAGCTGTGTTTACAGTGTCAGAAATTGGCACGTTCTAGATCACTGGACACCAGTTAGCAATCCCAGTTAATTGGCAAAGAGTTGAAACTTCAATAATTTGCATCAACCATGTGAAGGCCAGACCCCAGACACTCTAAAACAAAAAAAAAATGATGAATGTGATTAATTGAAGTGAATTAATCATAAATCATGTAATTAATTCAAGGAATTTGAATCATTTGACAGTTTAAAAAAAAATTAAAATCAGAATTAAAATAAGAAAAGGTTTAAAACACCACATTGTTAATAAGTCACAGATGATAAATGTACCCTTTTGATCAAAAGAACATTTTCATTATATTCAAATCTATTTTTTTAGATGCACTAGTACATGATCTGTGGTTTATCTCAGACACTGGTACTCAGATCAGGACCCTGAATACAGTTGACCAGAACTATGAGGGTCTGGGACACAATGTCGGAATGGACACAGTAGGGTTGGGGGTATTTTAGCCAATTTTGTTTTTCTGGATGTAGACAAAGGACACCCCCTGCTGCATCCCCCTCTCCTGGCTACTGCAGTGGAAGCTGAGCGCCTGCCGTGACTGCTGAAGCCTAGTTGATTTAGTTTAAGGTAAATTTAGCACAGACCCCAGGGACCGCAGATTCAATTCTCTTCATAATACAATGACGCTCGGCGTAAAAATGACACCATAAATTACCGACAGGTGGGTGGCAGGTTGGTCCCCATTCGTTAAATAAGTCACATTAAACAGACTGAGGATTTATGGTATTTATTATTATTATTATGTAGTTTATGTTTAATTTATTTATGATATATTATAGTCCATTTGGACCAAAAGTGCGACATTTTAGAGGGTATGGACACAGTGGTGTGACTAATGGGGTCAGAAATACTCTTATAGTTGCTGACACAAGTCTACAACTAAGACTCACAGAGAACTATTCTTTTGATGCATTGAAACTAAATACATATGTTTGTTTATTTATTTATTGAGCATCAGTCTCAGCATAACTTTTATACTGATCCACGCTAAGAAACACATGTTCTGGTAAGTGAAAGAATGAAAAGCAGAGCATGTCTTATTATTCAATACAATATTGCTATAATAAAATACAATTCAAAGCAGTGAAATGCTTTGACAGTTCATCCCCCCGGAGCTATAAGTTTTTATCTGCTAGTTTTTATTTATTTATTTTTTTAATCAAAATTGAACTATTTACATATTCTGTGAGTTAATTATTTGAGTTTTTTTTTAATCTGCATTTATATAAAATTCATATCCATATATGTCAAAGTCACTATAAAGACTTTTAGACTCAATATATCAAAACTGCTCAGAATGCAAAACAAAAGGGGTCAAACTCTCTGATTATATAAAAAAAAAAAAATGAAAGAAACCCAAAAATAACACATAAAATAACATGTATTAAATGTTTTTTTTTTTTGTAGTCATTGGTTGGTTCTGGTTTCACTCTGCAGTTTAGCAACACACTAAAAAAAATTAATACATCCTGTCATCATCACCTATGTGGGATGTGTCTCCTTATATTAGACGTTGATTGGTTTGTGGAGGGGTGCGCATTTGACACCCACATCTTATCTCTACAATTTTACCTTAACCACCTGCTAAACTCTGCCTCCCTGATACCATTTTTTCATGTCAGACCAAATTCTGTTTTTTGGTCTGGACTGTGATCCATGGCACCTTGCAAACCTGCAAACCAAAAGGCGTGAACATTTGGACCAAACAGGTTGTGAAAGCACCCTAAGAATTGCTCCGTCCAATGCTTTTTAGATGAGCTGAAATGGCACCTTTACCTGACCTCACTGAGGCTCTCATGAGACTGAATGCAATCAAATCCTCCTCAGAATAAAGTTTCAACATGTAGTGTAAAGCCTTCCCAGAAGACTAAAGGCTGTTACAGAAGGAGATATCTGCGGAATTTGGATTTCAGTGTATAATATCCTTAAAAGATCTCATAAGGGGAGAGAGTAGATATATTACCGGTGGTAAGTTCCTTGTAAATCAGAAGTACACCTCAGCCTAAATGAAAACGTGAGATTAAAGTGCACGCTGATGATACTATGTGATCAGTTTAGCCTGCTGGTGATCAATAACTGCAGGATTTACAGCTGCATTACGGGATTAGCCCTCTATGACAGCCTACATGATTAGGGCCAGACATAGTATTACAAAGATGATGTCTTAAATTGGATTTAAAGCATGAAGCGTTCATGTGGCATCTGCCTAAGTGTAACAAATACGAGCTCCCCGATGATGCATGTAAACATGTCAGCGTTATGTTTTCCCTCCGATGCAGACAGAGCATGAAATAAGCCATAATAGTAATTAAAATCTCATAGGATCCCCGGTAGGTCCGTGACACAACACCGACATTCTTCACAATATAGCAAAAAAATATAACAGTTGAAATTGGCTTACATTTAGCATGTTTTCAGCAGACTGTTTAATCACATTTACCCTAATAACAACATTATTGATGTTACTATATTAACTCGATCTGCACTGAAGGTGATTTAACAAAGCCCAACGTTTATAGATGGTTATCCAGTCAGTGTCAGGAAATCTCATTCTGAACAACAAAACCCACAAATAAGGATATTATTTAGGTCTTTTTCATGTTTTGTCTTTTTCTCTGATTGAATATAGCAAAAGAATAAGCTCTGAATGAGCTCAGTCAGAAAAACACAGCGCATTCAACAAATGTACACCTTTGTCCATCCTTCGTACTGGAGCAAAAACACGGTAGCTAAAAGAACGCATTCTACTATGATCTGTTTGTCTGTGCACAGTGTAAACATGCACCACCCATTTAATCATCTGTACAGAACAATTACACCAGTTAACACACATTCAACCAGTACAGTTCCATTCCATCACGCAGTGGCCGCCTGCAATGACTGTAATTACACAATAACTAAGGGATATTTCATGCTTGATGTTTTCTTGTTTTATTAAATATCATTTACCTTTCTGCATAAAATGCAGTTTCCAATTATTTATAAGTGCTATTTTACTGCTTTTATATGCAGCATTTTCCTTAAAATCGAATTATTTGTGTGTTACAGCAAAAAATAGTCAAGTTGCCAGGACATGTTTGGCTTCGCATTGTATTGCATTGCATTGTAACCAAAAATGAACATGAACAATAAGAAACAAGAAACACAGCCACTGTATGACTCACTGTTGTCCATAAACATGGACTAAAGTATAAAACAGAGCTAAAACAACAGCAGAATCTTAAATTCTGAGTTTCTATCTGTTGCGTTTTATTTTATTACTGATCAATAATCATGCACTGCACTGTAATTGTAATAGATTTTCTTTGGCATTGAAAAGTTTTAATGACATACTGTAGGACGAGTCACAGCTGCTGCATTTTTACATTGTCATACTTTTATTTAAAGGCTAAAATTATACAAATAGCTGCTTTAAAGACTTAAAGATTTTGTTTCTCCTCTTCAGTTCATTGTGTTGAGCCTGGCTTTGCTGGACTTCTCCAGCAGGCTGAGAATTGAAAGAGGGAGGGGTTGTTTATTTGATAGAGCATGCTGTGCCAGCTCCACTCCACTAAGACCCCCAGCACCATGCGTTTCTCCCCGCAGTCGACCTTCACCATGTGCAGGCAATGTCAAAGAGCAGAACATGCTGCGGACCGCAGCCCAGTCGTGCCCTGGAGGTGTGTGTGTGTGTGTGTGTGTGTGTGTGTGTGTGTGTGTGTGTGGGTGGGGTGGGTGAACAATTGAGCAATGATTTTAATCCAGTGAATTGTCAGTGTTGGTAGTTTTTGCAATCTGACGATAATAACTATCAAGTGATTTAACTTTTAGAACCCAATGTTAATTGTGATGGATGGATGGATGATAGTTTGTCATACCTTCATTCATACATTTTTTTTATGTATTTATAGGAGACAGTCACACGTACCAGATATTCTTATTTTCAGGAGATCTTAGCCTCCTCAAATTTTCTTCATCTGAGATGTAATTCTGAGATTTTAAATATTTAGATGAATTTTCTTATAAGGACTCTTAGACTGTTGAAACTGAGTTATGAATAGAATGACAAGGATATTTACATTAATACATTCTTCAAAGTACTCCAAATACTCCAGATAAAACTGATCAACAAACGAAATGTCCACCATTAGCCCTTCTCAGAGCTTTTATTCTGAAATTTGAACAGTGCTAACAGCCCCTCCCTTCTCTGGGTCAGTGATGTCATAAGCCCGGCCCACTCTCTCTGATCAGTCAGAGCCTGTAGGCAGGTTGAGCATGTACAAGTGGACAGAGCAGTAAACATGCACTGGAATCTCCTTTAGCATTTAAACTGGGATTTGATTCCAAAATGCAGATCTCAGGTTGGCAGTGAATAGAAATCAGTAGAGAGTTGTGTGTGTCAATAATTCAATCATTTGAATCCAGTATAAATCAGCAGTGTAGTTTTTTATAACCAGACAATAATAATACTTCAGTACATATAAAATAAACAATTAAAGTTGCCAGGAGCTTTAGAAATGTGTATATGCTTCCCATTTGACTGGAAGAATAAATAAAATAAATAAATAAAATAAATAAATAAAATAACACCAAACCAACCTCCCACCCCTTCCTGTGTGATCAACTGTAAGAAACCCTGAAGGCTAAGCCCCAGGTCTAAAGACCATCTAAGCACAGCCAGATCTAAACCTAACCCTAACCTTAACTATCAGTAAAATATGCTTATTGGCTTCATTTGAACAACCTGCTTCTACGCATTCGTCTTTGGCCACATGACAGTGGAAGGTGGGATGAAGGTGGGATGGCAAATTGAAAGCAGGTTCCAGAATATGTAAAAAATGTAATGTGTACATATACACAGATGAAATAAGTGATTGTATTGGTGTAGTTTTATAGTCTGGATGCATTAATAATTGAATAAATGTCATACCTACTTTTACAGTCCGGCACTAATAACTGAGTGATTTTAACCCAGTATGAATGTGCCTGCAAACACCTAGTCTTTACATCCTGGTAATCCGTGGGAATTTGGAGAAGTTACATATTATCCTGAAGTTTTCAGCCCACACTGCACATCACACTGCCCCACCTGACCAATCTCTTCTGGCTCCAGTGGTGATCCTGTGCTTCACTGCCACATGGGCCTTGGTTCATGAGGCCCAACAGAAGTGGGGGAGGATATCCCACCATCCCAAGCAGCCCAAGGCATACTTCACCCCACCCTCCATCAAATGGAGCCTTAATGATTTATAGATGTTTGCTTTAAAAAGCCATTGGCATTAATCCCATGGCTCATTAACCGTTTAATTAAAATTAAATTCGGTGGTAGGAGTTAAGCAGATTGAAAGTGTTGCTCCCTGCTAGGTGGCTGGTGACCGGCCTCGCTTTTCTCTGAAGCATTCCTTGGAGAAAGGAGGGGGGGAAGTGTAATAGCGTATGTTTTTGAGAGCAAATTGACATGTGGAAATAATAGGCCACAGGGAAAGAGTGCGGGCATGGGAGGGGAAAGGCCATTAGAGTGAGGCTACGTGCGGCAAGCAGGGCAGTTTGCCAAGCAACAACAACAATAACAGCAACAACGGCGAGAGAAAAACCTGGAGCAGTGAATTTTTTGGTCATAGTTTTTAGGTGTACATTTCAGTCAGATTTCATCATGTGATTCCATCTCTCTCTCTCTCATAACAGCTGAGAATGTGCGTCAACCTTTACCACAGCCAGAAACTTAACTAAGATCTGTCAGGGCCTCTGAAAGGGCCCGAAAACTGTCGCCAAAGTGACAGGGCAGACGGATTCGGCACTTTCTCCAGCTCGCTCCAGCTTGGAAACCTTAGTCGCTTGGAAGGAGATATTTAAAAGCCTGGTACACAAGCCGGAGGGCGACAGCAGGAAAACAAAGAGTAATATTTGGGGGCTTTCTTCTGTAACACTGATACGGGATAATTAAGAGGGCTAGACTTCTTCACTAGCAGCGGTGGTTGCCGAGTGCCTTAAATTGCTTTCTAAATGGGTCTGTGTTACCCAATATGCGGTTTTTTATGTATGTTTCAACAACCTGAGGCAGCAATGGAGTGAGGAGGGAAAATGGCCTTTGATTGATCGCACGGCTGCAAGTTGTAACCTTAGCCTCGCCTTTCGCCCCAAACTGGTTTTTATAACATTTAAAATAGCAAGCCGGTAATGGCAAACATGGGCACTTTGCAGGACAATCTGTGGTCAAAAGTGCTGGGAAATGACAGAAGGTCAAATGTATAAGTCTACTGAAACACCTCCGCCCCCTGCACCTCCCTGCACCTCACTCACACTCACTGTTATCTCAATGTAATGAAGCAACTCTGCACTGAGACGCTTAATAGAGGAAATTTGAGCGGCACCATCTCCTCACCGTGATCGAGTCACTCTGGGCTGACTCTGCTGTCTCTACCTTGTTGGGCAGAGGTTTTTCGGAGTAATTCTTCGATTTCTGCTGCTTCTCGGCCTGGAAAGCCGTGAACTCCATTACATACTGGCAAGTAACGGGAGTGACCTGAGGCTGAGCAGTTCATGTGATCATGCACAGAGGGACAAAGGCCGAGTCCTACGTTTGAAAGAGTACCATTCAGAGGGTGTGATATTCCGGGTGTGAAACTGTATTTAGCACCAAATCTCTGGGCCTGGATATGACTGTGAGCCCAAGACCCCCCTTTGCACTTTCATTATTTGTGGATTTGTTTACATATGTATAAATATGGACTTGGATTTGACCATCTAAGATGGTGGTGATGTAACCAAACTCATGAAATTGAAGAAATGCAAAGACATCATTTGTAAAAAAAAAAAAAAAACAACAGAAATGTAGTTTTCTTGTGAAGAAAAAGTTGGGACCCCCTGTGCCATAATAGCTGGTGTTTCCTCCTGAAATGATGTCAATTCTATCTTTCCTATAACTGTCTATCATTCTCTGGCATCAACTGAATTTCTTTCAGCTATGTGATGTTTCAGGGTCAGTCTTTGTTCAGATGGTCTTACATTTTCCTCAAGTCCCCTCTGATACAATAAAGATTTCATACTGGTTTCTAAAATGGATCTCCAGGACCTGGTGCAGCAAAGCATCCCCAAACCATGATATTTCCACCACCGTGCTTCACAGTTCGTATGAGGTCCTTGTGCTCAAATGCATGGGATTCCTGCTTGCACTTCCCATGAAAATCTGATGGCAGATGCATGAACTTCAACTCTACAGACCTCAGAGGGCCCTTTTCCACCAAGGCGGAATGGATTCTGTTCTGGTTCAAAACCTAATTTTGAACCTTTCACCATTTCTACTAAAAAAAGGCTCTGGAACCTGAAAAGTTTGTCCGCAATTGGAACCAAATTTTTGTAGTTGTGATAACATACCATTAGTCTTCTACGTCTTCTTATCAGCAAACGTTGAACCATGTTTGATGCTGGTTGTTTTTTGAGGAAAGACAAACATCAGTAAGAGCACAAATGCTTGCAGCACCATCTTCTCACTTCCATTTACTGATGCTGTTGATGACGTTATCTGTGACGTATCCTTGGTTCCACTAAAACTGGCGTAAACCTGAAATGGTTTGCTAAAAAGCACCAATCTTCTTATAAGCCTGAATGAAACCAGTTAAAGAACCAGAGCTCTTTTGGTGGAAAAGGCCTAAAAGAGCTCTTTAGATCTTGCCATGGTGATACTTCTCAAATTCAACAATCAAGAGCAAAATAAACTAACGTCTGAGGTTTAAATAAGACTCGACAAAGTCCTCTCTAATGATGTCTAATCATTAGCAGCTGATGTGCTACACTTGATTCTAAAATATATTACTGATGATGTTTATAATACATTTATTCCGTTTTATCACCTTTGTCTCTAAATATCGTTAAAATAAGATTAAATGTCCATATGTTCAGTCTGAGGGTGTGCAATAGATGAAGTTAACCCTGTAAGGCCGCTTGTTGCAAAATTACATCACTTTTAGCTGTACCAAAAATTAACCTGCACAAAAATAAATCATGTAACACCACTTTTACATATCCATTAGGTCTTATTGTTTAGCCTTTGCGATGCCATTGGACAGTGAATATGTGTAAAAACGTCTGACCATCAAGCCATGAAGTCATTCGACTTGGGAACTTTTCTGGATCTCCCTCGTTTACTGAAGTGGATATCTCAACACTGAAGTAACTAAAATCCTTGAATTGTTTTTTGGGGTGATAATTAGAACGTCTAGAACATGTAATTCTGAGTAATTCTGAATGAAATCAGGATTTGTTGTGGTGGTGTTTCAAGCCTTTCCAGTAGCAGTATTTGAAACTTTGGCTGTATTCTATCTGTAAAAATACATATACATATGTTTTTCTGGGATTTGTTTACTCAGATATCTAAAGGCGGACACTGGTTGTGCGGATGGTTACTGTAAGGGTGAAGGGAAAGGTGTGAACATCCTTGACTGTATGGATGTCAGGGGGCAGGGGGATTGCCGATGAAATCACACCGCTGGTACATATACATCTTCTGGCACAGCATCAGCCTTGCCGTTATAAATGCCTGGCTCCTCTGCAAGAGGGACTGCCAAGCTGGAAACATTCCCAAGAAAGAGTTTGTGAACAGGAGAGGGTTTCAGGCACAACTAGCGTCTTCGCTCATCCTGGTAAGAATCAATCTTTGTTTGTGTTATTAAATATTCCACTAACTATATAATTTTAGTCTCTGTTTGTAATCGTAATTGATCATTTTTCCAATTTTATTCAGGTTTTATCGAGGTGTATTTTGTTCCTGCTGCTACAGAAGTGTAAGATTTGCATGTTTTCTTGTGGTGCACATATGGATACACCTGAAACGTCTGGACAGGTGCGTACAACCGACAAGACACACACATGATGAATTGGACTTGCACACTTCTGCGTGGCTTGCACAATTTTATTTATTTATTTATTTATGTATTTATTTATTTATTTAGGCTCCATTTTCATTGTGCCCCACATGTGGGCTACAAGTATATTTATACCACCTTATGGATCCAGGTTTAACATGGCCAATCAGCTGGTTTAAAGGAACAGTCGGCTATAAATAGGAAAGTGCTTATAATGGTGGTAAAAACCCAGTGCTGACACATATTCGCTGCAACATAAAGGTTTACGCAATCCTAAACACAGGACAATAATAAGCCATCTCACTGCTTGGTTTGTGGAAGGAAATGGGGCTTGTCGTCTCTCAGGGATTCAAATCCAAACGAGAGCGGAAAACAGCAATTAATCACACGGACTAGTTGGGTTGGCACATTTTATAGCACAACTTTAAGTAAAAGTTAATCGCTGGAATGCTTTAGAGGAAAAGTGTTGGGGTGCCAGGGTGTGGGGTGGTGGTGGGGGGTTGTTTTAAAGTCAGCTCAGCCCAAATGAGCTGCAGTACTGCGCTGGCAGCCGCGCCGCTCCTTTGCCGTGAGAGCATTGTTCAAACACAGCTCAGATCGCTTTCATTCAGTGCCCGAGTGCAAATAGGCAATAAGACAGCCCAGACAACAAAAGCAAGCCGAGGCCTGTGCAGTTGCCACTTCTCGCTCACCCCCGGTGGATAAGCAGCCACAGTGATTGCCTTGGCACTGAATGCCACTCCTTGGCATTGTGATACAGATGCCATTCTCGATGTGCATGACCCGGGTGCCATCATTCCCAATTCTGCCGATGGCATCTCACATTACAAATGAAAGTGAACATGAAATGTACACTGCATTACTGCACAGTGACTCATTGTTTATGAACTCTTACAACCCGAGATCCACTTTGTGGGCAGTTACATGCCGATTACTACATGCTTCATATCTCAGTATCAGAATAACCTACACACATGATACACAAAACAAACCACAAGACCCGCCCTATCTATTGTGAGCTCATCATTGTGTGATGAATTATGAGTTCGAGTTCAGGAACTATTTCAAATTCATTCGTTTCCATCTGAATTAAATCCCAGTTTAAATGCCGAAGGAGCTTCCAGTGCATGTTTACTGCTCTGTCCACGTGTACATGATCAACCTGCATACAGACTCTGACTGATCAAAGGGGGGGGGCGGTGTAATGACATCACTGACCCAGATATTGGGTTTAGATAGGTTTATTTGCTCACACAGTGGTCAAATTTCAGAATAAAAGTCTTAAGAAGGGATACTACTGACTCATATATAAATAACATGTACAATAAATTATTGCACTCTCAGCTGAAAATCCCTGTGGGGGATAAATTCCAACAGGATTACTTATCGTTTACTTGGTCTAAAACACAAAAAACAAGTACATTTCTAAAATCAAAGGATTATTTTATTTATATTCTGTTAGTAACTATATATATATATATATATATATATATATATATACGCCTATATATATATATATATATATATATATATATATAAAAAAGGTTTTAAAATTCAATCAGAATCAGAATCTGAATCTCTTTGTTTTTGCCAAAAGTATGTTGTTACACATACAAGGGAATTGTATGATATGTAGCGAACACAGCCTGGATTAAATGTTCCTTAGCATGTTGAACCTGGACAGAACACATCCTGACCACTTAGTTTCATGTGGTGGAGTGCGTAGTTCAATGAAATGTGTTTTTTATGAACATATTTTTTTAAGGACAGGAATTTTGGACATTTCATCTATTCCACAGACACGTTTGATGTGTGTTGGGGTCATTATCATGTTGGATCATGTTGGACATTCAATTATTTATTTATAAATGTATTTATTTTTTATTACAACCATTTTTCACAATAGGCCAGTCCTAATGGCAAAACAGCTTCCTAGAAAGCATGTTGCTACCACCACCATGCTTAACAGTTGGCAGGAAGAATGTTCTTGGCACTGCCTTGAATAGACAAATACTGTCTATTTCCCAACAAAAAAAAAACCTTTCTCCAGAAGAGATTTTCTTTGACTAATTGACTCAGCTGTAAACTTTGCGAGACTGAAGGTGTTGATTTTGGGGCTGTGGTCTTGGTGGGCAGCTTCTTAGTGCATGGTGATATGAAACTCACTTAACTGAAGACAGTGACTCTTGTATTCCTAAGGCTGGGTTGTTATTACTTTTATTTATTTATTTATTTATTTATTTATTTATTTATTTATTTATTGTATTTTTATGTATTATAGCTATTTTACAATTGGAATTACCATGAAACTTTGACCAAGTCTCACTAATTTTAACCATTCCTACTGGTCCATTTGTCATAAAAAATGTTTAAGACAGAAATAATTTGGCTTAATGGAACAGAGTAAGTAGTGTTTTTATTCCAGAAACAGCCAGGGCATAACCGTGCTCTCAGGGTGGGCAGAGCAGGAACAATTCATATTTTATACTTGAATATGTAATGTGATGTTTTAATTCAGATTGTGTGCATGTACTGCATAGGTGAGTTAAGAAGTAAGAAGCGATGAATGTACCTGCTGTACTCTGTGGAAATAAAATGAAAAATGTTTTGCCAGATGGGTTGCTGTGCTCATCTTCAGTCTACAGTGCTTCATGTGGTGATTTAAGACACTTAAAAATTAAACAAATGCAACAAGGATGAGCAGATAGTGTTATTTTCAGGAGATCTTGGACTAAATTTTGTCTTTGAGATGTAAAAATTAAGAAATTGTAAGTATTTATATAGATACTACTGTGTTATGATAAAAAAAATGAACTTGCACCTACATTTCTCTCACTGATCAGTCAGGGTCTGCATGCCGGTTGAGCAAGTACACGTGGACAGAGCAGTAAACATGCACTGGAAGCTCTTTTTAGGTTCAAACTGGGATTTAATTCAGTTGGAAAAGTGAATTTTATGCTGAACTTTAGAATTTTTGGCTGATGAATTATGCGTTTGACTCATCATCATTCACCGGTGGGCGATGATGTCCTGGTTGGTATCGAACAGTCATACCATGGCTGAGGAATGGATTCCCAAGTCTGTGAACTTTCAGTAATTATTTTGACCCATTCATTACCACAGCAATTAACACATTGTTAGTGACAGTGTTTCCAGCAAAATCATGAACACCCAGTGGTAACCTCAAATTCAGCAGCGATGCTCTAGAGAACACCGGCTTAGTTGTCTGTGTAATAATGGTGGAATCTGTAAATGGAATATATATGATGAGACTTAAGACAAGCGTTAGCAATAATTAGCTTTTCTGCAAACAGGGTGACCAAACTGGAATCATTGGGCAGACTGGGAGTGACCATATTTAGTGTTTGGGGACTGTACATCCCAAATGTTATATATATATATATATATATATATATATATATATATATATATATATATATATATATATATATATATATATATATATATAAAAATCATTACATTAAAAGTAATTAAAAATACTATATGGGCTGAATAACTTCTTAAAAAAACTGAGGACCCTGAAGGCCTCTGTGGGTGGGAGTCCCTGCAAGGTCAGTAGGCCTCCTTTACAGAGATGGGAAGAGGGGAGGGCCCTGAACAACGCAGTTATGCTCATTAAAAGCCTGAAAACACCTGAAATTTGCAGTTGTATTGGTTGTTTACTTCTTCTGACTTTTATCCATGTTAAATCGTTTTAATTGTCTTCATTTGTATTCCTGACCACACTTAGGTTGCATTGCAAAATAGTCTACATTACTGCAGGATACTGGTGTTGATTGGAAGTGACACGTCTCTTGGGACCACAAAAGTTCCCTGTTGTTTAGAATTATAAACAAACAAAAACAAACATAGCAAGTCAATAAAAAAGCAGAAATGGCTTCATCCTTTTATCTTGGAAGAATTAAATTAGCAAGAGTTATAGCTTCGATTTAATAATGCCATTGCCACTGCTGGCATGAGGCCAGAGAGGAGGTGATTTGGCATGTGGTTAAACATCAATATCTAAACTAGGCACCAGGGCACAGGAGATAGTCAAACAAAACCTTGGCTGGCGAGTTGCTCTGGGCTGTCGTGCTCAGCTGAGGTTTTAAATTAATTTTAAATGATGGGATTACTTTAAGAAGCATTCATTAATTTGTATTGGGTTTTTGCTGAGCAAGGGGAAGCTGCAGTGGTGGGTAGGGCTGGAGGTGGGTGTTCATATCAGATCTTTTTTGGGTTGGTTAAATATTGTCACATCTACTCATTTATTTACTTAGTTATTTATTTACCTGTAATCATGTATCTTATGGACAAAATTATGACTTTGCATTGGGACCAATTAGATACGCCAAAGGAGGAATGAGCTCTTATTTCACTTATCATGAAAGTGCAGCAAATAAGGAGATTGTTAGAAGAATGTTTTAAGATTCATACTTTGTTTTACTGATTTATGACTTTGTTAAAGAAATGCTGGGATAATTTATAACAATAATAAGGAAAACAAATTTCTGCACACCCCTCGTGTTACTTTTTAATTTATGATTTAAAGCATCATAATAACAAAATGCAAAAGGGCCCGAAGCAAAGGCCCGTTCACCCTGCATGGTAAGTATTTAGTAACCACTCCTGAAGTGAGTATCACAGCCTGTAAATACTTTTTTTTGTAAAAGCTAAGTGTGTTTAGTTTTTATTTTGGTATTTTTGCTAATTTGTCCTGCAAATGACTTCTTGGGTTCTCTTACTGCACTGCTCTTTTGGGATTTACCTACAGATTTTCTATGATATTTAGATTGACGGACAGTAAAGGTCATGCCAGAACCTTCAGTTTATACCATCTTGACGTAGTCCATTGTGGATATTTATTTATTTATTTATTTATTTATTTATTTATTTATTACAAACGAAGATTTTTATTGCAGAAACTCTAGAAAGAACCATATCTCAAAACAATATATGTGAATAAGAACCACAGAGAGGAACCAATAGTCAAAAGGAAAAGCTCTCTAGGACCACATGCACTGTTAAAAGAACAAGATCATGAGGGAGCGTTTGGAGGCCCCTTGGTTTTGAAGCGGAGGAGGAACCTCTCTGGAGTGCCTCAAGGAACCTTGAAGAAACCTTTGTCTTTTTACTGAACCCTTGAAGCACCTTCAAGTTTCCTCCACAGTTTCAAATTGAATAACAACAAATGTTCATCGAGGAGCTTGTACTATTTTTTACAGTGTAGAAGAACCACTGAGAGGAACTAAGGCTCAAATGGAGGATCTCCTCAAGTACACGAGAAAGAACCACTGAAAACAAATAGTCCAAATGGAAACTCCCTAAGGCATTATGAATAATGACAGAAAGGAAAAGAAGATATAAAAGAGAGCATCTTCATGAGCATAATGATGAACTGTTGAGAAGTTTCAAGCCTCGGATGAATTTCTCTAAGATCATGAAGAACAACCAGTAAGTAAAAAGTCAAAGGGATAAACTTGAGGGAAATATAAGACCGTCTGTACAAAAGACTGATGTTGAGACATTGCATAGTTGAAAGAATTCGGCACAAAGCAGTGTGAAATTCTTTCTTCCAGTTGATTTTAGAAGATGAGTGCGATATGTTTGGTTATATCACCTCCGTCTTTCAATATACTAAACCTGAAGATCACTAACTTAGAGTCTCAAAAGGAGAAAGTCTCTGAGAACTATACGGGAAGAAGAAGCATTAGAAAATAACAGAGGTAAAAAGGAATTGTTCCATAAGAACTAGTTTTGACGCTGTGCCTGTAAGTATCTCTCAGTAAGCCTCCTCTTAGGTAATATTGCAGAAATGAGACATATGATATACTGAGTAGATTTAGTACTTGTCAGGATGTCACTGACTAAATTTAAAGAAGATAATAGGATTCAGGACGTGGTTTTAAAATATTTTTGGTTGCTGCTGGACTGTGGCCGAGATTAATCTGCCTTTAGGTATATCTGCACTGGCAGGACACAACCTGAGACCCGATTTGTTGTTTCCATCCCCTGTATTTAAAACGATATTTGTATTGTATTTTCCATATAATAGAACAAAAAGTGGCCCTTAGTGAATGTGTGTGTGTGTGTGCCCTTGCACATTGTACATATATAATATATAATGTATTGTAGATATATAAAATCTGATTTATATATATATATATATATATATATATATATATATAATATAAACGATAAACTAAGGGAGACTTGGTTCTATTTCAGACAGATATTTTCATGGCATGGTCACTTATCCTCTGCCAGTCTTGGTCATCAATTGAAACCAAATCCCCTTCCCAGGCCAGCTTAGTAGACTGTAGCTGAAATTCAAACTCTGTAGAAAACACTAATGCACTTAATTGACATTTATAAAGATCAGGCCCGTTAGTGTGGTATTCTTGACAACAAAGTGTCCAACTTTATATATAAGCATATATCTGAAAACTTCCATTTGGCTAACCATGTTGGTAACTGCAGCTGCTGAAATGAAGGTGAAATCTGGCTGTTGAATTGCTACTTTCCTGTTTTGTTTTTTCAGGATTTTTTGCAAGAAATGTGAGTTCAAAATCTTCTTCAATCCCCAGACATTCCTCAAAGTTAAGTTTTTGATTCATCGTCAGACCTCATTAGCGCTGGCAGTCAACGCACGGCACAAAACATCCCTTCATAGATGCTTGACCCCTCAGGTATAAGGCGCGTGTCATATAAGCAAGCCTCGACACTGATGAAGTAACACACATGTGAAACCTGTCAAAAACAACATGTATCTTTTCTCAGTGCGAGTTCAGACGCAGAGTTTTCGTTTCCACCCACATCGAGGCACACAATCATTTTGCATCATGTGAGGCATCATGGGTGCTGAAGGTGTGACACGGATTGAAGACAAAGTTTGTGTAACATGGTGACAAACTGGGGAAAACTCAAAGGTTCTTTTGAGTGGCAGCATTTTGTTTTGTGCAGGCGTGCCTCCTAACAGATGCATAGTTGTCATTCCAGGTCCCACTGAAGACTTCTATCAAATGCAATCTCTTCAAAGGCTATTCCCTTGGACTCTTTGTTTACTGATACAGCTTTTTTCAGGTGTCTATCAAAATGACGCTGCGCTGTCGGGCATGTGTAGCGGCTTCAAAGATATTATTTTGAATCACAGGAAAAGATCGTGAAATAAAATAATAAAACCTCTTTCTGACTTACAACTCAGTAGGGTGAGGTATCAAACTGCCTAATTTTAGACAGACAGGTGTAGCAGCATGTCTCAACGGCGTATCTGCACCGCTGTCAACATTACAGATAGCGATAATGATCATTGAGCTCGTTAAATTGTCATCCTTTCTACATTACTACAGATGTTATTGCTCACTGCAGTCGAATTACGCCAAATAAACATCTAACGGTCCAGATAACAAAAGAAGGTCATTCCCGTGACCTTGAGTAACACAGCCACAGTCAGAAAGTATTACAAAGTTTCATCACTGTTCAAAATTCCATTCCTTGTCTGAGCAAGACAGCCCTGGTGTTTAGCTTCTTTGGTGGATCAGTTTTTAATGAAAGCAGACTCAAATCAATCACTCTTGCTGCAATTTGTCATGTATGAAGTCAGCAAACGTGCACAACTGCCTAACACCCACTAATGCCAAAAGCAGTTCTCCGCATTTAGGTCCAGTCCATCTAATAAACATCTAGAAACGGTGTCCGGAAAAACATTCCCTTAGAGCATGAGGAGGAACCTCTAAGAGGTAACAAGCCTCAAAACGGGACACCATAGTCTTCTGAACAAGCATGATGGAATATAGAGCTTATAATGGTGGTTATATTCCATGAAGGAGCTAACTACACTACACAATTGCATTGGCTAACATTACCTAAAGCACCCTGACAGCCTCAAGCACCCGACGTTCCTTTTTAACAGAACCTTCTGCTTTAGGGTCATTTTTGTTCTATGGAGAAAACATCAGAACATCCTAATCCAGAGAACTGGCTTTGGTTATGAAGCTGCAATTAGTGAGCGTGTCAGGTAATGATAATTGTAGATCTATTTAGAGCTTATGGGCTTTCTTTTCCTGAAAACTAAAGCACCTGACGTATCAGTTTCGCTTAGACTTCATGTTGAGATCATTGTTTTATTCTGTTCAGAAACCAACATCAGGACATCAGAGCCCGTTCCTGGAACATCTGTACACCGCATAGCCTTACTTTCCATTCTTGTGGCTCTAGGATTCTTAAAATGCACTTTGTTGACAATCACGCTCAGGGCTGTCAGTCCTGTATTTTTCTCCTTCTAGTCGACGTTTCCATTAAATGTTAATGACCGCAGAAATAAAACGATAGCATTGACCTTCAGTGTCTTACACTTTATGGGTTATCAGTGATTGGACAACTGTCAGGCCAGCAGTCTTCCTCATGATTTGGACAGAAAAGGCTTGAACTAGCATCAACTAGCATTGCACTAGTTGGTTTAGAATGTGGTATCATATGGGAACATGATACTCAAGTCTCAGAAGGAGAAACTCTAAGAACATGAGAAGCAATAATTAGAGTGCATGGCTTAAAGAAACTTCAATAGACAATGATGAACATGTTGGTAAAAGCCAAAGAATAGAACCTCTCTCTCCATCGTGAGGACAATGAAGAAAGAGCCACTGAGATGGTTATCATCGCTCTGAATAATGGGGAAAGGGGCAGTCAAACTGACAATCTTTCCTCTTGCAGAAGCCCACTTTTCTTCATTCTCTCTCTCTGGCATTCTTGTCCCTGCCCTCCCCCCAGCCCCCCACCCCACCCACACCCCTATTGTGGATGATAGTGAAGATTAGTGTGGTGGGCGCAGGTGATAACCCCTCTGTCTGAGCACAAGCTTCTTCAGCAGTAACACCAATTACACTCCATATCCATCCACTTCAGACACTGACCCTCTGCTCCATTCTTTAAATCCTCCAGCCTCACTCCAACCCTGCACCACCTCCCCCCAGATGCCCCAGAGAGGAAAAGAACTTCCAACTGAGTGCTCTGCGTCACCCCACCCTCCCCTCTCGGCCTGTATCACCCATGTGGTTAAGCTTCTATTTATACACATCACGAAGAACTGATCCACTTCAAACCCCATTTCAGCAACAGGCCTGAAGTTAACTGTTCCCGACCCCCTGGAACCTGTGCTGGAACCTAGTGAACACGTTCTACAGAAGCTGCTGCTTTACTGAAGATTAAGCACAGATCTAAACAGTTAAAATATTATTCATTCAGTGTATCGAACCCAGTTCGCCTTTACTGACTAGTTAATAAGGCGGATACAACAAATTCATAGTAGGTGACTGAAATTCACTGTGGATAAGGATAGCGATAAGAAGAGTGAAAAGAGCATAGAACCAAAAAAAGGCGTCCAGTGCATGTTTACTGCTCAGTCTAAACGTACATGCGCCAACCTGCACACTGAAACTAAAAAAAGGTTTTGATTATTTTATTTTGACCACTGTCAAGAATTAAAAAAAACCATACAGTATTATAAATATACTTGTCAATCGAATCGTGGGCATATTATTATCACAATTATTGCATTTTTCAGAAAACCAAAAAAAAAAAAAAAAAAAAACACACACAAAAAAAAACAACAACAAACCAAACAAAAAAAAAAACCCTTAACAATATCTGATGTATGTGTCTCCAATAAATACTTTTTGAACTAAAGTACGTCAAACTATAAAAAACATCCCACAAAATTTTCTCAGGGGTTTGGCGTTAATTTTACCTCCTGATACTGCAATAGAGTTAGAGTAAGCCATCCCTAGTTAGTATATATTAATTAATTACTATAAATAAATAAAAATGAACTAACTAAAACTTCCAATAGGTCAACATTTGTTTTTCTACAGAAAAGTTTTTTTTTTGCAAAATGTAAATATATATATATATTCTTATAATGTTCTTATATATATATATATATATATATATAAAGAACATTAGAAAACTCATAAGAAAAAAGGCTATTTTTATCTGGTGACAGCTGAAATCAGCATTACATCACACTGACAGCTGCAGAGTTCCAGTTACACAAAGCCAGGTTCATGCTGCTGATGTTTATCAAAATAAGTAATCAAAATCTGTTCAGTCTATTTACCGCAATAGTCTGCGTGGGGACGTGTTGTATTTCTTCCTTAACTGGTGTTTTACTGGAACTATGAGGCCGGGGTGGGAGGTGGGAGGCTGAAGTCGCTCTGACCACAGAGCGGAGAGACGAAGCATGCAGCCACGGCAGTGAAAATTGGACAGAAAGCTTCTCATATGAAGCATTCAGATTCTGATGTTATTAGATGCCAGGAGATGTTTCCACCAGCTGGGAGAAGGCTGTTCTTCAGTGGAGTTCTGCAGAATGCTGAAGATCCATAATGTGATAAGATGAATGCATTAGAAATCATTTAAAAGCCTATTTCTGGATAGACCTTACAAACTGCTTACACTGTGTATCAAAGTATCTGAACAAATGAGTGGCCATTTTACACGTATACTGTAAGCATCTGAAAATGTTTATCAGTAAATATAGGGGTTACTGTATAGATGAACATCTGTATATGGTCATGTGAAAAAGTTAGGACACCCTATGAACCTTTTAATATATTGAAATATATGAGAAATGGATTTGATACAACTAAACACATACGAGTGAAAGTGTCTTATGGCGTCATTAGTAAAATGTAATTTATTCCAATAGCTGGTCTCTCCTCCTTGGCTGAAATAATGTCAATTAGATGTTTCTTATAACCATCTACCAGTCTCTGCCATCAGCTAGAAGCAGGATTTCCATGAAGTGATGTGATTTTTCACTATCAGTCTTTGTAGATGGTCTTCCATTTTCCTCAAGCCACTTCTGAAAGGGATTTCTATGATGAAAAGATCTCCAAGCCCTGCTGCAGCACAACATCCCCAAACCAAGACACTTCCACCACCATGCTTCACAGTTGAAGTTTAGGTATTTTAAGTAGTAATAAATTATTTTATGTCTTGCGAAAGTAACATTTCAATTCATTTAAAAATACATCCCATATGATGTATCATCAATCTCTGAATATGAGTTTCAAGTGAAGATCAGATGGCCATATGTTAAGACAAAGACTTTAATGAGATATGCTAACCTTTGTAGCCCCCCCCTCTCTCTCTCTCTCTCTCTCTCTCTCTCTCTCTCTCTCTCTCTCTCTTTCTGGCCCTTAATTACATGTGTACATCCGTCCACAAGGTCTTTGGGATAAGAACAGCTGCTGTGCTCAATGGTCCATTTGAAGGTGGTGAGGCTTGGTACAGTACCTGTAATGACCAATGACTGTGTGTGTGTGTGTGTGTGTGTGTGTGTGTGTGTGTGTGTGTGTGTGTGTGTGTGTGTGTGTGTGGGGCAGATGTTCGTTAGCTGGCCTAGCTTTCATCTCAGTGTGTGTAACAATGGCCTGGCACAGTCTCCAGTCCTTTTATGCTTGCGTCTCGTCCGTCCTTTCCCTCCCTCTCCACCTCCTCCTATCTATCCATCCCTCCACATCACTTTAGCGAACACTCACAGAGTCAAAAACTTCCCTGAGGGTTAGATGGAGGGAGAAGAAAGTGACTAATAATAAAGTGCCAGAAATGCCCTCTCTCTCTCCTCTCTCTCTCTCTCTTTCTCTCTCTCTCTCTCTCTCTCTCTCTCTCTCTCGCTCTCTCTCTCTCTCTCTCTCTCTCTCTCTCGCTCTCAGTCAAAGCAGGAACAGGAGGCAGTAGATAACATAGAAGTGAGCAATTTCTGCTAGCGAGAATAGTGTGTGTGTGTGTGTGTGTGTGTGTGTGTGTGTGTGTGCAGGTGTAGTGTGGATTGTTGTGGAGATCCTAATAGAGCAGCAGTAAAGCAGTCCAGCTGATTTTCATTCTAAACATACCTCTCTCTTTTCCCACCTTTCATTCTCTTTTCTTTTCATTCTCTCTTTCCTCTTTCTTTGCTCTTCTAGTTCTCATTTTCTCTCTCTCATCTCTCTCTTTCTGTTCTACGTTTCCACGTCTCTCTCACTGCCTTGCTCTCACTTCTTTCTTTTTCTTTCTCAGTCTTCTCAATCACTTCTTTATCTCTCTTTTTTTTCTCTCTCTCTCTCTCTTCTCTTACATTTCTCTCTTTGTAACATTGACGACAAATGCAAGACACTCACGGGTAAGTTTACTCTAAGAGCCAGAGAGCCTAAACAATTAAACCCCAGTTTAAATACCATGGCAGCCATGCAGTGCATGTTTACTGCTCTGTCCTCTTGTACATGCTAACCCTGCATACAGACTCAAATTGATCATTGAGAGGGGGTGGGGCTTATGATGTCACTGACCCAGATATTGGGTTATAAATGAAAATGAGAAGGGAGGGGCTGTTTGCTTTCATTTTGTGCTCACCCCTGAGAAGGGATAATACTGATAAATACACAATTAATATAATTGTCAGTCTAATCTTAACAAATTCAAACAAATGTTTAAACACTTATCATTTGCATCTCAAATTAAGAACAATTTAAGGAGCCTAGGTTCTGGTATGTGTGGCTCTCGACTATAAATACTTTTTAATGTTTTGGTGAATAAAAGTACATCGAACTACAAAAACATGCCACACAATTTGCCTAGAGATCTACAGGTTAAGCAGTTTATTGTTACAGGAATAATCCCAAAGACCAGCAGTGTGAACAGGCCAGGTCAAAACCACAAATACAGCATGAGTGTGTGGATAAAGATCTTGTGGCTCGAAGGTAAACAAATGTGGAGCCAATCAGTAAATCCCTGCATCCATAAGCCCTCCCACTGGATGGTTCTATGGCCACATGTATGGTTACCTAACCCTGCTGAGTTACTCTGTTCAATCTCTTCTTTCTCTTCTCTCTTCCATCTCTCTCAGTTCAATTCCCTTTTTCATCTCTTTCTGTCTCTCGTCGGTTTCTTTTGCACATCTCTCTCTTTACACTTAAAATTAATAACTAATTAATAACAGAAGAAACCTGAATAAAAATGTGAGTAAAAAAAGGAATAATAGTTCTGTGGAAAGCAGATTGTGGTGAGATCTAGTTTAACTTTAAAATGCTTTTAGCCCCATAATTATTATTTAATTCATGTATTTAATTTAGCAATTAATTTCATTTTCAGTGATTTATTTTTTTTTTTTATGGTAAAGATTTTAAGTAGTCAGTTTTTATGATCGTGTTATGACTTCATATGAAATTATTGTATGAGTACAGTGTGGGAGGATTACTGCGCAGAGCTTTCAGAACTGTAGGATCAGTTTCTGTACTGAGGATAGTGACGTTTCAGAGACTGCAGGTGAGGTTAGACAGCGTGAGCTCTGAATAAATACTGCTTTATGTGCTTGTAAAAATGTGCATAAATATAAAAAAATTTAATTAATGGCTGTTTTAAAAATATACAACGATTTATGGGATACACTGAAATATGGGTATGACTGTAAATCAGAACTTTTATTGTGTTATACTGTTAAACTACATGATCCTCAATGCTGCTTCTTATTCCAGTGCATTTCATTTTTATACCTCTGCAGGAAACTGCTCCAATTTCCACTTTATACTGATAAAGAACAGTTTGGAGGAACCTTTGAAACAGGAGCTCTTTAAGTTCAATAAAATACTGAAGAAGTCAAGAACTCCTACAACAACCTGACTCTTAGAGTGAAGCCCACCCTCAGTGTGGCCTGACATCATTACTCATACCACCATCATATCTTATAAATGGTTATTTTAGGTTAAACTCAGTACATAATAATGCAGTTATGAAATAACTAAGGTTTGGGAGAAAGACCACGTCTCTCCCATCCTCTCCTCATCTGTGCTCTTGATAAACCAGCTCCTCTCCATCCTCTTATGACAAGGTTTCGTACTGTACCACCACCCCAGCCCCTCCTTCTCTTCCAACTTGCTCTGCCATTACGTGGCACGTGTGGGTCTGGCTTCAAGCATCATTATCTGAAGTCACCCAGACCTGTGGTCTGCACTTCACAAATGTCACTTCAAATGTAATGATATACTAAAATATGACAGTTTACCTTTTAATTGAAATAATCAACATGAACAAATATCCTTTTAATGATATTTTCTTATTTTTTGAGATGCACCAGTATCTTCATAGCCATTGGTTTGTGTTATTTGTTTATTAATTTTATTTCGTAAGTGTTGGTTTTACTTTCTACAGCAGCCCTCAGAATGGATCTGCACTATCCTCTACATCTCATCTGCAAGTCAAACTGTTCATTTCTGCTCCTTTGATGTTGTGCATTTAAAGAAGCTCCCATTTTCCGACAGTGTGAACATTCTGTCAAAATTCCATTAATGCTGCTCTGTGTTCATGTTAACATGAACTGAATCACATTATAAAAATAAATATATCGCAGCTAAAACAATCATTTAGGGCTTCACAAATTTACTGTGAAATAGATTTTCTTAATGACTGAAAGTGCTGTGGGGGAGTGGAGGTTCTCCACTGGAGCTTCTGGGGGAATGAAAAAGAACAGTTTGCTGTTTCTCGAAAGCTGATGTTTACAGAAGGGGAAAACATGAGCAGTAACTCCAGATCCCGTTAGAACAGATGCAGGTAAACACAAATACAATACTTATTTCGTGGTTCAGTCGTTGAGATTTTATGAAATAGTTTGGTTCCAGGTTTCTCTTGGACACCCCCATGAAGAAAGCACTGGAGATGTCCACAACTTTACCGTGTCCACAACTTTTTGTATGAATGTTATTTGTATCTAGTCTAGATTTTTGTCCTCTTTGCAGGAACTCTAAAGGAGAATCTACAGCAGTCTGTGTTTTTATCATTTATTATTATTATTAGTTTATCATTTTATTTTTTATCATTACCCTACCCTGTTAGGACTCCCCCACATCACATACAATGGTCCTGTGAAGACAAGTGAAGGATCAGGACAAGCACCAAGACAAGAAACCTAGCTATTCAATGAGATATATTCTATAGCCACATAATAGGTATATATGATTTATATTAATCTGGACATTAATAAACATTTATATTACATCATTTGAAATGGTTTTCAAACATGTTTGTACATTTCTATCTGGTGGGCTGGACCAGGTTTAGCTCTAATAATGTTTTAATAAATGAAACAAGCAAGGACATCTGACTTGATTTTAAAACAAGGCATTAATATGGAATTCAGATGCAAAATGGTCATATGTGTTAGAATATCATGTGGATGACAGCTTTGAACATGATTTCCCAGCCAATTAGATTTGTTTTATAATGCCTATAATGATTAGGTCTTTATTATTGCTTTTATTAATTTAGACTTTAATTTTAGTTCAAGCCGCTACATGGATAGAACAATATTATAACAAATCATTAAAGAAATAAACAAAGAATAGAACTTCATTTGATGTTTGGAGCAGTGTTGAGAGAAGAAAAAAAAAGATGAAACCAAGGAGAACATGAAAAAACTCAGCTGGAATGCGCGTCCTTGTGTATGAGGACAGTGGCTGTCTTGCAGTTGGTGTGGATATAAAGTTGGCTGAGGCATTCTGATTGGTCGGTAGCTGCAAGGGCTTTGCGGGGTGCCAATGGTGGCCGATCTGCCGCTCTGACATGCTGCACTGAACAGCCAAGCATGTCACAGCAAGACGCTCAGAGCTCCATCACAACTCTCTGGGCTGGCTGGCCCGTGGCTACAAACTCGACTTGTTTATTTCAGGCTCCCCTGATGACCATGACTTTGTCATGTAGAATATCAATAAAAAGCAAAGTCTTTGCCAAGGACGGCAGAAACGCTCCTGTTTTTAATCAAACGTCCAGATGATTTTGAGTCGGATGAGGACAAATGAAGGCTATTGGATATGCATTAGATAGCCAGACTCCAGTGAGATGTTAGGACATCTGGTCTTCAGAGAAAACGACTGTAGGGTTGTGTCGTGTTTAGCAGTTAAAATGAAATTGGTATAATAGAGGATGGCCCACAGATTAAGTTGTAGAAGTGGAAATTAAGCAGTGTGACTTTTAAATGTATTGGTTTTGTGATGTACATACATCATATATCATCGCAGTGCGTGTGTCTCCTTTTATGTTTTTCACCTTTTAACATGTCCAAATTTGTGACGAATGGACCAACAGAAATTCTATTCCTCTAAAGCAGATTTTTTTGGAGAACCAAGGTTTTAGAGCAGTAGTGACAAAGTACACCTGTAATATAAATAATTCCCAGCCACTGCATCGCACAAGGCTGTTCCAAAGTGAAGGATCTTACATATCCAGCTGCAAAATGCAGACTACATTTGGTGCTATTTGAAGGACGCAACCACTGTATCCTTTGCGGCCTGCTGTGACCCACGGTTCTCTGCGCACATGAAGGAAAAAACAGAAGCCCAAAAATGGGACATGAATCCTCCGAAGCAAAGTTCCTTTTAAAATGTCAGTTTTTCATTTATTTGAATTCAAGTGTTGAATTTGAGTCCCTTCACAAATGCAAGAGGCATAATCTTTCTGGTGACGTCACCATGCAGCCTAGTTAGAAGGTTCCAGATCAGTGAACTTCTGTGACGCACTGGTTGATAAGAAGGACACATCATACTTTTTCAGAGGACACCTCCTACCTCGGCTGCAGCCTAGGCTTTTTGAACATTCAGAACAAAGATGTGCACATATATCAGTCTTTAAAGGCACAGTATGAAGAATAGAGGAAAATAAAGTGTATCCTTTAAATTAAGTGTGAGGTTCCAACTTGTGCCTGATTTTTGTGTCTCCTTTTAATACTTTATTATTTTCATGAAAAATGTCAGTGAAACTATCAACACATCCCACAAAAGTGGCCTAAGGAGAGAAAAAAATGTCAGTGAGTTGATCTCATTAGAACTTTATTACATTAAAGAAAGTCCACATGTCAATGATATGCTACATCAATACCTTTTAATCTTTAACTTAAAAAAAAGTAAATAAATAAATAAAATAAATATATATATAGGTGTATTAAATGCAGCCAATCAATAAAATTAAAAAAATGATTGCAATGCACAACTACAGTGCAGTCGCTCAGAATGGCAGCAGGTCATCTTTAGTAATGAGTCCCACTTTTGGAGAGGTCTTCTTGAAGACACAGATACTATATCGTGTTCAGTCTCATCTCCAGATCTATCCCTGATTGAAAATGTGTGGGATGCCATTGGATGCTCTATCAACACTCCACCCCTATCGCACCATCTGCAGAACTGAGTGAGAACATTCAAGCTGCATGAGATGGATCATCACAGGACACCATTAGGAACCTCTACACCTCCATATGGAGATGTCTAGCATGTTGTGTTAAACCCGACGCTGTACCGAGAGACTTCTGTATGTGTAGATCAGTAAATATAGATGATTTCTGTCTAAGTTTTTAATCGTGAATTGTTTCTGCTGACTTTTATCTTCCTTCCCAGTGGCCACACTTCAGTCTGGGTGCAACTGTTAGGTAAAGCACTGAAAAGGTTTATAGATTCAGAACATTCGAACCTTTCTAGATGCCATGATGAACAATTTAAACCAGATAAAACACATTTTAAATCACTAAAAAGCATTTAAGTGGTACTTACAGAACCCTATTTTTACCCTTATGTTTAGTGTATCTAAGTCATGTTGTTACAACCGTCACTTCCTAACAATGTAACCAACACATTGGGAATTTTCTGGATTCCTCTAATCACTGAATGAAATTCTTTGCGTGAGCAAAATATTGCTTTCTTTAAAGCAGAGGGAGTTTTCACTTGAACAGTGACTGTATTGAGCTGTTTACCCACAGCAAGATGATGCCATCATTAGTCCCTAGATCCATTTTTGGCAAATACTCTAATTGATTTTACAATGCATCACTGACATCCGTAAAATCTTTATAACTCTTCATCTTCGCCCTGTGCCAAGAACATCACTTGCATCCCATCTGCATAGCCCTTGTAAGAACCCTGACACGAGCATGGCTGTCCTAGAGCGGTGTGAATTTGTCTCTTTTTGACCTTTAGAACTGTGCTGATACTCAGTGTTTTCTGAAGCCTGTCAGGGAAATCTAATTTTGTTTGAGAAATGCCCTGAAATTTAAAATTATTCTGAAAGGACTGCTGACGTAAGTATGCTGTGGCATTGATTTGCTGCAATCTTCTGCCAGGGAGGTTGATCAGTGAGTTTGAAATGAGGTAGCAAGCTGCTATCGAATATATGAAGCTCATTCTGACTCACACCTCAAACTAAGATATTGTTGAATATAATTCTGAAAAATATGAAGAGTCTGTACTTTATAACTGCTTATAATTCAAAAGTGTTTCCTGAAGTTGCAAAAAAAAAAAAAAAAGAGGCTATTGCAACAAAATATAGTTTCAGAACTAAACCGACCCATTTAGCTGGCTGTGAAACTGTGAAACAGAGACTAAACAACATCTGAATACTTAAATTTAGAATGCTGTTATTAATATTCACCCCAATGAGAGACTGTAGCTCCTCCTCCTCAGTGTATATCACAATACCTACATTTAGAGTGTTATTAATATTCACCCCAATGAGAGACTGTAGCTCCTCCTCCTCGGTGTATATCACAATACTTACATTTAGAGTTATTAATATTCACCCATATTTAAGTCCAAACAGCAGCTATGGAATAATATAATTGGATCAGATCAATAGTTTTATAACACAATTTCTCCAATGCACACACACATTTAAACTTAGCAGACCTCAAATGACCCATTTATGTGTGTAAAGCGCTCAACTTAAATCACACATTTGACATATGCACATAAAACATGGTGACAGTGCATTACAGTACGACCGTCCACTCCACCCCATTACATTGAAGCGGGGCTTCAGTGGAGACCATTAAATGAAAAAGTGAGAAGAAAGAGACACAAAACTGTTTGCAGCTCACTGTTCTCTCGTCTTTATGGCCATAGAGCACATTAAAGTGTCCTAATGTCTATAAATTTAGGTGGCGTAATAAAACATTCATGTCTCTTTTTTAAAAATTGATAAGAGCCCCCCCCCCCAGCACTTTGAGAAGATACACAGAAAGCTCAGCACACAAACACACACAAGCCTTAGGAATGGATAAACAAACAAGGGACTACGTGTAAAATCCCTGAGTTTGGTCTTCGGGTGTGTACAGTACTCTAGTGCTGTTTTCAGCTCCACTCCTGCGGGACTCCAACAGAGGAGTTCATTATTTTTCCAAGTCTTAACACACCTGATTTATCTCATTAAGGGCCTGATGATTAGTTGCTGAGTACAGTCAGGTGTGTTAGAGAAGGGGAAAATATGATCCCCCAGGACTGAAAACTGAGAACTAAAATTTTAGAGTCAGCACCAGTTTGATCTCTGTATCACAGAATTCTTACTGAGCTACCCCATAAAATCCATTTCTTTAGTTTTCTTTACTTTTTGTTGATTTGTAAAGAAATCCTCCACAGATTTCTCTTTAACTGAAGACTGTGAATTGAAAGATTTCACAAAGAAGGTGTATTTGATGGCATTTGTCCAATTATATATATATATATATATATATATATATATATATATATATCTAAAGTAGTATCTAAAGTAAACTATCAATATCTATGGCTGTATCTATAGTAAACTATCAAATCAACATTTATTTGTATAGGCGCTCTTCTGTGACGTTGTCACAGAGCCACTTCACAGAATTCAAGAAATAAAAAGGTGAACAACACAGAAGATAAGACATAAGATCCCCTAGTGATCAAGGAAAAACTCCCTCAGAGCTGGAAGGAAGAAACCTTGGAAGGACAAAATCACAGGGAGGGGACCCATCCTCTCTGGGACACTGGGCATCCCACACCTCTGTTCTAATACTCTGTTATGCTGAGTAATATTGGTTCACTGTTTAATAGCGCAGCAGATTTCTACATGAGTTGGTGATGATGGTGTGGCAACTAGTCCAGGGCAGGGTGGGCAACTAGTCCAGGTCAATGGCTGGAAGGTGGGTAGCCAATGTAAAACGATGTATCAGGGGAGATTGGGGTCCTTCTCAACTACAGCCTCCAAACATGTGGAGGTGGAGGTAGCTTCACACAATGCTACAACTAAAACTAAATTATAATGTGCAGCTCATCTGATAATGCATCATATAGAATGTGTAAGTGTTTTCACACATCAGTCTGTTGCTGAACAATAAACTGTGTTTGCATTGATTTTCCAGTGACTGTTACAACTGGCCCAGTGACTGCTTACCCACATTTAGGGTAACATTTTGGATATGTTTCCACATCGGGCTGAAATGTTGGCAAATGTTTGCATTTTCAATTCAGCTTAATTCATCTTGCTCAAATATTAAATATTATTTGTATTACAGTAATTAATTCTGTTAATATTATCTAGCAAATCCAAAATGAGTGGAATTGTTTCTCAGTCTCACCTGCTGTATTAAAGGGAAGTGGAAACTGCATTACATTCCTTCTCTGCTATAACATCTGAGAACAACATAAATCTGAACTGACTTGACTCGCTGTGTATCACAGCGTTGTGTTTCTGTCTGGACTGATTGTGTTTCTTTCATAAGTCTGAAGTAAAATTGACATCCCAGTGTGTCTCTATATATAAAAGCCTCAATGATATACATCCGAGTCTGTGTTGTGTTTTGTGTGTGTGTGTGTGTGTGTGTGTGTGTGTGTGTGTGTGTGTGTGTGTGTGTGTGTGTGTGTGTGTGTGTGGTTTGCCCATTCTGCAGAGCTCCCAGCATGCCTTCTTCCTGCATGACTGACACACTCAGACCAACAACAGGAAAAGGAGGGGGGACCGGCTGCCCCCAGCAGGAGATACCGCTCCAGGACTGTAAGCATCCTCCAGACGGTTCACTCTCAACACACCACATATGCAAACACACAGCTCACAGCTAAACAACAATGCAGGGCCTGTGCTTTGCTGGTCTGGCACTGGTTCTGCTCTGGTTTTGACAAAGGATCAATACATTTGAGGAGTTGAGAAGTTGGAGATGAGTTGGGATGGTGATCATCCAACATCCTGCCCTTACTAAGGCTCTTATCAGTGAATGCAATCAAATCCTCACAGCAATGCTTCAAAATGTAGTAGAACTGCAGAACTCCTTCCCTGCACAGTAGAGAAACAGCACGTAATAATTGCAGTCAGTAGTCCATCTGTTTCTCTGCATACATTATTAACCTTCTCTCACCCCGATCTTCATTGGTCAGGACCACCATAGAGCAGGGATTATGTGTCATTCTGAACGCTGCTTTAACACTGACATGGGGATGGTGTGTCATTGTTTGTGTTGTGTTGGTGCAGCAGGATCAGACACAGCAGGAGCGTGTCCACTCACTGTCCACTCTATTAGTCACTCCTACCCAGTGTCTCCACCTTGTAGATGTAAAGTCAGAGACAGAAGCTCATCTGTTTCTGCACAGTTTGTGTTGGTCGTCCTCTAGTCCTTCACCAGTGCTCACAGGACGCCATTGGCTGGATTTATCTGTTTGATGGACTGTTCTCAGTCCAGTAGTGACACTAAGAGGTGTTGGGTTTGAGTCACTACACTACATACACTAACACACCACCGCTGCAGTGTCACATGTCACATGACCCACCAACCACATCATAGGTGATCTGGTGGTCCTGTGGGGTCCTGACCATTGAAGGTCAGGGTGAAAGAGGGGCAACAAAGTATGCAGAGAAACAGATGGACTACAGCTCCCGTATGGTCAGTGGAGATGACACAGTAGACAGTGAGTGCAGAAACAAAGATGGTAGCAAAAAATGTGTGCACCAACACAGTCTCCCTACACTCTCAGAGATTCCAACAAACTGGCCAGCGAGTGTACTGTATGTGGGTCAGCACTGGTATCTTTAATACACAGTCACAGTCTATGAGCTGTGAGTATATTGGCAGTAATATAGGAGTGTTTCAGTGGCCAGTGCTGGTCTGGCTGCTCCAAATCCCAAACCTCCAGCCCTCTCACCTGCTCTGATCACCAAGGGGAAGATCATTCATCATTTATCCAGCTCCGCTACACCTACATATGGGATGCTAAAGCTGGAATGCAGGGGAAAGCACATCTAGGGAACATAATGGATGGTTGAACAATACACTGACAGACTTTCATTTATATATATGTGTGTGTGTGTGTGTGTGTGTGTGTGTGTGTGTGTGTGTGTGTGTGTGTGTGTGTGCTGGCACGTACACTATGTCTAAGTGAAATGATCTAAGGAGGAATGACTTACTTTTAATTGCAATTGCAGTCCGGCTTAAACATTCCCAGAACTCTCCGAGGACATTTTAAGCAACAGTCCAGCTCTCGAGGGTGTGCAAGCATGCATTTGTACACGTCTAGTGAGGACAAAAGGATGGTGTAGTACAATGAAATGAAAAATTTATTTGAAACGTCCCACTGACACAGATTTCAGCAAATGTAGGAAACTGGAGAAACGAAACAACTTCTGCATTTAGAATTCAGGTAATTCAGGTTGGTGTACATGGGGTTCGGAATGGGGAACACATGTACCTAAGTATTTGGACAGTAACACATTTTTACCCCATCATTTTGCCTCTGAACTGGCTAGTTTAGTGACGTTATAGAATAAATGTTTACTACATGCATGTACACACCATGTTTACCCAACCAATGAAAATGTGGGTATGATACAGATATTATGTAGACACCCCATGAACACCTTTGTTTTAACATATTTAAAAATATGAACATTTGATCTTCATTTTAACTGTATTGAGAGATGGATGTGATATAACTAAACACGTACAACTAAAGACATTTCTCTAATAAATGTTTTTAGAAAATGTCTTCAGGACAACGTTAGTAGCCCCCACATTTATTATTACGTAAAATGTCTAAAATTAGAATCAGCTGCAAATGATTAGAACTTCTTTAGAAAGGACTTCAGAGGGCTCTCATCTACACCTCAGACATTAGTTTGGTTTGCTCTTGATTGTTGAAGGGAGTGATATTCGTTGCTTTTTAGCGCTTTTAATGGTGAGTTTCTATTTATAGGTGAAATCATCCTGTGCTTTGGTGCAAGGTGGCATGGCAGGGTCTGCTTAGCTGTATCTTCCTAGATACTACAGCACACTCAAACCTGGCTGGACCATTTCTTGTTGAGCATCATCCAAATTCATTTTATAGTCACCCAAAACGTACTAATGGAATATGACTAGCTCTGAGATCCCTGAAAGCCTTAGACCTTCAGTGAAGGTTCTAAAGACCCTAGAAGATTCTCTCTACCTGCAGTACATCCCCAGAAAACATGAAAACCACACAAGCATGTAACGCCTCTCTATCCTCCAGTGCTCACCTGCAGTACAGTCATGTTAGAACACCAGAACATCATCACAGATTAGACAATAATGTCACGACAAGCACAGGTTGTAAACTTTTATACCTCACTCACGGCCACTAAGGATTCATTACGGCAGGCTTTTTTTTTTTTTTTCGGAGAGAACAGTTAAATCAATGAACACTGCATGCATAAACAAAGCTCAGCAGAAACACACATACACACACGGACTTGCTTCACTTGACATTTTAAGCAAGAAAACGGTAGGTAAGGAAAGGCTGCATATATTTACCACCTCTGTGCTTTAGGCCATTGTTGTAAAAGCTCATTTCTGTCACTTTTCCCAATAAGCACTAAAAAGGCAACCGTTTCCCCCCCTGTTCTGGTGCACTTATGCCTTTTCTCATTAAGGATAAATGCACTTAACACTGTGCATGCTGTTACGGCCACACATATACAGTAGACTGTAGCACATTCCGGAGACAATTCCCATCTGTATCATTTGACAGTTTGCAAGTATTGCACATGTGCCTCTGAACGGCCACTTTATCAGAAACCCCTCCATTGCAGATGTACATTACTGGTGTGCAGTTAGAGACTATATCTTTTAATGCACAATCAGTGTTAGCCACTCTCTAGACTGGGGGGCAAACTCGTTTGAAGTAATGGGCCACATTATGTGCAGTATGTCCAATATCACGGGGGCTGACAGATATTTTTTTTTTTTTTGGAAAACCCGACACCATGGTTTTTGTGGCTGACTGACTGACCAATGACATCTTTTCCTGATTGATAGAAACAGCTGGACCACTGCCTAAACCACTGACTGACAAACACTGACTCTCAGCTTTACATACAGCCTGTGTTAGAGCTGTAATGTAATTACACTGATTGGTAGGACCTGAAGAGCTCTCCATTATATATATATATATTATATGTTTATTGTTTCAGAGTAAAATGTAAGACTGTCACATCACAGCTGAAAGAATACTGCATGGAGTAGGGTTGATGTCAGACATGAATAGACAGTTACAGGAAACATCTAATTGACATTATTTAAACCAATGGAGGACATATCATGCAGAGTGTCCTAACTTTTTTCCTCTGAAGGACATTTCAGCTTTGTGAGTTTAGTTATATCTCTCAATATAGTCATGATAAAGATAAAAAGACCAAATGTTCATGTGTTTAATAAGTCAAAGGTGTTCTAATCTAATCGTAAAAATAATATTAATTTCATAATTTTCTGACTGACACAGTCTACCCCGGACAAATAGTAGCTGCGCTAGCTATGCAGTCACTAAGGTCACTACACAAAATGTGAGAAATTGTCTGCCTATTGTTTGAGAAGCTGTGCTGAATCCATCTATCCAACAATGACAGTTTAGATCATTTGTCACCATTTAACCCCTTAAAAACTAGGCGTAAACTATTGTTATTTAGTAGCCATTAATTTTAGAATTATTACAATAAAGTTCTAATTTAGGGCCTATAAGTTATAGTAGTACTGAAGATTTAGTCTACATACAGATTTTAAAGAATTTAAGGTCTTCACCTTCACAACTCGATACCAGTTTTGTGGGATGTTTCTGTATTTTGATGTACAGTGTACAGTAAAAAAAAATTGTTTTATTTATTTTTTAGTTGGATTACACACTGATTCATAACACAAAGCTGACTGCAAGGGTAAGTCTTGGGTCTATAAAACTCTGATTAATTCTCTCATTCCATCAAGAATAATTAATCTATGCTGTGTTGGCAAATAGAGATGTATCCACCAATAACACTCTGATTTCTAGAATTTTTAAGGGTGAGTCCACTTTTCTTTTATGTTGAAACCATCATCCTCTGAGACCATCAGCCTTCTAGAAAAGCCATAAGTGTGAGCAGGTCTCTGTCAGAGACCTGTCTCTCTCTGTGTTAGAAATGGAAAACAGTGGCATCAGCTCTGTGCAGAACCATTTCCTAAAGGAATTGCAGTAAAACTGATAGAGAAAACCTCATAAAACCTCATAAAACATATGGAATGAGCTTTGTAATAGAGATGTTTCTCCTCATTCTAGCTCTAATATACATGCACTATATATTGCACCTATAAGGTAGGTATTTCTGATTGAATGGCCACTGAATTGGGTTGCAAGCCATAAAATACTAACTTCATGTACATTACACTATATTCTATAACTTTTTCAATGCCCAGAACCTGGTGTTATGTATCTGCCCTAAGCCCTGAGGGACATACATGCAGGCTGTACGCTGACAGGCTCTAGCAGAGAGAAATCCTCACACTGTGACACACCACAGACCTGGCCAGGAAGTGAAAGAAGGGCAAGAAGAAAGTGAGAGTTTTCAGCACAGCCAGAGCCACCTGGTAGGGAATCCACTAATCTCTCGCCCCCTGTCTTCCCAGTGGAAAAGCCTGGTGTTTATGGCCATGGATGTTTCACTTGTATTACTGTAAGTGCCTGCATCCCCCTCGGGTCAAACTGGAGCAAAGCTGAAGTCTGGAGATCATCCACTAGCACTCACCACCCTGTAAATCTGTATTCCTGTTTCCAGGGACTGCCAGTATTAGACCAGGATCTGCCAGCTTCTAAAAGTAAGTCAGTGCAACTGATGTATCCATTCCTATTTATTCCTCTCTAAATGTAGGTATTGTGATATACACTGAGGAGGAGGAGCTACAGTCTCTCATTAGGGGTGAATATTAATAACACTCTAAATGTAGGTATTGTGATATACACTGAGGAGGAGCTACAGTCTCTCATTAGGGTGAATATTAATAACTCTAAATGTAGGTATTGTGATATACACTGAGGAGGAGGAGCTACAGTCTCTCATTAGGGGTGAATATTAATAAATCTAAATGTAGGTATTGTGATATACACTGAGGAGGAGGAGCTACAGTCTCTCTTGTCTGTTCGGGTGAATGTCGGATTAATAATTTCCTTGAAAGAGATGCAGAAATTAGTGCAGTTGGCAAATAATACTCTGGAAGTTCAATTAGATAGTGAAGCTCTCTTTCTCTCTCTGTTTTTCTTTTCTTTTTTTTATGACTGACATTGTTTGGAAAGAAACAGCCATTAACTGCTTGAAAGTCTGGCTAGGCTGCAGGTGCTTTCTGTTCAAAGCTTTAACCTATGGTCCCTCTGGTTCCTTTGGCTCCTTTGCTACGGTCCATTCAGTCTGCGACCTTCTGAAATGTCCTTTCACTCTGAATAGTTACTGTCCGCAGTGGTCCTCGGCCGTTGCCTGTTTTCTACTGTCCATGGTGCTGAACCACTCTCCGCCTTCTGTAGATATAGTTAAGAGGATCAGGGGGGTTGGAAGAGAGCTGAGGTGATAAAACAGTGACCCTGACCTCTACAGTATCAGCTTGTGTCAGCATTCTCAAGCACCACAATATCAACTCGGAGATGTACAAACATAATTCTGCCCGAGTTATTATGCAGTTGCATAATTACAAATTTAAATGCACCACAGTTCTTCAAACGCGCTCACCTTATCCATACAAGCAGAGCATTGTTCACAGTTTACACTCAAGATGCTTTGCATTGAGATGCTTTAAAATGTCGAAACAGTGTGAACTCCCTGTTTTAACAAGGCCAGTTGAACATGATTATGTTTAGATGAAAGTAATCCCAAGGATTAATCTAATTCATGTGTCCAGCTGAATAACATAATAAGCTGCAGATCAAAGGTATGACAGTGATAGCAAAATTGCTTCTTAAACAGTTCTGAGGGCAGCGCTACCTCTGAGGCAGGACAAATTCAACTGTTTCAGAGAACAACCAATTAAATTAACCAATAGGTGGGGCTTTACACGTGGATGCATTGCACGAAAGGGATTTTCTTGTTTGCTTTTAATAAATTATTTTACATGGTGCTACTTTCTCAGACAACTGCCTGAAAAGCTAGCTACAGTAGCTGTCTAGAATATTAACTTTGCTACTGAATATGAGCAACAGCATTGTTACTAATGATGCTTTCACATAATGAAACTGAAAATGTGCCTCTTGGAGGAATTGCAACCAATGTGTTTAATTGTGATTAATCTCTGCACCTGCACCACTGCTCAAATTGTAAGTGTATTACAGTAGTGCATCACTTCACTCATGACCACAGCTTCTATCCCATCTATTCTTTACTGCATGCCACTCCAGTGGCTACCACATACCAGGAGGGAGTGCACAAGAGGCTATCACATCTAAACAACATGGTACTGCCCATGCTGGCATGCACTGCAATGCTGCCTTAGAAGAAGGCCAACTAGTTTTCCTGGCACTTTTCTGAGAATATATAAAGAAAAAAAAGCATTCTTAAAAACAAACAAAATCTCAAACTGAATTCTACAGCTTTCATTTATCCACATATACACATTCCCAAACTCCACCTACTGGGAATTTTAATTGGTTATTCTGTGAAACAGTTATGTTTGTTCTGCCTGAGAGGCAGCACTGCCTCCAGAAGTGTTTTGAGTAGTGTTTTTTGCACCCAAGCTTCAAAGTGAACCCATTTTGAACGTAAAGTTTTTGTTCTTGTTGGATGCACTTTGTTTTTAAGTGAGTTCAAGCATCCAAATGCATTCCCAAATCTTTACTCCAGATCAAGCATATGCAGCCAAAACAGTCAGAGGCAAGCAGATCAAACAGCATGGACAGTGGCCACTCATGCATCTATGCCCATGCTTTAGTGTCAACTACACTTTAGTGTGGTAGAGTCTGAAATTTAGCCAAACTGCCAAGAGTTTGGACAGCTCAGACAGCCTACTCATAAAGCGTCCGTTCCACAGATCAGCACTGATGGGGTATTTTAAGTCCCTTCTTTCCCGTCTGCTGGCAGACAAACAAGGGATGACTTGAGCGTGAGAGAGGAAAATGCATTGTGTTGTTGTTTACGACTGCTGGAGGGCACAATCTAGTAAAATATTTGGTCGGAGGGGAGCTAGACTACAACTCAATTTAAATAACCAAGAAGAAGGAGTAAACACTCCACTAGTGGAGCGGCGGCGATAAGGCAGCGTCAACCCGGACTCGGTGCTCTGCATCCGCTCTCAGAACGGGTAAATAATGCACTGGTGCAATTTGATTTGGTGGCATATCAGATGGAATGTCATTAGGGATTAATAACTTATATTACCTCAGCGACAATAACAGTTATAGCAGAGATGTCCTGGGGAGCTGAAATGACACAGCCACAATCTCTTCCTGCCAAACGCTCGCTCTGAAATAAATGTGTGGGAAGTAATACAGCCTCTGTGCCACTGTCTGCGAGAAAAAAGGTAATATCTTTATGATAAACATGCAGAATAAAACAATAGCACACTGAATCTGGTGCATGAACAACTGCATGTCTATTAGGCTTGTATTGAGCAGCGCGGTGGTGCTGGTGGGAAAAGAACAATAATAAAAAAAGTCCCTTGAGTACACCGTCGCTTTCTTGCTCATTATGATAGTGTTGTGTGAAGTATTCAGCAACCAAAGCTGCGGATGGCACCGGCGCAGTAATACCTTGCCACGCGGTCGGAGGAAAACAAATTTATCAGGGCTTCTGAAGGCCTCTATGGAAGTCTTAATGAGCCTTAGTGAAAATGTAAAGCAGGGCCGGTGAAAATGGAAATCGGCACGTCAGCGCTGAATGACAAATCCCTAATGTGTCGGAGGCTTTCTCACAGAGGTTTCAGCACTGAGGCTGCTCCTGAGAGACATTTGGAGTTCAATACGTGTGATTTCCTTTAAAGCTCACAGTCAGAAAAGAATAACTAAGAGGAAAGAAGCCAGAAATGGAGGAAAATAGGGAATATAAAGAGGTATCTGAGGTATTGAATCTCCTATTGACCAAACGCCAGGCCTTTATGGCCAAATTACATTATTGCATACTGGCTGCGCATTATGTTGCAGATTATATGTTGTTGAGATTGGGTTTTATTCATTTTTCCCTATCGCTGATGGCCACAGCGGTCCCCGTAGAGCGGCCCTGAGAATTGATTTCTGACAATCCATGATTCACCTCCCCGAGTCCCGCTTCTCTGACACTCCAGCAAATCAACTTTAAGGCCCCGTCTGACAGCTCCTCACAGCGCACTCCATATAAACAGCCATTATTTCTTCAGAAAGCTCTTTTTGTCTTGCCACTGGTTCAAAGGGAGCACACATCTCCAAAGAAGAGCTGTAGTTTAGAAACTGTTTCAGAAGAACTTTGAGGAGTGATGGATAGAGGAAGGTTGGGACAGCATTACTTAAACACGCTTAACGTTTAAGCACCGTCATTTAGAATCTGTATTAAGTAAAACGGTGTGTCATTTGTCATTTTGACCTTTCAAAATGTTTAACAGCTGTTTTACTGTCCATACTTTCAGCTTTTTAATGTTTTGTTTAGGATGAAAAAATATTTTTCAGCTTGTGCTGCTATTTTTATTTTTTTTTTTTGTCCCTTTTGACATTTCATTGACACATTGTAAAGTTGTAAAGTTCTGGGCCACAGTAAGAGGGGTTGTAATATTTTTGTGCCAGAATAAGTGGATTTGTTTAGTTCTAGGCCAAAGTAACGGGGTTTGTTTAGTTCTGTATAGATGTTGGGTCAGAGAACCACAGCTATAGGTTGGAAGAGGTCCTCATTTTTATCATATTGCTAATATAATTGTTGTCCTTTGATTCTCTACATTTTGTGTAAAGTTGTTTTCTCATCTTTTTTCATATTAATTAATGTGTTGTAATGTATTACCTAACTGTTTTCCCCCTCATTTTAAACTTGTGAAACACTTGTGTCTATTCACATTTTTTAATGCCCTCCTTTCCCGAAGACAACAAAAAAGCAGTAAATGGTGTTTTTTCGAAGACAGTGTGTCCTAAAATCCATAAACGTGTGCTCACACATATCCGTATCCTCCCAAAGCACACTCTGTTACTGAACTGTTGTTCTCAGCCTGGAGGTGCGAGATGGGTGTCTGGAAAGTTAAGCTTACTTTTGAGGTTGTTTAGCAGAGTTTTTCATTAATCCCCCCAAGGCCGTGGTTATCAGCTTCCAGGCCAGAGACACGACAAGGAGTTATGTAAATGAATTCCAAAGTCTGTAACTAGAACAGGAGGAAAACTAAATTGTGCTTTACTAAAGTAACTAAACCAGCAGCTTGTCTGTGTTTAAACAGATGATTATTTGCTCGCTGCGATGGAAAGTGATAAGTTTGGAGAGCTGCTGTGTCAGAAAAACAGATGGCCCGAGGAACATATTTCAGCATTTTTATCCACAGTAATAACAGTACGGTTCGGCTCAGAGCAGCTGAAACGTTCCCTTACACCTAAACACCTAATTAAAGCCAAACAAATGGAAATGTGTTGATTTACATGTTAATATTCCAGTGAATATTACATAGCATATTTATGGCTAGTGACGTACTGTTAAACTATACTGTCCCTCGTTTATCATTTTGTTCATTTTCTCAGAGTGAAGTTGGTTAATGTGAAAATTCATTTTCCTCTTTTAAGAGAAAACGAAAAGACCCCTCAATGTTTTTTTTGTTTTTTTTTTAATTATTATTATTATTTTATTAAAGTCAGTTGTTATGAAATTTTGACCAGTACGCCTTCCTTCCTGAACCAATCACCTGCCCCACAGGGTTGGCTCCACCTCCACCTCCACCTTCCATACACATGAGGGTCTATGAGGGCCCAGATGTTTCAAGACCTACAACTCATAAATGTTACTGTTGAAAGTACAAAAACATTGGTCAGAATATTTTCTGTAGAACCATGACAACTCAAAAAAAATGACATATGCATGGTTACAGTGTTGGTGGAAAATGTATAGGTGGTTAAAGAACCAGTTCTACTAAACATAGAACCCTTATTGCTTCATTTTTTTTTACATATGCTGATTTTCTGCACCACTTTATTAGTAGTATTTTTTTAAGAGTTGTGAGATTAACTTAGTAGGACCAATAAATAATTAAAAATGTAGATTGATCTGATCAATATTTATTGATCTACATACTGTATACAGAAGTCGTGTCTCTCAGTATGGTGTCGGGTTTAAGGCTACATGCTAGATGTCTCTACATGGATTGTCATGGTTCCTAATGGTGTCCTGTGATGATCCATTCCATGCAGTTTGAATGTTCTCACTCAGTTCTGCAGATGGTGCAGGTGGAGTGTTGATAGAGCGTCCAATAGCATCCCACACATTTTCATTCAGGGATAGATCTGGAGATGAGACCGACCATGGCATAGTATCTGTGTCTTCAAGGCGAGTTCTTGAGATGGCAGTATAGTGCACCGGAGTGTGTGTTCAGAAAAGGTTGGACCACTAGCTGCAGGACCTCATTATTGTAACATTGTGCTGTCAGAGTGCCTGTAATGAAGACCAAAGGTGATTTGGCATCACAGAAAATTGCACCCCATACCATGACCCCAGGCCCTCTGGACATGTGATGTGTGGCAACCAACTGTTGACCTTGGCGCTGACCATAGTGCCTTCACTCATGAATTGTTGGTCGTCTCCTCCAGGACAAAAACCTGGAATAGGAGCCTCAAACATAATTAAACCTCAAAACATCAGAGCAAATTGTGTTGGGTTTTGAGAAGTAAAGCATGAAAATTATAGTTTCTTTTTAAGCTTTATATTTTTATGGCTTTTCACAATTTCATTGCTCTTTCTACAACTGCAATATCTACATTATCCAGAAGGCCGTTATTGGTTATTACAGTCCTACAGAAAACCCGGTAAATTTACATTATGTTGTATGAATATGTGTGTAAGCACTGCAGATTGATAGGCTCTGCTGTTGGATAGTAAACAAAAATAGATTTTTTTATATTTCTGATATCCTTTTTAACCAAACTGTGTGAAAAACGGGCCCCATCCTCGCCAGCTGTGCCCGAGAGATTGCACTTCATAAAGAGAACGGCACACAGGGGTGAACTTCCTCCGCACATTATAGATTTTCCACTATATCACTGATAGATTGCACCAATATAACCTCAATTAAGTGTTTTCAGGCCAATGTTATTGATAGTTTCCTTCCTTCACCAGCCTCCCATCCCCTGCCCTGACCTACCCACACTTAAATATGCTGCCTTACCTTTTAGCATTCTCTCCACCACCAACCTGTCATCGTATGTTTACTGTTGTCCATGGGTAATCCTGTGGATTTACGCAGACTTAGGGAAGGCTCCAGTGTTTACATACACCTGAAATGTCGGTCTCTTGAGAATAATAAAGAGCGTTCTTCAAAAGCCATCAACATTCCAGCTGCGGCCGCTTCTGTCTTTAGCAGATTGAGGAGGGGCACTGCAATCTCAGATTTCAGCATAAAACATGTTCGCTTTGACTTGATTGTTTGTTTATTTATTTACTTGCATTTCATCACTATCAAAGCATTATGCTCATCTCCTAACTAATACCTTTATACTTCTCTATGCCAAATTTTGCAGGATACTTTCATAGTTTGAAGTACATTTATTCATCAAACATTAAGACACACATATCAGATACCATGTACAAAATGAGAATAATATATATCATAAAATTAGATCATGTTTTAATAAATAAAAAAAAATACTTTGCTTATAAGGACAAAACCTTTGTATCTCTGAAATCATGTTGGAAAATGATGCAATATAATAATTATTTATAATAATACTTGGCAATCTTCCAAATACATTTAGAAAAACAACCTAAATGTCCTTTATTATTTGTATTATTCATATATGTATCACTACTATCCCTTCTCGGGACTTTAATTCTGAAATTTGAACACAGTGTCAGCAAAGAAAGAGAGCAAACAGCTCTGGACAGAGCAGTAAACATGCACTGGAAGCTCCTTTAAACCCGGGATTTAACTCGTTGTAAATGAGTTAGATAGTCTTGCATTATTTCTGTAGGTAACGCTGACCCTGAGATATGACGCTTAAAGAACAGCACTTAACTGCCCACAAAGTGCAGATCTTGGGTTCTAAGAGTTTAACAAATGTATTCAGTTATTTTACTTGGAATTTTAATTAATTAAAGTATTTCACAATAATAATCCTTATATAAAAAACCTAAACATATCTGATTTTAATGTCACACATAAAAAATGTTTTCTAGAAGAATAAAAACAACAACCTTAAATTCTGTTGCTATATGAAAACTGTGTCCAGTCAAAAAGTTGCAGACAAGCACAAATTGCACAATGATATCAATATATAGATTATTTGAATGGGCTACAATTGCACAGTATATGCCTGGATTAAGAGAGGGGGGAACTCAGGGAACTACTGGTCCATTTTTTGTTCTGTTGTGGTAGAAGGTTGTGAAAGATTGTACAGGAACGAATGATGTTGCCAAAGCTCCACTAACCTTTCTCATACAATACATTACCTTGCCTCTATGATTTACTGTTTTTATGGGATAGATGTGCAATGAAAGTTGAGAAAACTGGTTTTGACATCCAGAAATCTCAATGCTTAAACTGCAAGACAAAATTTTTATCTGAATCTATCAAATCGCCTGACTGGTCACTTGCAGCTTGTTTGAGCAATTAATTGCCAGTTGCTTCCCCTCTCACACGGCACCTCACACATCAAACCATCAAGCCAAAATTTAGGTATGACTGGGACCTGAATCCTGCCTGGTTATGAGAAGGAATTCAGGACTCTTTGGGGTGGAATTCAGGTGGTTTCTGGTCCCCTCTCTGACACGTAGAGCCAAGAATGATGGAGGACAGTGTTAAATGGGAGGAGATGAGGTGGTGGAGGGATGCAAAAAGGGTCAAGTGAATAGAATACAGATAGAATTTATAGGGAATTACATTAGGAGGAGGGACTTCAGGCATGCTCCACCCAAAGTTGAACTCTTTCCTAGAAATATTTAATTAAAGTGCTTTTGGAACATTTCTATTGGTCCATTCATCACTACATTCAGACACATTGTTAAAAACAACAATCTCTTTCAAGAACTTTCTGAAACAGTGATTCCATGCTGCAGTTCTTTTCCGTGCTGTTGTTTATGTAATGTATTCAGCTGTGCTGCACTCCTCTGGATTTTGTCTCCAGTTCTGTATTTTTGTTGTTGTTTGTGTTGTTGTTGTTGTTGCAAGGAACCATGTCATGTTTAAAAATAATGCTGGTACACAAACATGCTTGGAATGATTAGAGCAGAGTAATGTAATGTGAAAGCAGCTCACACTGAGTCTGTCTATAATATATTGATGTGAAATATGAGGTAAAAGCAGCTGAAAATCCATATCTCCTAATGGAGCATGGCAGCATGCACTCAATGACTGTCAGTCCTCCAGCGCTGTTTATGTGGGACTTGTTTATGCGTATGTGTGTGTGTGTGTGTGTTTTGAACTTACCTCTCCTGGTCCTGCACCTCGGGGCCTTTGATCAGCACGCAGTTTGTTTATGTGAGCGCCTTCTGTGTGTCCAGAGGAGGCAAAACGTGGGCCAGGAAAAACATATGGCACTGCTGGGACATGGTCACCTGCCTGCCGGTCACTGTGGGTACTTTCAGGATCATTATGAATCAACATACGCTAATGACAAAGCAAACAATGCACTTTCAGCCCCGTCTGGAAGTGAGCTGACTCGGATCTTTGTTCTGAGCGTTGGTTCTTTAAAGTTGTTTAAAGTGATGGTGCTGCTAAAAAAATCCTTAATTGAATCGTTAGCATTTAACTCTCGCTGACCCTTAATGGTCAGTTATAAAGGGGAACATTTTAAATGCCCATTCAGCCTACGGCACTATAGCTCCACCCACTCAGCCCAGAATTGTACCCCCTCCCATAAACCCTATTCACCCGTTGAGTCTAGAGCAGATTAGACACACCAACTTAGTCTACAGTACTTTAGCCCCTCCCATTCAGTCTACAGTAGATTAGACACACCCACTCAGTCTACAGCAGTTTAGCCCTTCCCATTCAGTCTACAGCAGACTAGACACACCCACTCAGTCTACAGGAGATTAGACACACCCACTCAGTCTACAGTACTTTAATCCCTCCCATTTGGTCTTCAGCATTTAGACACACCCACTCAGTCTACTGTATTTTAGCCCCTTTCACTTTACACACATCCATTCAGTCTATAATACTTTAGCCCCTCCCATTCCATCTACAGCAGATTAGACACACCCACTCAGTCTACAGCAGTTTAGCCACTCCCATTCACTCTACAGCAGATTAGGCACACCCACTCAGTCTACAGTACTTTAGTCCCTCCTGTTTAGTCTTCAGCACTTTAGTTAATTAAAGATGTTCTGGGTTGGTGGCCACACATAACAGATTTAGTGGAGAAAATTAGTGTGTGTGTGTGTGTGTCTGTGTGTGTGTGTGTGTGTGTGTGTGTGAGAGAGAGGGAGAGAGAGAGAGAGAGAGAGAGAGAGAGAGAGAAAGAGATATTTATGACAATTTATATTTCATCATAAATAAAATGTAAGATACCTTCTGAACTGAGCAGTAGTACCATCTTGCCTTGATTCACCATGTTTACATCACTAAATGAAACCCCTCATACGTCAAGCTCTGTTAAAGAGGGAATTAGGGGAAGGAGTCGGGGTTGGTAAAATGTGTTAATGCATTAAAAAACATTAAAGCACTAAAGTTTCTGATTAATTGCGTGCGTGAATGAGTTTATATTGACTAGTTTAAATAAAAGATTCAAGCTATTTTATAAGTAATTCTAAGTAATCACACTTCATTATACTGCATTAGTCTAGTTTAGTTGTTCATTATGGAACTGAAACTATGAGATGTGTGAATCATGAGCCGCGTACCTGTGGGTGTAGAGTTCATCTTTGTTATATATAAGATGCACAGAGGTGTTTAAAACTGTAACGGCACTGAATCAGAAAGCTGTCTATATAGAAACACACATCTCAGCATGTAAAGTAAATAATTTGCTGTAGCAATATTGATTTTTGTCAACTAATCAACCATGTTACAGATTTAAAGATTTTCTTTGGCATGTATAGTGTTCTACAGTATGAGTAATGGTGCACATGCTTGCAGAGGTCATCCGGTCAGCAAACAATCAATACAAACAATATACATCACTATAAGCAGATACACACGGCATGCAGGGAATCCACACTGTATGAATGACAGTGTGGATAAGAGTCACTGTAGAATGTAAAATGGGTAATATACACTATTCCGTTTCTAGATATAAAAAGACTAATCTTGGTTGGATAACAAGCCAGCCAATAAAAGCTGATGATTTTAGTATAGATTAATTTAACTGAAATTTAACTGAAATGTAACTATTTAACTGACAATGCGTATGACAGTCATTTCTGTCTTTTTCTAGTCCTGTTCATCTCTAGTCTCAGTTGTTGTTTTGTCCCATGTGCTCCTAGCACAAGCTTTGTGTTTGTTTTGGTCCTGTCTCCTCCTTTGCTCCGCCCTTTCCCACCTGTATCTCATTTGTAGCCCTGCCCCTTTGTTATCATATCCCAGGTGTGGTTAATGTTGTCTTGTAGTTAAGACCTTTAGTTTCAGTCTGTCCTGGTCTGTCCTTTGTTGTCATCGTCATGGTTACATGTTCCCACTCCTCCACGTGGAATTCTTTCAGGTATCTGATGTTTCAGCATCAGTCTTTGTACCGGTCGCCTTACATTTTTCTCAAGCTCATGGAGCCCATGTTTAAACCCTCCTGTCCCATCATGGACCCTGGTGGGCATATATGCGGGGCCAACATGAAACCCAAAATGTTCTGATTCCCATTAGGGCTAAACATACTATGGGCATGTTATTGGATTGGCCAAAGAAATCTGTGAGGTACCTTAAATTTTAAGAGTGCAGACTGGCCTGTATGTAACATAAATTAAAATAGATAATTAACTAAGCCATACTTAACAAGCACAGGGCATGTTTTCATTTGAGTTTGATGGTTAAGTTGGTTGTCAAGCATGACCAACATGACTTCACTGGCAAAAACTGTCCACCAGTATGATGAGCTTGACAAATCATATCAACCAGTATTGCCACTTTGATGACCGTGACTGGTCCATTTTGTCACCCAAACATGTGCTGGGATTTGTTCAGAAATATGAATTATTAAGCTTGTTAGCATTACTAAGGATATGTTCGGAGCAGTTAGGAGACAACAGTTTGCTGAAGAATGCAAGTGTATTTTTGCTGTAACTGGATGACATGAAAGATTACAGAATGAATGAAAGATTTCTGTAACAAGCTGTCTGTAAGAAGTGCACAATCCTTGAGGATTTTGCACAGTTTGAAACTGTGGTGAAACATCTTAAGGTGCATCAAGAAATCTTCAAGAACCTTGTCCTTTAAAAGAAAATTCCTTGAAGCACCTTAATCAGCCCTGCCTGATTAAGTCTGTATGCAGGTTGAGCACCAGCCCTGCCCCCTCTCTCTGATCAGTCAGAGTCTGTATGCAGGTTGAGCACCAGCACCGCCCACTCTCTCTGATCAGTCAGAGTCTGTATGCAGGTTGAGCATGTACACATGGACAGGGCAGTAAACATTCACTGCATTAAACTTGGATTTAATTCAGTTGGAAACAAGTAAATTTGAGCTGTTGTCTGAGCTGAATTACTCACTGATAATTCACCACACAATGACCATGGACAATGGTTTGTTGTGATATGTGAATCATGTCTGTAGGTTACTCTGATCCTGAGATATGAAAACAGGATATAACTGCCCAAAAACTGCAGATTTTGGGTTCTAAGAATTATTAAAGCTAATTAACCTTACTATGGTTATGTAAATATGAGGGGATTCTGATCAAATGGCCAGAGTGTACCATACTTGCTGATTCTCCCTTCTTTGCAATTCTTTACATTCCGTCTGAATGTTAGTTGTAAATCATGGAAAATCTGGACGTCTGGTCCATACAAATCCATAAATCCAAAGAGACATTGTCATTTTTGACCTGAGTAAACACCTGTCGATATTAGTACTAAAAGCAGCATTAACTCAGACAGCTACACACAAACAGACAGCTACACATGCCACAATAACATTACAGAAAGCCCTTTTTCAAGCTTTTCTTCTCCTACAATTGCTAAAGCATTGCTGGGTCCTGGAGCTTTCCAAACAGACACCCACCTTTCTGCTCCATGCCAGCTGCAGGTGTTCCTCGGAGCCGCAAAATTTGAGCATTATGTGTAAATCTCACCTGCCCAGCTCAGGACGGAAAGAACAACTCATCCTTTATGAAAGAGAGAGAGAAAGAGAGTTATCAACATCAACAAAACCCAGTGTGCCCTCAATAACCAATGCCTCCTTTCAGCTTTGCAAACACTGTACTCTTCAAATACACTGCAACACTCAACAAACAGCACAACACCAGCCCTTGCTTTATTGCTTAAACAGTATAATTAACTTCTGACACAGAAAAACTCAAACACGAGGCTTAATTTCCAAAATCATGTGCCACCCAAATCAGTGCCAAACCACCAGCATATTGGTTTATTATCAAGTGTCTGTGTTTATAAAGGCACCACTTTATGAGCATGTCAAGTCTGAAACATCACAGAGATGCTGGGAAGTGCGGCATTTAGCTCAGATGATGCAATCACTCACTGTAGAGGTCTAAAATGTTGATGAGGACATCAGGATATTGGAGGAGCCTGTCTGAACCTCAGACATTAGTTTGGTTTGCTATTGATTGTTGAAGTGAATGGTATCTCTGAGGCCTTCAGATAGAAGGTTGATATATAGCTAGCTAGTTAGCTTGCTAGCTAGCTAGTAAGCTAGCTAGTTAGCTTGCTAGCTAGCTAGTTAGCTAGATAGATAGATAGATAGATAGATAGATAGATAGATAGATAGATAGATAACTTTATTAATCCTATATCACAGTAGCATAAAGAATAACAAGCAGAAAGAGCACAAACTCAAGCTTTATTAAGAAACATGAGTTATATTAAATACAATAAACTAAAAGCTAAAAGTAAAGCCAGAGCTTAAACTACTTAACTACAGAACAGAAGTGTGCTCTTATTAGTATGTAATAAGTAAATGCATAAACATGCAGATAACATTGACAACAATACAGTACACATGAAGGCTCAGTAATCCTGTCTGTTGTGCACATGTACAGCTAAAGATATGAAGAGAAGATCTGAATATTGTCTGCAGAGAGATTTGGAGTAATAATGATCAGCCATATTCAGTGAGCCTGTTCTGTTAGTGGCTCAGTATATGATAATTTCTGACACAGTGTGGAGGAGTTGTACAGATTGCTGTACGACCTCATGTACCGCTACTTGCTACAGAGGAACTGAATGATGCCCTGGTCAATGGTCAAGCTCCGATGCTTGACCATTAGGTCATGGAGTGAGTGAGATGTGTTTTCCAGGATAGTTGTCAGTTTGTTGAGAGTTCAAGATTTGTTGTAGATAAATATAATTTTAGGAAAGGATTAGAAATCATTGTTTCAATTACACAAAGTAATTGTATTATTTATAATTGAAACAAATGCCAACATGGCAAGCTCAGGACACACTAGCAAATTGAACTCATTGAAGGTGTGTAAGGATGTCTCCAACACTACTAAGATGTCTTCACAGGACCTACATGTACATCTCGCCAGAGTTCAAGCTGAAACAGAGGTGGACCATGCAACATGACAACAACCCAAACCATTTCAGTAAATACAAGTTATAGAATAGCCACGTCAGCTTGGATCTTAATCACACTGCGATATTGTGAGGTTAAATGCAAGAAACCCCTCAAAAATCACACAGCTGAAAAGGATCTGCATGGAGCAGTTGGAAAGAATTTCTCAGAGTCAGTGGCAGAGACTGGTAGGCCGTTATGTAAAACAACAATTTGAGTTTATTTTGGCCAAATTGGGAAATGCACTTTATGTCCAAATGATTGTGGATATCATTTGAAATGATTGCATTCAGTTACCTTTTGCTGAGACAGATGTGCAAATGCACACACAGCTTGTCTAGGCCCTGCAGGATGTTGGCACTTGTTTAAATGTTCTCCACTTGTAAATTATTTTCCAGAACCTAGACCTTGGTGTTCTGATCCTCAGCTACTAAATAATAATGATAATTTTTATTTTATTTTAGTTATATCACCTCCATCTTTCCATATAGTTAAATAATCATATATGTAAATGTTTAAATATGAAAAAAAATGACAGTAATAATAAATCATGGGGTTTCATACATTTTTCCACATGGCTATAATGTATCAGAAAATATGTCCTACTTTTCCTGAGTAGAAACTGTCTCTCTCTCTCTACCTCCGTCTCTCTCTCTCTCTCTCTCTCTGTTAAATAAATGATAGTTATATTTATTAATTTTTTTATAAAGGTGATTCAATAAAATTTATAATGTTGTTTGAAGGGAGATCAAATATTTATATATCCATATTTCTTAAAAAAATAATTAAATATTTATTGGCTTATTTTTTCACATGGCTATATACTGTTAGAATTCTATTTTATTTTCGCTGTAAGGGTTTGTTTGAACTCATTAAATTGAGGTTATTGTTGGTCTATTTTCTAAATGGCAGATGCTGTATCTTTCCAGACTGAAGCCAAACACTAACCTCTCAACAGCAAAGCTTTGTATTCATGTATTATATTGGCAGTCAGCAGTAGACAGTAGAACTCACAGCAGTTCATTAGAGCCATTGCACTGCCCTTAAGCCTGTCCATCCTCTACAGCTGTCCATCTCCACTGGTCTGCTTTTACATCCATGATAGGGCTTTTTTCAGACAGCATGGCTTCAGCCAAGGCAAACAGCTGCTCAGAAAAACACAAAACACCACTGGAGACCAAAATCACCCAATTGGTTCTGAGCAATCTTACATCCAGAGCATGTAACACTCATATTAACACCACCTGACCACAGAAACCCCTCATCCCTCATCTCTCACTTACAGGTGTACCTTTGGTGTAGCCCATGTCATGATGCACGATGTATAGTTACCCTCCAGACCTTCATCATGGGTCAGTTTCCACTGAATATTTTTGGATGATGGATCCATCACCTAGCAGTGTTCCCATAGGAATGAATGACATGATACCAATAACAAAACAACCACATAGGGTCCCACAGATGAAACAACTGGCAACATAGCAACCATAACCATAACTGGATACCATAGCATCTGTCTATTTTGTAGGAGGCTGTCTTATATAACCTCAGACATTAGTTTGGTTTGCTCTTGAAACCATGAGCTGTCTGAGGCCTTCACAAGGTTGTAGATGCAGAGGAGTCTGGGAAGGGATTTTAAAAGGTCTTAAAATAATTAGAAATCAGCTGTTTCACTGTAGGGGGAAATGATTCATAAGTGGAGAACATTTAAAACAACTGCAAGCATGACCAGGTGAGGCCGTCCTCACAATTTCAGCCAAAGAACAGATTGCAATATATGCAAAGAAGTCTCTAACAACCCGCTAACAGGATCTACAGGTAGCTCTTGCCATGGTTTCCATAGAAGGTGTACAATGAGGGTACAGGTGAATCCAAAGTTGAGTTATCTGGGTGCAGTATCAGAAGACATAACAGCACTCAATCACAATGTTTGAGCACAAGAACCTCATATTAACTTGAAGCATGGTGGTGGTTTGGGGCTGCTTTGATGCAGCAGGGCCTAGAGATCTCTCCATCATAGAAACTAGACATTTCTTCAGTTGTTTGTGTTTAGTTATACCACCTCCATCTCTCAAAATAGTTCAATTGAAGATCAAGTATCCATATGTTTAAATATGTTCAAAAAGTTAAAGATGCTCAAGGATGTTCTTACTTTTTCATATGACTTCAGAGGCTACTAAACTTTTCTTTCACTAGTTTGGTTCTCGGGGGTCCAGCAGCATGCATCTATGATGTAATTTTGATTTATGCCTCTACAGCACTGACTGGTATACAGCTACGTGAACAGCACACTAAAAATCCCATCCCAGGTCAATTCCATTTCAGTTGATTCAATTCAATTTCAATTCACTTGATGAAGCTCAGTTTACGAGTGAAACTGGTTCTTAGACAGATATTTCAAATCCAGTTAATATATATGGTAACAGTTTATGTTTCCCCCAATCTGTTATGCTGCAAGGAAGAATGAGATATGTGTGTGAGATCATCATTTTGAGTATTATGATTGTTGGTTCCAAGACAGTGGAGCTAAATTACACTAAAAATGCTCTAGAGGTTCTAAATATTAAGGTGTTTAATGTGAGGTACAAAATGTTAAGTAATCATTTTAGGTAATTACTGTAGCTGTAACACATTCAAACATGCTTATTATGACAGCGCACCGTAAGTAACACTAAAACATTCACTTGGGATACCCTTTTGATTGGTTTCATTCTGTCAACCTTTGGGTGGTAGGAATGCAACCAGCCCACCTGGATTTTTTTCCCAGTTTTCCTGAAGTTCCTCATTCTTCAAGTGTGTTCGCTGCATAAATGGGTTAAATATTGATCCAAATGTAATCTGTATCCATGACAAATAGCAAATTTGTGTCTTTGTCTTTGTCAAAGCAATCACTTAACAATAACTTGAGGTACCATAGCACCCACTTAGCAACTATATACCATCTATAGCAACCACCTGGGAAACCATAGCAACTGTCTAGCCACCACATAGCAACACTCTAGCAAAGGAAATACTGCACTATGTTCAGAAATGGTACTGGCTGCAGGACCTCATTAATGTAACGATGAGCTGTAATAGCTGTAATATATATGAAGGTTTCCGAATCCTCGGAAACATCACATAGCTGAAATAATTCTGCATGGGGGACTGGGTAAATCTTTCTTTCAGTCAATGTCAGAGACTGACATATTTATAGGAAACATCTAAGGACATATTAGGGCATAGGCTCATAGGGGGTCCTAAATTTTTCCTCCCTGCAAAAAAGACATTTCTTCAGCTTTATATGTTTTGATATATCACCTCCATCTCTCAATATATTTCAAATTAAAATAAAATGCCCAAAAGTTTATATATTTTAAAGGTGTTCATGGGGTGTGCTAACGTTTCCTCACAACTACATGTATAAAATGTTCAATATGGCCCTTTAATTATACAGCATAACTTGTTAGTTTGCACTTTAGTTTCATAATAGTTGCTGAAGTATAAATCTTAAGATTAATAAGACTACAGTTTAAAGAGTTAATTAGTTTATATAATTGCCCTTATTGCTGCAACAGCTACTTACTGTACACTGTAAATTTGTTCTGTGTGTCCCGTGATAATAACTTTCAGCACAAGCTTTAAGGCAAAATCAGATATTTATTTAAAAAATGCCACTTCAGCAAAACAACTAACAATGCCTAATTAGGCTCACATGGCCCAAACTTGTAGCCATTTACCTGCATGTCTCTGTAATTGGCTAAACATTAGAGCATAATGGTTCTCAAAGAGGCCAGCATGGATCTAACAAACTGTGGCTTATTAACACAAATGTAAATCACATAAAACCCCTGAAGCACAGTGGATATTATGATCAGAGATGTATGAGCCTCTCATTGAGCACACATGTCTAACGTCAAGCAGCTTTTAGTGTAAGTACTTTCTCACGCCTGTTGTCTTCTGTGGTTTTATATGACAATTACAGTTTCTATGTGTAGAATGACTCCAGATCAGCATTTCTGACATTAAAAACTTGGAAATAAACACTGTCACAGTGTATAACCCTGTTATATCCAATGATCCTCCATTGTCTTATGAAAGCATTTTATGTATTCTGTAAGCATAGTTAGAGTAAAAAATAATTTAGTAATAATTAAATAAACATGACCATATATGAAAACAAAACTGCCACTTTTAAATTTGTTGTTTGTGCCAGGTCACAAAAGCACTCAAGGTTTGTCCTTTCACATGGCATATTGGCACTGGTGTACTGCAGCAACAGGCACAAGGCTACATTTCCAGTACCAGTATCTCACATTATAGCATGAACCTTGAGTGTATTAATGTGATACAATACCACCAGTTATGTTATCACTTTAATTTTTAATGTAAACAAAAAGACGACAAAAAATGAGATAAAATCCATTCAGACTATGGGTTTAGTCATAATAGTCAAGGGACCGTCATTTCCCAATCATTAGGGAGTGAGTGGAGTTTAATGTATTGGTGTGTGTAAGGAACTTCAGACTGTGCAGTGAGTGGAGTTTAATGTGTTGGTGTGTGTAAGGAGCTGGAGAAGGAGCTGCAGACTGTGCAGTGAGTGAGTGGAGTTTAATGTGTTGGTTTGTGTAAGGAGCTGGAGAAGGAGATGCAGGCTGTGCAGTGAGTGAGTGGAGTTCAATGTGTTGGTGTGTATAAGGAGTTGGAGAAGGAGCTGCAGGCTGTGCAGTGAGTGAGTGGAGTTTAATGTGTTGGTGTGTACGGAGTTGGAGAAGGAGCTGCAGGCTGTGCAGTGAGTGAGTGGAGTTTAATGTGTTGGTGTGTGTAAGGAGCTGGAGAAGGTGCTGCAGGCTGTGCAGTGAGTGAGTGGAGTTCAATGTGTTGGTGTGTATAAGGTGTTGGAGAAGGAGCTGCAGGCTGTGCAGTGTGCACTAAAGGGACAGACACCAAAATTGCCCGTTTAAGTGAATGGGATGAAGAGAGCTAGGTGAACGGTCATACCTTAAGTGGACCTTAGATCAGAGCAAAACTCCAAGAAACAGGATGGGTCCTTTAAACAGTTTCAACAGTTACACTCATTATTTATTTAATGAATTTAATGAAAATCCAGTGAGTTTATATGCCTTTAATAGGATACAGATCTATAGCTTTGGCTTTGTAGATTCAGACAGATGTAAGTGGAGGTTTAACCTGTTTAAATGGGTCACTGTTTAAATGGGCAGTACATCAGTGCATATTTAAATCGTTGGGGAATATTTGGGCACAAATGTAACTTCTCTGTGGTCGTTTTAGCTAAAAAGATTATTTATCAAAGCTAAAAGACAGCCTGGTTCAGTTTCAGAACTGTTCTCCACTGTGTGTGTGTGTGTGTGTGTGTGTGTGTGTGTGTGTGTGTGTGTGTGCTGGCAGATGCTGTTCTGCATCCGGAGCCTGTTGGAGGCGGTGTGTGAAGGCTGGGGGTGCCAGCTGGCCATGTGATTCGCAGGTATGGGGGATTGCTTCCACCATGCGCCGGGGGCACCCGCTGATCAGATGCTGAATGGCCTCGGCAAGATGATTGGAAAATGCGGTGCTTCTCGGCTTTAGCATTCAGCGTCTGCTGCAACTGCTCAGAAATCCATCTCCTAGCACAAATATCAGGGGCTCTTTCATTTTCAGCCAAACAGGCTTCGCCTCCTCTGACACAAACTGCTGCCAGAGAGAGAGAGAAGCCACAGATCAGCCGAGAAAATGGACTTCACAGACTTTAACAGGCCAGCTACAATGTTCCTGCCTTTTTCAGTCACATTAGTCTCCACTATCTGATTATGTCATGGCCTAGGTAGTCCTGCTGGGAGGGGCAGGAATTAAACATTGAGTTTGTCCAGTGAATCATCATCATCATCATCATCATCATCATCATCATCATCATCATCATCATCATCATCATCATCAATCATCTCAAGTCTCTATTCTTGTAATGGAATTAAATTGAATTACTGATAATAAGCAGACAGGCATTTAAATAGTATGTTTTAAACTCCACTCCACTCCGTTGGTAGTGCCATTCAAGAGGGTTGGACTGGGACAAAAAAATTGGCCCTGGCATTTTTGGCTTAGACCAGCACCTCATAATTAGTGGAGCACAAGTGACTAGTAATTTATGGATGTGTTCCCCGAAGGAATGTATTTTATTATTATCGCAAACCTAATTATTGTGGTGAAGAGTATGTGTGTTTATTCACTTGACTGAAGAAAACGCTCACAAACCCTGTCAATCCTATGAACAACTGTGTTCCCCAGAAGATCCTAGAGAGGAACAGGATCTCCTAAACAGGGAGAGCTTCTTGCTTTGGGTGGTGATTTAAAAATGCTTGCATTCAAGGAGGCTCAGGATGGGAAAAGTAGTCTAATCTCTCTTCTCGCTCCTCAACTGCTACCTCTGACTGATTATAACCAAATAAATAATAAGAGCATCATATTATAAAATCATATTTACAGTTAATCATTTCTTTAGAAGTCTATCAAATAACCATTGTGGAGGTATATTTACTCAGCACATAGTCCTGCCTCCTGAGATTTATTCTATTTCATGCATTATTATCTATATTGTATATTGAAATATAGTCTCTATATTATATATTCTATATATTTATATAGTGTTTCTTACTAAATTATTATTATATATATTAAAGTTCTGTTCTATTCTATTCTATTTTATTCTATTCTAATCAACATTATAAATATCAGAAGTTTAGGGTGTGTTGTTAATTCCATCATTTTTGTCTGCTCTCTGTTGTTTGACTGATTATTTTATTCTTTTTATTTAAATCATATCTAATATGCATTTTCTGAATTTCCCTCATGATTCTAGAATAGGAGGATAGGATAGTATAGGACTTTATTGGTCCCTTGGGAGGGTTCCCTCAGGGAAATTAAGGTTCCAACAGCAACATAGTACAGTACAGAAAAGAGTAGAAGAGATAATAATTTAGTAAAAAATTAACACTATATAAATATAAAGAATATATAATATCGAGACTATATTACAATATATATTATAGATAAATAGCTCCTGAGAAAGAGTCTTGTAAGAGGGGTTATTGCACATTATTATTACACAGTGAGTTTATTGAATCAAGTCCAGTTGTGTTGTGGTGGTCGGGTTGCGGGTTGCAGGTTACTGGTTGGTTCCTACTCGTTTCAAATACTCGCTCTAATTCTTCAGCAGCATCCTTCTTTAAAAAGCTATAACATGCATTTTTATCAGGATAGAAACAGGGCTGCCTTACAAACTCATGTCAAGCAATTAATTTATACTTTTTCTTACACTTACTTCAGCAAGGCTTAAATTGCAAAGCTTTTACTTTCCATGAATCGGTTTTAAAATCTGTTTGTTCACTGGTTTGAGTGGTTTTTAAAGCACACAGCATAGAGGGGTTTGATACAAATCCAAACTACCTTTCAGCACCTTGACCCTAAATATCTAAAATGCTATAAGGAGCCTAGAATGGACACTAGCTGCTCACCCAACATTTCCCAGCCTTGACCGTTTTTATTTCATCAGAAGAAGTTGTCGTGGCGGCCAGATTTTGGGGAATATCTAAATACCAATTAATATTGATACTAATCAATCACCATTGCTCCTCATTCTCATACAACAGAGCTAATGTTCCCTCCATCACCTAAACGTTCCTGTATTATCCTAACGTTTCTACCTGCTGACCAGTTGTCCTACACTTTCCCCTCCCTCAGTCCCTCAGTTTCCCTGTCACATGTATCTCTGGTTGCTCCTCTCCATGCTGCTTATTTTAGCACATTGTGCAGCATTAAAAATAAATAAAAACATAATTAACAAAATAAAATAAAAATTCAACAGCATCAACAGTCCAACAGCAACAGAGAACTGTCCGCCTGCTGGGTAAGACAGATTACTAGTCCAGCTGTTGATAGCAATGCAAAATATTGCTACATCCATTCCAGTGGTGGTCCAGGCTAATCCCAAAGCAAATGTGATGCAAGGGTGTTCCACTCCAATCCGATAGAATTCTAATTCTATTCTAATGGTGATGCAGGTGAATTGTACTTCCATTTCAATGGTGGTGCAGGGTGTGTGTGTTCTGGGTTAATGGGTTCATTACGCAGGTTGTCCTCTTCCTTCATCTAGAAGTGTAAATGTCCATGGTGGTGAAGAGACTGACCTCTGTCCTCTGTGCAGCCTTCACAACCATCTGCAGAGCTTTCATATCTGCAGCAGAGCAGCTTCCATGCCACATGCTGGAGCTGGAGCACGGAACTTTCTCCACAGCATCCCTGGCTTTCATCACAACAGACCGTTGTGTTCAGCCAGGGTTTTTGGTTCAGGTAGCACATCACAGCCTTGGTCGTGATTACATCTTAAACACACTTACTTATGTATCTGAGGACAGCAGATGTGTAATCCTCCAGATCCAGCTCCCCTTCATTCACAGAAGATTCCTTGAAGACCTGCAAATCTTGTACATTCAAAGCAGTCCTGCAGTGCAGAGTCACCCTTACTGGGCCGCACAGTGACCTACTGTGTAGGTCCGGAGCGTCTCAGTGGGGGTTGTAGGCAGGGACCAGCATAATGGAGATGTGATTGGAGAGACCAAGGTGGCAGCTCTGTATGCATCTCGTATGTTGGTATAAACATGGTCCAGTCTGTTATTGCCCTGTGGTGGTATGGTGACATGCGGATTAAACCTGCTGGTGAAGTTCTGGCAAAGCTGGGGAGGACAGGTGGAGGTCTGCTGGACAGGTGAAGATGCTGGTATATAAGTTATAGTGATACTGAGGATGTTGGCAATGAGTTGTAGCCTATGGAGATGCCAGGGAGTTATTATGATATTAGCCAGTGTTGATGGAGTTGATGGAGAGAATTCAGGGGGAAATATGCAAAAAATAATGTGAGATATTGGCGCTTCTATAAATAAACATTTCTATAGCAGGTGCAAAACCTGATGGCGCACACAGCAGATCTGTTTATTGTAACAAAGACACAATCACAAGTTTGTACTTCAGTTGACATGAACAATTTCCACACGTTTTTAGTGCCGTGTAGGATTTGACATACAGCTATCAGGCTGTCAACAGCTTCATATTGTCTCAAATTATAATAAATACAGTCTTGAACATGGTGGACTGGATATTCACACACACACACACACACACACACACACACACACACACACACACACACACACACACACACACACAATATATATACTTAATGATCAAAAACATAGCTAACAATGCCATTTTCTCAGTGTTGCTGTTCTGATTATTCAGAATAAATGTTGAACTCGAACAGGAACTGCTGCTGAGAATCTGGAGCTGGTCTGTGATGTTGGTCGGGGTCCACAGAATCCACCAAAATGCTGCTGGACTGACGATGGATAGTGGTGCGTTTGGGGAGAAGGGTGTTAATGGAGTGTCTGGAGGCGAGGGTAAACAGATGTACATGTGACTCTGGACTGTCCACGGCAGGCACAGGGATTACTCACAGAGTGACACTAACCCTCCCTCCACCAGCCAATCACGCACCTGCTACAGCAGAGAGAGAGAGAGAGAGACAGAGAGAGAGTTAGACAGACAGACAGACAGACAGACAGACAGATATGTCCATGCTTGTAATTCTTGCAGAATCAGGCCATGAATGACAGGTTACACAGCAATATGGAGCTGACCATTGTGTGTGTGTGTGTGTATTATTGTGTGTGTGTGTGTGTGTGTGTGTGTGTTTGTGTGTGTGTGCGTGCTTTATATATTCAAGAGAATTTCAGCATCAAAGATGATTAGATTCAGAGTACAATCTGACAGTGACCACGGCAAGTTCCTTTAGACCACAACTGACCACAGACCAGCACACTCAGAAGTGACCACTGACCCCAACCAGGGCTATTTACAACCCCACAGGACATTTGCATTATTAAACACAGAGTCACTGAGAGTGGGTCCCTTTGTGAAATGCTCCAGTAGAGTCAGAGATTGCGTGCCATTTAAGAGCGGTATGTTCTGCTAAATACCTCAAAGTTTTACAGTCATTTATAACCACCCAATCACTGGCTGCTGTACTAGAAGTACAGTTCGGTTGAAGGGGGCAGGTATGAGGGGAGGGGGTATGTATGGATTGATTACAATTGTTAATCAGATGCGACTGAATGCACTCTAGTAAGTGCACTTGGTGAACGAAGTACGCTCCATCAAACACTAGAATTTATTTCCACTGTGAAAATAGTTTTAATAAGTTCACTTTAAGCGTGTAATGTTTTTTATTTTTTTTTATTTTTCTTTCATATTAAAGCCTCGTGTAATGAAGCCTGCACGGACTCAGCCCCCTTGCAAGACGTTCTGCAACGCTAAGTGAAAATTAGCTTTACACTGCATTAGTGAAGAAGACAGGTCAGCTATGCATACTGTCTAACACTTTAATGCAAACACATTCCACACACAACAGGGTAGGAATGAAGGAGATTTACACTCCCAGCACAGCTACCACAGATCAAATCACACTAGTACCTCCCCATGTAATCATAGCTCTGGCGACTCAGCGCTCTAATGTGCTTCGCCTTTTCGACCCTAAAGATTGCAGGTTCAAATCACGCCATCAGCAGTCAGAATCACAGAAGTGTCACAGTTCCGGTTCTTGCTGGACCTCTTCCCAGATTCCCATAGAGACTCACAGAACTGCCTCGTCCAATTAGAATTCTCACTACCAGCCCTGAGTGGATCAGCAGTCTAAGGCACTACCTCATACTAGTAGTGGAATCCCAGGTCATGCTGCTTGCCTTTGGCTGAGGGAGAGTGAAATTGGTCTGCTCTCTCCCCCACATGCTCAATGTGATGATGGTCGGCACAAGCATCTGTCAGCCATTGCATCAGAGTCGGTGTTTTCCTCCAAGCAATATTTGCATCTTTGGCTGTCTAGCAAAGATGCAGATAGTGGCAGGAAGGAATTAGAGGAAGCATGTGCTCATCGTCTAACTCCTACTGTTGGGAGCATTACATGCAATAGGGAGAGCAATTGAGATTAGGGAATTGGCATGTCTAAATTTGTGGGAGAAAACTGGTGTAAAATAAAATAAATATATATATATATATATATAAAACCCTGACTGTTTGGTGTACATATACACATTAACTAAATGGTTCCTCAAGATCATTCCATTATCAATAGATAACCATATTTGTTTCTCACACTCAACTTATTGTTGTTTATTGCCTGCTTTTTGGAGACCCCTTTGGTTGAGTTTGCTATTCTACAAATTTTGGGTCTCACCCTTATTTGGATTACATTTGCTCTTTTAGATTTTCCCTGTCAGGTACTACTTCCATTTATTTTCACTTGTACCATGAATCTGTTTTCTGATAAACCCTGTTAGTCCACACCAATTTGTGTCATTTGGATGGTGTTGCATAAGGCAGCCAGAGTGCTCACATCACACCTGGCACAGGTGTGTTAGCCTGATGTGTCGCGGCAGTCAGTCTTTCAATCCAAGACTGTGGATGGGCGTCATCTTGAACAGAACTGGGCATGGAGTAGAATGGACAAAATTGACATGTCCCAACCAATATCCAGCGATTATTAAATCGTCCCCACCAGTAATTTGATCGAAATAAAAACCTGATCTGACAATGTCTCATTAACCTAGAGGTGCAGAAATGGTTAAATCACGTTCTCTACTGGAGTCCATCCCTGTAACACATATGGTCAGGGTGATTGTCAGTGACTTTCCCTGCGGTCACTGAGACTTTGGGGCTCTGTTTGGTTGTATGCAGCACCAAAACTGAAAGGAAAACTGGACTATTGTCACTAAGTTACTCTGAACACCAAAATGCTTTCATTACAAACAGTACAAGAAAATGAAAATGAGTTTTTTGGGATGTTACTGATGCAGTGTTACATAGCTGAGACAGTTTGGAAGGAGAGATCCTGACAGACTAAACTGTATGATTGTGAACTTCATTGACAATGAGAAAGTGGATGAAGAACTTGACTAGTTTAAGTCCTGTATTCACGTTTAATAGGTGGTCCGGTGAGTGGACACAGTGTTTAAACACTCCAGCAGCACTGCTGTATCTGAACCCTTGTGCCAGCTGTACACACTAACACCACCACCATGTCAGTGTCACTGCAGTGCTGAGAGCCAACACATCCACATAATAATACCTGCTCTGTGGTGACCATTTGCAGAACAAGGTGAAAGGAGTTAACAAAGTATGAAGAAACTGAGGGACAACAAGTCTGTTTACTAAAGTGACTATGAAATGTGAAACTCAGGGCAGATCCAGGGGTATATAATAAACATATGAATTAAGGACAAATAATTGTTTGTTTTTATCCATTTATCCTTCCGGTGCAGTGAAGAAGCCGAAGAATGTATGAAGGGGCTGGGCAACATGACATGAAACTCAATATGTTTAAGAGAAACAGTGATATATATAATACAATACGATAAAAACCTTAAAACATATTGTTAAAATATCAGAATTTAATAATAATAATTAAAAACACAACTTTAATTGCAATTTTTCTATGACATGATTTACTATGACTTTATTATCATCTTATATAGAAAAATGCCCTTTTTGGAATTAAATCATACATAGACTATAACCTGCTAAACAAATGTAATATTACAATATGGCTACTTTCTTATATTCTTTATTAAATATATCTTGCTATATTATTATTATGGCATAGTATGTTGCTCAGCACTATTGTATAACCCAATGTTGGAATTATGACAATAATACAATTTGAACTGGATTAAAATGGAAAATTTGTCATGATTTCAATGTTTAGAAATAAACATGTTAAAATTTTCAAGAGAAGATTTTGAACCCAATATTACCCTAAATTACAACATTTATATTGTTTTAATAATCGCAAATCATAAAGAGGGCACTCACCATGGCCCCCATCAAGCATATTACTAAACAGCAGTGCCCCTTAGATGCTTAGATGGCTGTGCCACTCAGAAGGCCAAATTTCTCCACTTTTTTAATGGAATTGCTAAAGTGAGACATGTAAAATTGCACCACATTGTTGCAATGTATGAGTCACAATTTCTTAAGGTTGACTAAAAACCTTGAAACACCCATCTGCGATAAACGTTTTAAACATTTTAAAGCCCAACTCACTCAAAACTGCCTTTGAATTAAAAATGCTTTCTTCCTTCTTTCATATATTATAATCCTAAACTCCCTCTCTGCAAATGTGAAGAACCTTCTTTTGTGCTCTACCTGTTTGCCAAAGATATGTTTGCATCCTTCCTTTGTACTATTTTAGGGACAGGACATAATCCGGAAGACAAACACCATGCAGTTTTCAGCCTCGCATGAGAACGAGACTTTGCATGAGCAAATGTTGAGACTAGCGGGGTTTGTTTGGTGTCTACCTATTGATCCGCATTGTGAACAAATTCCCTGTGCCTCTCTGAAATGGTATGTTTCTGTAATCTATATTATATGAATGATGGAGGTGGAGTGTGGGGGTGTGTCCAATTAAACTCCCAGTTTGACCAAAGCACCTGGAGTCTCAGAGCTGGAGAGCTAAAGATGCAGAGCTTTTTGGTGACTGTCTAAAATTACTACAGTCTAAATGATGCATTGCTGTTCTATAGAACACACTGTTCTATAGAGAATCATAGCTACTCGAGTAACCATTCAATGGTCCTCTATAATGGAAACTCACATATTATTGTTGAGGCTTTAAAATGTTCTATGTACTGCATGTGTAAATGAAGTTTAATTAATCTGTGCTGACATCAGATATATCACTATATCTTTATTAAAGTAAATGAATACACTGCAGACACAGCTATATTGAAATTTATATCTTTATTTATGAACATATTTATTTTTTAAACAATAAATAATACATTTTCATTATACCAACTCACATATCAGTGCTGTTTATTTCCTTCTTTAGTGTGGAGACAGGGCTAGTTCATGGTAGGGAGCATGGTGGGGACACAGGGCAGGTTTATTTTTAGAATAGCATGGATGAGGAGACAGGTAGGGTTCATTGCTAGAGGTTTGGGGATAAGGTGAAAGGGCTGGTTCATTGGTAAGGGGATGGGGATGGGGGACAGGGTTGAACCTTCGTGGTAGGGTATGGGACAGGGTTGGTTCATTTGGTAGGAGTATGGGTATGGGGACTTGGTTTGGATTTCATTGGTAGGGGTATGGGGATGGGGACAGGGTTGGTTCATTGGTAGGGGTATGGGATGAGGAGACAGGGTTGGTTCATTGGTAGGGGTATGGGGATGGGGACAGGGTTAGTTCATTGGTAGGGGTATGGGGATGAAGAGACAGGAATGGTTCATTGGTAGGGATATGGGGATGGGGACAGGGTTGTAGTTCATTGGTAGGGGTATGGGAGGGATGGGGACAGGGTTGGTTCATTGGTAGGGGTATGGGGATGAGGAGACAGGGTTGGTTCATTGGTAGGGGTATGGGGATGGAGGACAGGGGTTTCTGAGGCAAACACTCAGGTGTGTGTGAAGGATTGGGTGAGACTATGATTCCTGTAGCAAACTGTCAAGGTGGCTCAGGAGGGGAAAGCAGTTCCTGACCAACACTGTATTTGATGGGGCTGGGGGGCTGCTGACCTAGAGTGTGGACGTCATCAGATGGTGGACGGAATATTTTGAGGATCTTCTGAATCCCACCACCATATCTTCAAGAGTGGAAGCTTAGGGGGTTGGGGCAAGGAATCATCTGTCTTTTGTGGTGAAGAGGGAGCTGAGCCAAAAGGCAAAGGCTTTCTCAATTTGCAGATAAGTCAATGTTCTGACTCTGAACTATGGCCATGTGCTTTGGGTGCCTTCAGATGCCTCCTAGTCGTCTTCCCTTTGAAGTGTTCTGGGCATGTCTGACTGGGAGGACCCCCAGAGTGCCTCTTGGTTGGCCTGGGAAGGCCTGGGCCTCTTTGGTTAGGCTACTGCCCCATGACCCGGACCCTGGATAAGTGGTAGATGATGGATGGATGGATGGATGGATGGATGGATGGATGGATGGATGGATGGATGGATGTTAATATAACTCTTGTAAAACCTGAAAGCACACAAACATGTTCAGAAAATGCACAGAGACATGAGATGCAGTTTGAGGTACATGTACTTAAGAAATGCAGAAAAATGGCAACACATGGAAACAAAAATGCATATTTTATAAATAATAACTTGATTTTTAAAAATCACAGAGCAAGTATTTGAGACAAAGCTCCTCATTTTATATTTCTTAATAACAGGTACAATCATTAGTCTATTACTAAGAAACTGTCTCCAGACACATGTACTCGGTCCCCACCACTGGAGACTGCTCAAACCACAATCATACATACACACCAATTACAAGGACTCAAAGGGTGGTGACTTCAAAGACAGCGAGCCAAGTGCAAAAGGAGTCAAAAGGAGAACCTACCCAGGGGGTGACCAGTCTGCCAGAGAGACACCATGTGAACCAAGTAGCTCTGGGAGGACAGAATACAAAAAGAGACAAACATATGATTAATACCGGGCCATTTATAACCCACACAGGACATGGAATTAATCTGCTGGACATACTGCAGCCAATATCCTGGATCAAACAAATAAACAAGAAAACAGGTAAGGTTGATTCAAGGGAGACACTAATCCAAACTTCACGAAACACAACAAATGAAACGAATTGATATTAAACCAAAAAAAATGATCGAAAGAAAGTAGTCAGATGACGTGAGAAATGACAATTCAACAGAACAAAATAAGCAAGACCAAAATAATAAAGAGTACTTAACTCCACAAAAGCAGCAGTAAGGTAAAAACAGCAGTGGCTTTATAGACGGCTCTACTTGATGCCGCCTAGGCTGTCCAAATGGCGATCATCCAAACGAGCACCTTCAAGTTGGGATTACCAGTAATAAAAGAACAAGCGATTTAAAGAGATCTCAATGCCGGAGTAGTAGTTCCCAAGTTCCAAATGCAGTGGATGTTATGTAGCACCAAATTCCTATATTATGCCTATATACTGGGTTTATGCAGATGCTAGTGGCTACCAGCTACCGGCATGGTGATTCAAAAGAAGAAGAGAGGAGGACACCCTTTTCAGGCATATCATCTGTATTTAAAGCATTTCTACGATACTTCCACAGCATTTTTAGGACTTATAAACCAGGCAGGTAGCAGCATCGTTCCTTACACACCATCTCAGTAACAAGTCCTGCAGTAATGCAGACCCAGCACCAAGTGGAGCACAAGCTTCCATACAGAGTGTAGCATTGTATATATACCAGGTTGCAAATTGCAAACACCAACATTACAGAGAGGAGGGGACACTCTCCAGCTGCATGGTATTGACAGCTCACCTGTTACACATACATGTTGAAGCAACACATTTAGTTCGCTCCTCGTTGGTTCATGTAGGTCTCCCAGATCTTTCAATGTCTCAGTGTGTGCCTTCTTCTATCCACTGCTGCCCAACCACTTCTGCTAATATCTGCACAGTATGGCACACATTACCTCTGGACTGTCCAGCTTCCGAAAGCCCTACAATGTGACCCCTCTTGAACTATTCCACCTCCTTGATGTTCTTTCAAACTTTTCTCCGAGGCATACTTTTCTTCCCGCGGATACTACCATGTGGCATGAGACAGATTGGAAAGCATATGCAATGGCATGACCTTATATAGCCGGTCAGGTACAAAGAGAAACTACCCAGTTTTTTTTTTAGTTATAATTACTTTTGAAGTAGTTCAGTACCCACAATGAATGGACCAATAAATGTTTTTACCTTGACATCCACTAAAAGTTAAGCAGTACTTTTGTTATTCCTGAAAAGTTGATGCTTTTCGAGGTCATGAGGTGTTTGCCTGGCAATGACAAGATATTAAATTCAGTTACTCCATTCATCAACTGCAATCATTTTTTTTGTGACTTATTAAGGTGACTTTCGCTGTTTCATAATCAAGACATGTTCACGTGTTGGCATGTACTCACGACCATAAATGGTAGATTTCATCTGCAATTTCATCTGCAATTTATGCCACTGCCCTGTAAGATTATGTATCCCTGTCCAGAACACTCTGGATCACAGCCAACCTTCAAGTTCTCTACTTGGTTATGGTGTAATTTTCATTTAGACCTTTTTATGATTTATCGAATTTCAACATGGTCCGTGTCCCCCCCACCCATGATAGCAAATTTGGTGCATTGTGAGTAAATTTGCAGCCGCGGCCTGCGGACTGGCACGCCGAGTGTCTTGCATACCAAGTGTGTCCTGAGCACAGCGGCGGAGTCACCCGCTTCGCCTTTCCATCGCTCTTAAGATTTCACTCACATTTCCCCGGGCTTCGTGCAAAGATAAAGGGTGAAAATCAAGTCAATAATTGCAGCGGGAGAACAAAGGGGAGAGTTTATATTTATTCATTTATTTTATAACAGAATAAGAATGGGCTTCAAGGACTTTCGGAGTGTCACAGCAGAGAGGCGAGTAGTGCTTTCAAATGCGTCCTTGGCACTGATATCATGATACAGAGCGACTCTGGTGATTGGACATGTCCGGCAGCATTTAAAATTGAGGCCAGTGACATTGTAAAGTGAGCTGTGTGAAATATGAGCAACAATAAGGAATTTCAGGCACATTTTATTGAGAGGTGCTTAATTATGAAATTATCATTTATATGAGATGTGCTATTCCACTGGTGTATCTTCGCTTTCAGCTTGGCGAACACCACCATTGATCTGGATTAGATAAATGAAGCTGGCGAAATCATTTTGATCGTGTTTATGATGTCTGATTATCCGCGAGAAGGGAGTTAATGAGAATGATCAGGTCTAACAACATCTTCACTGTATTTTCTTTTGTGTATTATAATCACACAGAGACTTAATTCGTCTCTAGCTATCCTGATCAGTTTCTGACCACAGACCCACTCTTGGCTTGACATTATCGTTGCACAAAGTTGGTGTTTCCAATAAAGTGGCCAGTGAGTGGACGCACAAGATGGGTGTTTCCAATAAAGTGGCCAGTGAGTGGAAGCACAAGGTGGGTGTTTCCAATAAAGTGGCCAATGAGTGGAAGCACAAGGTGACTTTTCTAGATGTAGTGAAATTTAATGATGTAATATTTACTGGTAAAATCCGTCACTGTTTAGAACCTCTCAGATCAGCGTTCAAAGACAAAGAATGTGGCAGAACTTTTTTGTGCATGATCTTTTTCTCCTTGGGAGAGTGAACTGGTGTCCTTCAGTGAAAAGAAAAGAACCTGAGAAAAGAGAGGAGATAATACAGAGCCTTGGGTTCTGACCAGTCTATAAATTAATATAAACAGAGGACAATGAAAAGACGATAATCTACACAGCTACCACCTAATCACCTCCACATAGCGTTAGTAGAGATAGAAGACACTGATTTTCCCCACTTTTAGATTCTTTCACAGCTCAGCTGCATTGTGAGAAAGGATCCTGAGGCAAGGCTCTTTGCAGAATCGATTGCCACTCTCTGCACAGCTTAGATCTTTAAATCAGAACAGAGAGATCAGACCAGAAAATGTTTCATACATATTAATATCTCAGACCTTGTTTCAATAAAACAGTAAATGTAGCCTTACTTTTCTAGTCTAAAGTTTTCAGAAAGGTTTGAGTATAACATTTTTCATCTTTAATAAAAATGGTTTTTTGTGTTATTTAGTTGACATGATTGTTAGTTGACGTGTTTCTAATAACGTTGCCAGTGAAGAAGCACAAGGTAGGTGTTTCCAATAAAGCGGCCAGAAAAATGGGCTTGTGAGGCTGGTCTTTATGTAATATATGAACATATCGACAACTGATGTTCTTTAACAATATCTATAGATAACGGTTTTATATTGCATCACCTTTTCAAAGAAGCAATGCTTTTATTTTGGTTATCTTTTATTTAAAATAAATAAATAAATAAATAAATAAATAAATAAATAAATAAATAAATAAATAAGTAATAAGAATTCACTATGTCCTAATAGCTGACATTCCCACGCATAGCAATTAGGGTTTCCTATCATGAGAGGTTTCTCAGTCCAGCAGAATTCATTCAAGCGATTGTGATGCTTGTGGGTTTCTTGCACAATGCATTTCATATCACCCTGCAGCATCTGTGGATTAAGGTCCGGGCTTTAACTTAGCCATTCTGGAACTATCCATTTCTTTCTTTTGAGCTATTTCTTGGTTGATATACTGCAATGTTTCAGGTTATTGTCATTGCATGATCCATCTCTGATTCAGATTTTGGGCACATGGTCTCATATTTTCCTCAAGCACCCTCTGATACAATAAAGATTTCATAATGGTTTCTGAGCTCTCCAGGCCCTGCTGCAACAAAACAGACCCAAATTTCGACACTTCCACCACTGTGTATCACAGTTGGTATGAGTCCTTGTGCTCTTTAAAATACATGTAAAATACATTAAAATCAAACCAAACTATTGTCTGAGGTTTAAATAAGTCCTTTTCCATGATGGTCTAATCATTTGCAGCTGATGTGCTACTGGGTTCTGGCATTTAGGCATTTTGGTTTAGTTATGCCTCCATCTCATCAATATAGTTAAAATAGAAAATGAAATATCATATGTTTAAATATATTAAAGACAAAAAGTATGGGGTGTTTATCTTTTCACACTTCTTGGCTCTAATATAAGGCTTTAGATGATTGTGGTAGTCCTGAGGCTTCGGCAGCATGTACGGTGTAAAATGAAAAACATGATTTTAATTTCTATAACAGACATATGGACTATTCGCAGATCCATTGCTCTGAGAATGGTGCTTCAGACCTGCATTATAAAAGGAAGAAAATGGAACAATCAGTTATTTTAGTTTAAATGGCCTAATGTCAATCCAATTCTATTAACTTCATTAATATCTGATGTTTATTTGAAAAAAGGAAAAAGAAAAAAATATAAACAATTGACTTTTTAATAATAAGGCTTTTTATTATTTACACACTGCAATAAGCCTGCATTAGAAATGATAAAAACCACAACCTTCCCAGGGATCAGGTGTGACAGAGCAGGCTAATTTAGCAATCTAATTACAGCTCACGTTCAACTGAGGTTCGGGTCCATAAATGAATTTCCCACTTTCTATTTTAGCTTCTGGCAAAAACATTAAGATACTGGCCCTTTTTAATTTCTGCTAAAGGTGGTTGAATGCCAAACAAACTAACTGAAGTCAAAGGCTGATCGTTTGTAGCATTGCTACGTGGATTTCACGTACAATTTATGCGTACTTTGAAGGGTTTATAGAAGAATTCATTTCATAAATTTGACTGGAAACGTGAGCCTGAGAATTAAAACTTTCACGGGGTGAAAGGAGTGAAAGCGAGGACAAGGGACGGTGTGAAGAAATGAAAAAGAGGAGCACAGGAGTGGAAAACAAGCCTTGGAGTTGAAGAGAGTCATCCTTTTTCCGCACCCCTGTTCACACTGTTTCTTCCATGCAGCTGTGTCCTGTTTATACTTGTGACCTTTCTGTCTGTCTGCTGTTGGTACTGGGTGAAGTTCAGTGTTTCTCTGTCCACCAGCGAGTGGTCAGCGCTTGCAACCACAAGGGAGAAGCAATGGACAACTTTTAATGATGCAAATTAAAAAATGTGTCACTATTTATAGGTCAGTTTCACTTTTACCCTTTTATCTGATTAAATGTTAGGATTAAACTGTAAGTGCATAATGATACCTTTTTGGGTTATGTAGTAACTAGCACTACCATCTATCTATCTATCTATCTATCTATCTATCTATCTATCTATCTATCTATCTATCTATCTATCTATCTATCTAGGTTAAGGGTTAAAGGATTAAGAAGTAATGTAACTAATTGGATTGGACTTAAATACAATAATTAAAATCCCTGCACCCGGTAATTAAACCCTACGCCTTTTAGTAGATCCTTGCATCCCCATCATACAATCTCCTCTAAACTTCATAAATCATTCAGGCGTTAAATGGTATTAATTACGAACTGAAAGCCTGGAGCATGTCTACTGGCTTAACCACCAATAAGATGCAAAGCTGTGATCTAAAAGAATTCCCTATCTCAGGAATAATGCGCTCTCGAGGCTCTGAACGTCTGTCCCCCAAGCACAAGACACAGATAATTTAAAACACATAAGCAGGTTCTTGGCGCACCTTAATCAACGCCAACGGTGCATTTTTAGCTGAGAGAGGGGGCGTAGAGATAATGCCAAAGGAAGCTGGGGAGCTGGTGCAGAAGAAACATGGAACGTTGTAGCCCTCAGGGTTATGAGCTACAAAACTCCTGACAAGAAGTTCTCCTGGAGGTTTTTTATTCTCCCAAACACTCTCTGTCTCTGTCACACACACACACACACACACACACACACACACACACACACACACACACACACCTTTACACACTTCAATCTGAATTAATGGGCATCTGTTCAATATCATTGTGCATTATAACACTACAGAAAGGTTCAGGAATAATCAGATAGGAACAAAACTTCCAGTGTAAAAATCCACATTCAAAAAAAAAGAAAAAAACTCACATAATGATGTGCACTAATTATAACTTAACTTAGTTAATATATGGGATTGCACTTAGTTGTATTTAGTTTGACAATAGACAAACTATAATTAATTAAAGCACTATTTGTAAATGGGTTTTAAAACCTACACAGCGAATGCACACTGGATATAAGTACTCCACACTCATTAGTGCGGGGTATAAAAACATTAAAAGATAAATATGAGAGCATAAACAAGCTGCTTTAAAAGTTAAACAAGTTTCCTAAAAATGAAAAGAGGCTACCTTCAAATTAATACAGGCTCCCTTGAAATGGAAACAGGCTGCATTAAAATGAAAATATTCTGCTGTAAAATGAATATGAAAATGAGTCGAAGTGAAAACAACACAACTAACATGAACATGAATCTTTAAAAAAAATAAAAATAATTCAGGTTCTTTCACTTTTTGATTGGATTGTATATAATTGTTTTACATATTAAAAAAAAAAAAAAAAAAAAAAAAAAAAAAAAAAAAAATATATATATATATATATATATATATATATATTTCAATATATATATATATATGTGTGTGTGTGTGTGTGTGTGTGTGTGTGTGTGTGTGTGTGTGTGTGTATTTCATGTGTAAGATTTACTTGTAAACTGCAGAAACGATCATATCTGTGAAGAAGGGAAACTTTGTAGCATTAGTATTCCACTTTCCCAGTTCAGCCAGTAGCTCCCTAGGCTTAAATCCTGCAGAACCATAGTTTGTCCTGAGGCATCTTATTACTAATCCTGATTAGTCCACCATTGGGTCTCAGCAGTGATAACGGCAACTTTGAAGAGGTATTAATAAAATATACCTGTTTTAAGAATGTATAAATAGTGCAACTGCACAAAGATGGGAGTAATAAACCCACCTGCCCAGCACAAACAAGGTTGATGGATGTTCCAGCTCAGCAGCGTGACTGAGAGAGGGGCGCAGGTTTTTTCTTTTTCTTTTTTTTTGTGAGAGAAACCCAAACAGTGAGGACTGATGAAAGCCGCGGTAGGCCACAATTGAGTGAAACAGATGATTATGAACAATTAAGACAGCAGGCATGACAGTGGCCATTTCTTTCCCGGCCACCGCCCCATCTATAGATAATGTTTACCATAAAACTCCTTTAAAGCAAAGCGTCGGCTCTGAAACTTCCCCATCAAGCTGATGTATGAAACCATTTCCCCAAACCAAACATACTTCAAAACATTATTAGCGCCATTTCTGCAATGTATTAAGGTGAGGAGTGCTGAAGGCAGAATGGTGAGAGCCTTTCCTGTGTGATGAAGCACCTTTCTGCGGCGGTCTCTCACACGAGAGGGGAAATGGGAGAGATTTATCAGCGTTCCCTGCCTCCGTCTCTCTCTTTCTCGCCCTCCCGCTTGCTCGGCCTCTTTCTTTTAAGAAGTTAGAGGCCTGCTAAGTCTCACTTTGCTTTACTACGCGCCCTACATGTCGCGAATGTCAAACGGCTGTTTCATATGCATGTAAATCAGGCCTTTGAATGGGAAAGTAAAGAGGTGCGTAGTCCCAAGTAATGGGCCAATATTATGTCGGCTCTATTGAGTACGAGATTTAGGCATTATGAGACAAGCCATCGCTCAAAGGTGTTTCACAACAGCCTTTCATTTCCAGCCTCTTTTCCACGGGTGCTGGTGGCTGCTGAGATTTATCCAAATTAGCGCACCGCTCTGATCATCACGCAGCTGCGCCCCACGCTGATAAGTCGAGGAAAATGACTCCTTTAGTGCTAATGATGAATGACCCTGTTACCTGTTTGTTATAGAGGCAAAAGTGCAATTAGAGTGTTTCCTTTCACCGTGCTTAGACTTCAAAGGCTTTGCCAGCCCTCGTCTCTCTCTTCGTACCGCTGGCTGTTTAGCAGAACTGAAGAGAGTTGAGCTGTTCTCTTACAGAACCGTTTCATACTCAATATCTGCGCAAAGCTGTTTCTCGGGAGTGAGAGCGTTCTTATCTGTAAAACACAAACGCACAGAAATTCAGCAATCAGAACGAGCCGTTTTCAGCCTTTTAAAAATCATTTGCAAAATGTAATTAATAGAAATGCATTTATCTTGTAAGGGAAAGGTCGGACCCCCCTATGGCCTAATAGGTGGTATTTCCAATGTACCCTATAATCACGTACCAGTCTCTGACACCGACTTTCCCATTCCTCTAAGCAGTATGTGATGTTCCAGCATCAGTGTTTCTTCAGACGGGCTTACATTTTCCTCAAGGCCCCTCTGATTCAACTAAGATTTCACAGTGGCTTGTATGATGGGGAGATCTCCAGGCCCTGCTGCAGCAAAACAGCCCAAAAAAATGACACTTCCACCACCATGCTTCACAGGTTCCTCTACTCATAGATCTGTTTGCGCCATACATGCTTACTGTGTAACTATAGATTCATCTGTCCGACGCACATTGTTCCAGAAGACCCATTCTTTATCCAGGTGTTCACTGGTGAACTTTAATCTTACCCTGAAGGGTTCCCTACAGCATCAAAAAGGGTTCAAGTTAGATGTTGTAAGAGTACAAGAACCATATCAACTGCAAATTAGTAGAGAAGACTTTGAAGGAAGCTGTCTCATTTAAAGCTTCAACAATTAAGTTGACTGTTGAAGTGGGAACACCATGGTGAGATCCAAAGAGCTCTGAGGCCTTCAGAAAGAAGATTGTTCCTGCATGTGAGTGTGGCAAACCAAACCAATATCTGAGGTGTAAATGAGAGCTTCCTCCAAAGTCTTCTCTAACGATGGTCTAATCATTTGCAGCTGACCGGGTCCTTCCATGAACCATTTTTGGTGCTATATGGGTCCCTTTTCAAAAAGGTTCTGTAGAGGACCCTCTACATCACATTCTTCATCAGTGATGTTCAGGATTCCATATGGAACCTCACTAAATAACCCTTGAAGGACCATTGTGATGTACAGTGAGGTCGGCTTAACCTACTGTATCAAAGGTTCGCGATCGTACAGGGTGAAGTACAGCTCCCACTGTGTCTTTTATATCATATAATCACCAGAAAAAAGTTTCAGAAATCCAGATTCTAGCTGTGAAGAAGAAAGAAAGAAAGAAGAGGGAGGAACTCTATTTAACTTTTTAACATTAACATTCCACTTTCCATGTGTAGCCGTTAGCTCCCTAGGCTTGAATCCTGTAGACGTGTGGTTTGTCCCCGAGGCCTCTCATTACTAATACATCTTTAATATTAAATCAATCTGTCTCTGCTGCCAGCCTTTTTTTCCTGTTGACCTCAGTGGCTTCTCCTCCACTAGTGCTGCCCTGCCGTGTAGCATACAGACTAGAGGGTCAGAAACAGCCTTTTTAATGATCACAGGGGGGTCGTAGCCCCCTGGCCCCTGGCGATGTAATTAGAAGTCTCTCCTAAACGCCAGCATCGAGCCGCATTGGGTCAGGCAGCAGGTCCTGGTGAGAAATCTCACGGTTGCATGTTTTCTGGTCTCATTATCACAGTTCCTCAGCCAAAAGCATGCTCAGAACCCCCCACTTTGATCACTCCCACTGTTAGAGATAGCGCCAGTTCCCCAGAGAACAGGAATTAACGAGTGGCTGCTCAACAAGTGCTCCGGTGAGTTCCTGTGTTGGAGCCGGTGTCGTTTGGCCTGCGCTGTAAGCCTGCGATTGGAGCTTTGCGAGAGCGCTGAGCTGGTGTGGAGTTAAGCTCAGACACAGCTCATTTATTCCTCAGAGTTGCGTGGAGGATGAGGGCTAGATACACCTGCACATGAGACTACAGCCCACTGTAACACACACACACACACACACAGACACACAGAGGCTCAAATTATTGGGTATTTTTTCTTTCTCCAGGAAAGGATTTAAGTCGGTGGATTTCAGCTCTGGTCCTCGGGTTCCCCCTGCCCCCAACACACCTGACCCAACTATTTAACTAATGATCAAGCTCTGTCTCATAGTTCTACTCATTAACTAATTAACAATGGTGCTTTGTGTCAAAGTTCTGCTCTAAAGAAGCCATTGCCTTCAGTCAAGAACCCTTGGAGAAATAAACATGAAAGCCCTCAACTGACGCACCTTCCTTCCTTCCTCAACCAGTTGCCCCCACCTGTCTTTAAAAGGCTTTTACTCACAGCAGCTTTACGGATGCTGACATCTCACTTTTCCCTCATTCCTGCCCATTGCTACCAGTTTGGTCCCATTGGTCATCCAGGGGGTGGGCTTAAGCCCTGCCTTCCATACTCAGCAGGATCTGAAAGGGCCTAGATGTTTCAAAGCCTGGCCAGACCATAACTCCTAATTATTAATCTTCAAATTGTACATTTTTTGTACATTGTACACTTTTGTCAAAATAAAAATGTTCTTCTGGTGGAACCCCTTTTCTTCAGGAGTGTACACACACTGAGGCTGGATTTATTGGGAAAGGATTTAAGTGGTTCTCAGCCTTGCTCCAAAACATGCTAAGAAGGTATGACCTGGCCATATTGGCAGTTGTTTCAGATGTTCTCCATTTGTAAATTATGTTGCAGACACATAAATGCATCCAAAACCTTCTTTCTGAGGCCCACAGAAAGCTGATGGTGATAGTATTCACTTCATCAATCAAGAGCAAACCAAATTAATGTCTGAGAGTTAAATAAGACAGCCTCCTCCAATGTCCTCTCTAATGGAGGTTTAATCATTTGCAACTGATTCTAATTTTAGGCATTTTAAGTAGTAGTAAATGTAGGCGTGTCCTATCTTTTCCCTCAAAACATCGCATTTCTATTCATTACATTTTACAAATGAGTGGGTCCTAAGTTTTTCACATGATGGCATCTAGAACCAGTTAACCAGGAATAAAACTGTTTAATCATTTAAATTGTTTAAGCATAAACAGAACCATTGCTTTTAATAGAATCATCAGAGAACATCCTCTACATTATTATTATTATTATTATTATTATTATTATTATTATTATTATTATTATTATTATTATTATTATTATTATGAGTAAAAAGGTAATAAGCTGTCCATTAGATTATAAAGTGTATTCATATGTAGTCAGTGAGGGCAAAGTCAAAATTTAGCACAGAACACTGATGGATAATGACCCTGCAAGTTTTAATAAATCTTCTTAATTAAACTTAATCTTGATAATTAACAGATTCGAGACAGTGAGTTAATGCAACACAATGCAAATGGGTTTGAGAGTGTAATAATTTAGGTGGGCAGTTTGCTTAACCTTTAGAACTCTAAGCCTATTTTGTAATTTTATTCACAAAAAGGGTAGAAACGTGTTTGGAAAAGTCATACACACACCAACTACTGTAATTTTCAGCTCAAATTTGTATTCGTTTGAGATGCAAATATTAACAGAATTTAAATCCTTGTATGAATTTGAACATTACTTGTGCCTACATTTCTTTTGTGCTAATAAGGACTAACAAGCACTATATCTCAGAGATTGGAATTCCAATCCTCTTGGAAATTGATCTTTCATTGTGTTTTTCAGCTGAAATCTGTGATGTTATTTGTAATGATTAGCTTGACAGGGATATTTATAATAATAAGTTCCTGAAAAAGTTTGACAGAAATAAATAATAATCCATCCATTTTCTAAACCGCTTATTCCTGAATAGGGTCACGGGGGAGCCGGTGACCAGCTGGCAGCTCTGAGAGCAAGGGCAGGAAACAACCCTAGACAGGGCGCTACTCCATCGTAGGGCTCACACACACACACACACACACACACACACACACACACACTAAGGGCCAGCTTAAAGTCACCAATTCACCTACCGCACATGTCTTTGGACTGTGGGGGAAACCGGAGTAGCTGGAGGAAACCCACACGAACAGCATGCAAACCCCACACAGAAATTTCCCAGGTCGCCCCACACGGGGACTGAACCCAGGTCCTCCTTGCTGTGAGGCAACAGCACCATCCATTAAACCAGCATGAAACCCATAAAAAAAAAAAAAAAAAATTGTATAATAAAAAATAAATAAATCAATGAATCAATAAAAACTTTATTGCGCTGGCATATAAACTGGGATTTAATTCAGTAATTACATTTTTACTTGTCTTCTGAGCTGGATTACTCACATCACATCACCCACCACCATCACACACCAATGCCCACCATGGCTGAGCCTGCCAGGATAAGTCTTGTAGTTTGTTTTGTTAGGTGTATCATATCTGGAGTTTACTCTGATCCTGAGATAGGAAGCCTAGAAATCATTTAACTGCACATAAAGTGCAAATTTTTGGCTCTAAGAGGCTCTAGGAGTTGATTTTAATTGGTTGTTAGCTCCATTAGACTTGCAGCCCCAGTATAGAACTAGAGAAGCACCAAACATGTCTTGGCTGATTGACTACTGAAGAGGTAAAGAGACGATTCTGTAAATATCTTCTTTGATGGGACCATCGCATTACCATCAGACAGAGAGGACTAGGGGAAGAAGGCATCTCTCACTGACATTGAGTCAGGGTGAAATAAACATGGACAGCCCTCCCCACCTCCACCACTATCACCCACCAGCGTGAAGCATTTAATTTCCGCTTTTGACACACTGCCGCTTCAATCTTTCCCTTGTAATTACACATTATTAATCTTATGCAATTTATCTTTCCAGCACAATTATTGACATTAGCTGGAGTCTTGGGTTCCTATAGCTCTGAAGGAGAAAAAGGCCCTGCCTAATTAGGTCATAATTAAGCATTGTAATCTCCTTGCTCATATTAAGGACCAGGACCATTAGGCCTTGACTCTTTGTAGTCTTTATCCGGATGGTGTCATTGCACCAACACCAGTCATATCTAAACCTGTGGTGTTTACACAATGAATTCATCAGCAAGTATGTCCAATTTAGCAAAACACATCCAGGGTAATCAGTGTGTGGACGCTCCTGGGGGAGTGTTGACACATTCTCATGATGAACTCATTTCGGAGAGGTTGAGCTTGGCCCTCCACAGACTGCAGACAGGAAAAATATATATTAAATGCTCCTTCTTTTTGGAGCTGGACATATTTCCTTGGGGACTTCCTAAATGTTGTTCACTGCTAAGGTTAAGAAACGGTGAATTCCATCACGGCACTCCGTCCATCATACAATAAGCTGAAAGTGACATTTTGCCAATAGGAAATGCCATACCGCTGATCATTAGGTTTACACTGATAGTGGTCAGGGGCTGCGAGTTGTTCTGCACAAAGGTCAGCAAAACCAACAAAACCAAGAGACTTTGTTTAATATCAAATATAAATTGCTCCACTCAAACCGAAGGCCTCCGTTCGCTCAGTACAAATGCTTGTGCCTGATCACATTTCTTTTTGCACAGCATACAGTCGTGTGAAAATGTTTGGACACCCAATTAAAACCTTTGTTTTTACACATTTAAGCATATGGACATTTGATATAACTAAACACATAGATCTGAAGAAATGTCTTTAAAACTTAGAAATGCTTTATTTTGGTTTAGTTTTAGTTATAAAAAAAGTGAGGACACCCTATGCCCTAGAAGGAAGGTTGCTGGTTCAGTTCCCTGAACCGGCAGGACATGACTGAAGAGCTCCTCAGCTGCTCTCTGTGCACCATGGATAGGGCTGCCAACTGCTCCAGGCAGGTGTGCTCACTGCCCCCTAGTGTGTGAATTCACTTATATAAGTGTTATATCATTTAGTTTTTTCCAGTATTTTAATAAATGTAATGGCTCTACAGAGAATAATGCCAATTCAATACCTGTCCAGTTCCATTTGAACAGGCATAAACGGTTCTTATATGACACAGAAACAAGCAGACAGCGGTGCTTACATTGTTCATGATAATCATCTTTGACTGACAGTATTATTTGCTTCAGTCAACAAATTGTTGCATTTATCAGAATCGTCAATATATCCAGTTGCCATGGCTAAATATATGAGCTTCCACTAAAATCTATGCTCCTGTCGAATACATTCAGAAGAATTCAGATCTGTGTCACATTATCTGCTTGTTACACTCCTTCACCTGCTCTATTGATCCCATTCCAATGGGCTAAACTGATGGTATTGGAAATAGCAATGTGGTCTCCAGAGTCCACACAGAAACAGCTGTATCAGAAATAGCTCACTTGATTAGCGCTTTTGTGACTTAAGGGCTACAGTATATTTGATGCTACTGATCACAGTGCATAGAAATATATAATGCTATTTCAGATGCAGTTGTAAATTGATTGTGTTCATCTTCAGTAGGTGAGCCGTTTGCTGCCAACCATAGGGAATACATTTCCAAGAAGCGTCCTATCATCTGTGGTGTACCACAAGAGTCTATATTTGGTCCATTGCTGTTGCATGTCTGCTTGCTGCCTCCTGGATATTGCAGTGTGTGATATCAGTTTTCACAGCTATGCAGTGAATATATTGCAGACATAATGTTTTATTTCTAAGTGGAAAAGCTTTGATATGCATTGCGAAACTTCAAACAGATTCAGGTCTAGAGGTGTATCGCCTGCTTTAAATATGGATAGGTGGACAACAATGGAGGTCTGGTTGGCCTGCTTGAGCTCAAAATGCACAAACCCCACTCCTGCTCCAGCCATGTTCATGCCTCAAAGATGTACATGGTCTGTATGTGTGGTGACAGTGAGGTAGAGGGGTGACACCCTCCTGCCATGCTGGCTGGGGCAAATGTGGACAAGAGCATCAGGTGGTGCATAGAAAGAGCTGCCCAGACACACTAGGAGAGACTAGTGGGGAAGACGTCATGGACATTGAACATGGGACTAGAGAGGGAAAAAATGCAGTGCTAAGTAGCCCCTCACTTTTAGGCAAGTGTATTTTGTCCTTACACACACTGTGTTTTGTATGCGTCCTTGGGCTTCCCTTTGCTGGGTCCTTGTGGCCAAGCTCTCATTCCCCAGGTGTTGGCCCACAGTGTATCTCACCCACTCCATCCTGATGTGGTCTAGTTTGTGGCCACTGTTAACAGTTAACAGTCTCACTAGAAGGTCTGCAAAAAGCATCTTTAGAATGTAAGATGTTTGCTATCACTATCTACCATCTCTGACATTGACTGAACGATTTTCCACTCCTCCGTGCGGAATTCTTTCAGCTATATGGAGTTTCAACATCACACATTTGCCTCAAGCCCCCTCTGATTCAATAAAAATTCATTGTGGTTTCTATGATGGAGCGATCCCCCAAGCCATGACACTTCCACCACCATGCTTCACAGTTGGTGTGAGATTCTTGTGCTCAAATGTGGTGTTTGGTTTGTGCCAAACATGTCTTCTGTTACTGTGCTCAAATCATTAGACTTTGGTCCTGGTCCTGGTCTTTGTCTACTCACTTCAGCAATCAAGTGAAAACCAAACTAATGTCCTCCAAAGTCCTCTCTGAAGTGTCTTACGTCAAAAAATGCTGAGAAGGATTTTAAAGTCATTTCTTCAGTTATATGTGTGAGTTATATCACCTCCATCTCTCAAGTTTCAATGAAGACCAAATGTCCAGATGTTTACATATGTTAAAGTCAAAGGTGCTCAGGGGGTGTCCTGGCTTTCTGGCATAACTGTATAAATTCAATGTATAGGTGACCTTACGCTCTGTTCTGAAATGTCAGAAATTTACTGGAACAATCTGAGGAGTTGATTTATTCTTCTGATTCGTTGTACTGAGATGTTGTATTAGATTAATGTACAGTATGGCCCCTTCCTCAAAGTTTCAGAGAAGATATTTTTGGGAGTCTGGATTCTTCTTCAGAAAGTGAAGTCCCTCTAACTCCTGAATGAGAGACAGGCAGAAAAAATGATCTTTGAGCACCAACAAAGTCCCGCGAAATTGGTACTCAGAGAATTTTGTATCCATCTTATAAACTGCGAAAGTGTTATTTTGAAAAGCTAGGGGGTTTTGAACAACAAAAATGTCCCGATTTCCACTCGGGGCACATCTCCAAAGGCCAGAGCAGCATGAAATCAGCTACTCTATGTGTAAATGAATCCTCTGGCTGTTCGAAAGCCAGGACAGGAAGGTATGCATAGCGTCTACCCCATACCGATTCACTCACTCAATCCAAACATCTTCATAGACCTCTCTTTGATGTTCATGCTTTTTTCATGAGAAATACCTCCATGAGATCCAACTGTATGTGCCAGGAATTTGATCCACGTACCACTGAGTTCAACTTTAAGATGTGTGTAGGCATGAGAAACATGTGGGTAGATGAAATACAGAAACAACCGAAAGCAAAAATGCTGGGAAATGGCAAGATATCTCTGATGGCCTCTGATGATCATGTCACTTGTATATGTTTCCTCTTGTATGTACGTTAAGGTGGCTGTTAGGCTTATCACGAAAGTTCTGATATTAACTTGTTGTGCAATAAATGGACATGACCCTGATCACATTAGTGACTGTGATATTACCCATTGTGTTTACTACCTTGACTTTGCATCAGTTGCACAGTTGTGTTCCACTGTCTGCTCCCTGCCTGAGGCGAGCTTAAATCTGTGAACAGATAGTTAAAAATATATCATATAAGAAATGAGTGCAGTGGGCCCTCCATAGACTAAACTGCTTTGACACAACTTTGACTTTAACCCTTAGAGCCCTAGCTACACAAGTTGTGTGTTTTTTGTAAATTTTTGTCATTGCCTCATTTTTTTTTTGTAATAACAGATAATAAGTTCCATCTTTATGGAAGGCCTTTGGCTTCTTAAATATATAATTACTTGATGTGTACACATGAAATTTTATTAAATAGCTTATTATTATGACAAAATGTATGAAAAAAATCTTAAAAAGTCTTAAAAATCTTAAAAAGTCTTAATTATTTTGGCTGATTTTGCCTCTGGGATCCATGCCAATCTCTAAAACTGCTTGTCACTTCAAAAACTTGAAATTATTTGTTCAGGGCCAATATGACCAACATCACATTTATTATATTAGATTTTAATAAGAGGAGCTTCTAAAAACAGTTATACATTTTATGAAAGTATGAATTTCCACAATGAATTACTCGCAGATGCTTCTCTGCACCACAACAAAATCACTACTGATAGAAGGAGAAGGTTCTTCGGAATCTAATCATGTTTTTGTGCCGGTGTCTCGAGGAATTCCTGACTTATAAAGCCGAGAACACAAGGTGTGATTCTGTCCTCACAGTGAGGGCTGAGGAACAAACGGGTTATGACATATAAATATGGTTATATATGGATATTTGATCTTCATTTTAACTATATTGAGAGATGGAAGGGATATAACTAAACACACAAAATCTTTGAATATTTACTTACAATATTTAATTAATAATGCAATTTTCCCGTGAGCGAAATATTAGGACACCCCACATTAATGGGTGAAATTAGAGGTGTCCTATAAAATTCACCAGAAAGATTTTCTCCGTTCGGAATTCTTTCAGCTATGTGTGGTTTAAGTGTCAGTCTTTGTACAGATGGTCTTACATTTCCCTCAAGCCCCCTCTGATACAATACAGATTTCATAGTGGTTTCTATGATGCAGAGACATCCAGTCCCTGGAGACATTTCCACCTCCACCTCTTCAGTTATATCCTCCGTCTCTCATTAGAGTTAAAAGGAAGATCAGGACATCAAATGGAGTTTAGATGTCCCACATTATGGCAATGCACCTTACCTACCTTAATCCTCCTGTTCATTAAAATATTCAAGCTTGTATACTTATATATATATATTAGATTATAGATTATAGATACATTATATACTTAGCCTTGTGTTTGCATCTCACTGAACCTCAGCTCAAATGTTTAGTCACATCATAGGGAAAGAAAACAAACAGGCACACTGCAAGCAAACCCCGTTCTAAATGTCAGCCTCTTGCAGACGGGAGCGTTCGTGGAGCACGGTGTACATCGCCTGTGCCCTCAGTCCCTGAGCCAGCAGTGCTTTCATGATCAGAAATCAGCCTGTAAATAAGCATGTGCACAGCAGCTCTCGTTAGTTTGTCATAATTCAACATGTTTTGTTTGATTTGCTATTCCGTACAGCGAGTACACAACAGCTAATGCGACCGAAAACTCAAAAGCTTGAGCGATATGACAAAAAGCAAGGGACTAAGACAGGGGGCTCCCTAATGACAACACAAGAGCTGATTTGAATAGAGAAAGATAAAAGGGCAGGCTTACTCCATGCTACAGTCTCTCTGAGTCACTGCGAGGGAATAGTAATGTAATGCATTACCCCCCTTCACTACGCATCATTCTTGCGCTTTATCTTCATTGCCAAAACCCTGCCAATTACCAACACTACTGCCAGAATCACACTAACACCGTTCCTTTCAAATACGACTCTTTTGAGTGCATATTATTAAACATCATTCGAATTATGGTTTAAACTGTTTGTATTCATATATTTGCTTTGCTTTACCATGATATCTCAGTTCCCTCCGTAGCAAACGGAGACCCATCAGCAGTGGTGTCAGGTGCTGCATTTATTGTACCATGAACCTGTGTTTTGACAGGAATACCAAGCAGATAATTACTAGTCAGGTTCATCCGTGTTGCTGCTCGATCAATGGCCCGCTCTGGTAGTTATCAAAGTTGTTGACAATGAATAGTGACAATAATTTAATTATTATAGATCTAAGGCTCATAAATATAGCATCCAGCATTTTTCTTCAAACTCTTTCCAGGGTTAACGCAGGGAAAAAGCCAACTAACCTGGTGCCTAATGCACTACAGCTGAATTTAGCAGCATGTTGAGAGCTTTTTGATATTGACCACCCAATCAATACAGCCTCCTATCGCACGGTGCTGGAGTAATATTGCTCAATATTTCACAGTTAGGGTGTATTAGTTCCATGAGCACGTCTTTATCGACCCAGCCTAACCAAGCTCTCCCAAGCTATTTACCCGTTAAGGCCATGTTTAGTGTGGGTAGTGTAATGCAATGTCTTGGTCAAATAAGCATTTTCCATAATATCACCAGTTTACCGTAGCCAATTCCCCAGTAAACAATAATGCAGTTATTCTGGACCACAGGGAAGCAAACAGTGCGATATTTGGATTGAGATGATTTCTATAAAACTGCCAATACAAAACAGAAGTTTTCATCTTGGGCTCCTTCCCAGATGAGATTGCCATTGGAAAGCATGATAGAATCTCAACAGCCAAACCATGGAAAGCCATCTTTTGGGAACAAAAGAAAGGAGCAAAAAATGCAAAAACTGGCTGAAAGAAATGGATGTCAGTTGATAAGATATTCATGTTAACTTATTGAGTAAATCCTTTTTTGAGATAGTTTAACTAAACCCAACTGATGGAATTTCCTTTACATTTCATTCATAAATTATAGTTATAAATGATATATTTATAAATAATTAAATATAAATAATAGTTATAATTATGACACAATTTCCTTGTAAGGGTTAGACGGTCATGAGAGAGGACCCTGGAGGAGGCTGTCATATTTAAACCTCACATTAGTTTGGTTTGCTCTTGATTGTTGAAGTGAGCGGGATCTAAAGAGCTACAAACACAGTTGTACATACATATGAGTCTGGAAAGGGATCTCAAAAGATCTCAAAACAATTAGAAATCAGCTGTTCCACGGTGGAATAATTTACCAGTGGAGAACATTGAAAGCAACTGTCAAGAAGGGCAGGTCAGGCCATCCTAGCAAGTTTAGCACCAGATGCATAAAGCAGTCTCCAACAATCCTAAACCGTCGTCACAGGATCTACAGGTAGCTCTTACCATGGTTGATGACAAAGCACGAGCATCTACCATCAGAAAGAGGAAACAAAAAACAAACAAACAAAAAAAAAACATCAAAGCTAGAATAAGGTTTACCAGAGAAGACCTAGATAAAAAGCACATTTTAGAACAATATGAACAGATTGATCCAAAGTTGAATGTTTTGGGCACAGTAACCGAAGACATTTGGTGCAGCATTTCACAGCATTTGAGCAGAAGAACCTCACACAAACTGTGGAACATGGTGATGGAAGTGTCATGGTTTGGGGTTGCTTTGCTGCAGCAGAACCTGGAGATCTCTCCATCATAGAAACCACTATGAAATCTTTATTGTATCAGAGGGAGCTTGAGAAAACTATGGGATCATCTGAACAAAGACTGACACTGAAAGGACTCGGCAGGAAGGACTGGGAAAAGCTTTCCTCCGGTCCATGTCAAAGTATAGATGGTTATAGGAGGAAATGCCAGCTATTAGGGCATAAAGTGTTTTCCTTTCACGAGAAAATTGCATTTCTATTAATTGCATTTTGCGAATGCTGTTTAGTGTTTTAAATGTTACATATGTGAGGTCATTTTCTCTGAACTACTGAAAACTTTAACTCCATTAAAAGTACGGTGTTATTAATACCTTCAATATGGCCTAATGACACACACTGCATTAGAAAAATCAAGCGCGAGGAAAAAGGGCATCAGAATTTGATGAATAATAATAGGTAAATTTCCGCAAACTGCTTAGAAAATGGGATGGATGTCTTTGCCTGTAGTTGGGCAGTGACCTAGCCTGTCTACCTCCTGCTGAGATGATGCGTGCTGTGAGAAATGCCAAGCAGAAGCTACGGGAAATGCTCCGCTAACACCTTACTGCCTTACAGTCTCGCAGTACCTTGCTTTCCATTAGCGGCGTGCAAAGCACTTACATTATGTCCCAAAGGCAATAGGGGGATATTGCTTTTGAAAGATTATATGGTCATGTGATATCTGGCAGGTACGACTGTGGATTGAGCATTAGGATAAAATCAATCGTGCATAGCTGTATGAGCATGTGATTTCAGAGAAAACTGGGGGTTTGATATTTAAGGGAGTATCATTATATAGACTTCCCAAAAAAGTATTTTCATCTTTTATGCTTGAAATCTGCATCTTAAAAAGTTTTAAATATTAGTATTAGCTGACTTTTTTCAGTTAAGTCTTTATAAAATACATTTTAAATAAATATTAAATATTAAAATAAATTAAACACTTTAACACATAAACAAACATATTTTTAATTATTTTTTAACATTACTCAAATTCTTGATATTTTAAATTAAAGTGCAGAAATATCAAGTTGAATATTTGTTAAAAAGCCACATTATATTAAAAAAAATATTATAATTAAAAACATAATTTTTATTGTTAATTCAAATGTGATGTGCAGTGTCCATTTTTTCTGCACGGTCTAGACACAAATGACCTTTATTTCCTTTTTTTACCTTATAAAAACCCAAAAGACTTAAACCTTTGATATTATTATTATTATTATTATTATTATTATTATTATTATTATTATTATTATTATTATTATTATTATTATCAAACATTTAAAGCCTGGACACCATTACTTGTTTTATAATATTTAAAAGTTTATTTCTTTATTTATTCTTTTTCCCCAAAAAGTAAACAAATCATCACCAGGACTATTTATTTCTATTTTTATAAAAATAACAGATTTTATATGCATTTCTCTGCACAGTCTAGACACAAATTATATATTTACTTTTAATTCATTAGGCAATAAATCTACTACACAAATGAGCAGCTACCACCCTGAACTGGGTGCATTGGGACCTGTTGTGCCTAAATCCTGTCACTTTTTAACACCAAAACAGGTTTGCAAGTTTTATTTTGAGCGTATCCAATCCTGAGAAGGCTAAAGATTTGAGGTTTTATTTAGAAGTCAGCTCCATATCAGTCAACCTGCCTGCCTGTCTTTATCATCTATTCCACAGAGGTAGAATCATCAAACGCGAATTTTCTCACACCACAACTTAACGCTCGAACATTATGAATGTAAGACGTTTGGAAGTGAAATCAAGCACAAATCCCATTTACTCCCTTTACCAACAGATCTCTTGCCAAGGAGGTTTTAGTGGAGTGTGAGTGCTTTGGAGCATAGATTAGAGATGGAGCCTGCCTGTGCATGCAGAAAGCTCGGATTTTCAAACAGGTGCGCTCGCTCCCTATAGAGAAGCAACACAAAGGGAAATGTCTTCTGGGGCAACCACCTGCCTCTCAAACATATTGTCATGTGGAGCTTTCAAAGCCTCGGATTTTATTTGCAGGAAAAAGAACGATTTCAGATGAAGTTATATTTCATTCAGGGACACACCTGCAAATATTCAGCAGCTTTGGTTTGGAAAAAAAAAAAATCAGTGTCCTCTTTTCAGATCTGAGCAGATTTTTGCATTTGAGGTGCATCTGAAAGTAGTGTATTTCAAAAACACTGCCTTATAAGAAGATTCTGGACTGGTTTAAGGAAAGGAACCAATAGTATTTTGTTAGAAACAAACCTAGTTATGTTGCGCTCTTAAAAGTAAAGATGCTACATATGGTTCTTTGAACGGTGCCATAGAAGAATCACTTTTTGGGTTTTGTGAAGAACCATTTTTGCAATGGAAATGTGGCGAATGAAGGATCTTTTTGACACTTACGATACATTTTTTACATTTCATTACCAATAATCCAATACAATTCTTGCATTTTCAAAAACACTGTGGATGATCAATTTCTAACAGCATTAATCATTATAAGCAAAAAAAGAAGAAAGAATGTATATATATGGCATGTGTGACTCCTGTCTCCTATAAATACTTCATACAAATTTCAAACCACAAAAACATTCCAAGAAATTGGTCTAGTGTTCTAAAGATTAATGCTTAAAACCTTTACTTGATGTAAGGGTTCTTTACCCTCACAGATCTCTATTATAAACATGGTTCTTTATGGAACCAAAGTGGTTCTGTGGACTCTCTTTTCTAACTGCTCTATCTTTTCTGGTTATTTACTTGTGAAGGTGTGTCAGTAGCTGGATTTCCATCCAAATGTTTGGCAAAAGTTATGGGCAGTTATGACATTTTGGCATCCACACAAGTTATGTGATGAAATGAAACGGGGACCCTCCAATCAAATCCCCATAACCACCCAGTGTCCCCGGCTCTCTACCTTGTCTAGGCATGCAGATGCCGCTCACCATGGCAGTGAAGGAAAAAGTTTCTGAGCAACTTTCCAGCTGACACAGCCATCAAATTAACCCTGGGGTGTGTGTTTAGTAGAGGAGTGCTGCCAGGCTGTGGGGGAGTTAGTTGGGAATGGCAGCATTTTGTCTGCTTCCAGAATGAGCAGTGCTGTGATGATCTTTATAGACAGCACAACACCATGCTTAAGCTGGTGTAGTTTCGTAGTTTTCTGAGTACACTGACACCTGTACTGCCCCTGGAATGACCTGCAAAGTAAATTACCCTGCAGTTAACATGTTATGGTCAATTTGTCTCTCAAATGGAAACATTTCCACTTGGTATCAAATCTGCTCTTCTGGCGCATCACCTGCTTTAGATGCTGAATTTTCACTGTTAGCTGTGAAGTGCAAAATTTATGATTTTCAATATGTGCTTTTTGCAACCAACAATTAAATGTTTTGGACATGGACCTTAGAGGCACTTAAGCCATTCATGTGCCTCTAGGGCAAGAGGAGGTACAACACAGCCTCCAGCCTCTGTACCAGCTGTTGGTGAGGAAGGCAGTACAGCCAGTGCAGACATTAGACCTGAGCCTGCACCAGTCAGTGGGACAGAGACTGAGACTGGACCTAGTGAAGCAGGGGACCGTGACATAGGTACCATGGCTGACAGTGTGACAGCTGACCCCTCACTGTCACTGATGGACAGAGAAAAGTCCACTAACCAGCAATATCCAGCTAACAACATCCTGTGGGCAGGGTCCTGTGAGCACTAATGAAGGACAGAGGATGAGCGATACAAACAGATGAGCTGTCTCTGACTTTACATCTACAAGGTAGAGGAACAACACACCTCCTCACAGCACACAAAGCACATCAGTGTCTCCTTTTGGAGGAAACAAACAAGGCAGAACGTCTTCGTTTTGAGACGATTTTATCCCGTAAATCGGTTTGAATCATTTTGTAATGAACAGCATGAATGGTGCTGATTAGTTCATATGCCAACTATTCAGTAGTATATTTTAGTGCTGGAATTTGTGGACCTGAAGTTGAAAAGCTGTTACTGTAAGTGAAACATGCCTCGATATTGAATCAAATTGAATTGGGAATTTTATAAAATTGGAACCTTCACCATTCAGGAAATCAGTGGTGATTCCCAGCCCTAATCAGAATCATTTCTGCTGGTTGTTGTGCCTTATTTTTCCTTTTATAAGCAGGATAATGGTGGGTTCTTATTTGAACAGAGCATGGGAATTTGGGATAGTTAGAAGGAAGGCACTGGTATTACATTGACATGACAAAAGTCATGGGATTTCGGTATGTAATCTGGGTATGAAGTGGTGATATCTCAGGGGATGGCTGGGAACTCACCTGTGAGTGAGCTTGAACACTGGCCAGCATGCTCAGGGTGGCATGAATTATGAATGAATTATGAGCAAGTCTTGATAGTGGGCCTCATATGGACGGGACAATCCATTTCAGAAGTTGTGTAGGCATTTAACATTCCTCAGACCACAGTGCCATTTGTGTACATGGAATATGTCATAGAAGGCATTACCACCCACAGTGGACAGTGCAGTGGCTACCCTACTGTGAAAATTGTTGGTGCAAATAGGCAAATGACCCATTTCCACATTCAATGCAGGAGCCCTGCACATATCCTTCAGCTCAGTACAGCTTTGTTTAGCTTCTGTGGGAAATGGGAGCAGGTGACCCACCAGAGTGACTCTGTTATCATAAGGACACCAAACACAGCAGTTCACCTGAACTCACTGGGTTGATAACGAGACCCTAGAGGAGTCGCGGGGTCATGATGGTAGGGATTTGTGCGACACAGCCCAAAGTGGACAACATTTAAACATGTCATTGACTGGTGCCACCCGAATTTGTTCTAGGAAAGAGGACATATACTATATGTAATTGAACATAGACAATATGGGCAAAAATATGTGGACACCTGCTCATCCAGTAGTGGATAGATTTTGTAACATTCAGGATCCCAGGACTATTGGATGGAGCTGCACATTTGGGCTTTCTGTTTCAGAGTACACAAATATCCTCTAACAGCTTTATAAACTTGATGTTTTTTTATATTAGACTTATTATCCTGTGGAAAATAACTAACTTATATATATAAGTTAGTTACCAGTTTAGAAACATTACATTTGAGATGTAATTCTAGAAAAGAAGAGTTGAAATACGAGTTTTAGAGTATAAGAGCAATGGCAGGAATGTTGCTCATCCTCAACATTAACCTGTTTAACCAGGATTGACACGTTATTATGTTCCTCTCATTTTGGATTGAGCTACAAATGTAAAATAAAAAGACAGAAATGAGGATCAAATAGTGCTGTTATTGGTTTGGAAGACATGTTTAACACAAACATGATTATATTTTAAATATAATATCAGTGCTGCTGTTGCAAACATTACTGCACATTTTAATGTTTTCTCCATGAAGTCCAGTTATGATAGTATGTATGGGTTTCTGTACCAAAACATTCATACCTAACTGATCATTTTTGTAGCCTGTCATTATCCAACCAATATCGACTGGGTGGGTCGTTGTGATGTGTATCATGTGTGTATCATCTCTGATCCTGAGATATCAAGCCTAGAAAACAGCAGGTATCTGCCCACAAAGTGCAGATCTCGGGCTGTGAGAGTTAAAGAGTTAAGATATATCATCTCCAGCTCTCAATATAGTTCAAATGATTAAATATCCATAGGTGTTCTTCAGGTGTTCTAAGTTCTAAGTGTACACAGTTCTAAGACTGTGTACACTCTAGCGTGTTAGTAGCTGTAGCTGTTGTTTGTGAAGTTTTTTTTTTTTATGTAAATAAGTGCACTCACGTCAAAATAATTATTGCACAAAATCTCTCATACAACGGTCATTCCAAGTTACCAGCTGTGATTTTCAATTCTCCCTTAAAAGCAAAGTGCTAAACAGTTTCTTACAGTTCCTGGAAACCCTCAGTCTGTGTTCTCCGAGGCTGTGAAGTCCTGCCAGTGGCCTCGTTAATATTCATGCGGCTCGTCGTGCCCTCCACCACTTTGCGTGTTTACGGGGCTTTATTTCCAGACAGCTCTGATTCATTGTGTTTAAGTGAGCACCACTCCTGATCTCCAGTCTTACACTGAGGACAAAAACAGGTGGGAACATGACAGGAGAACAGCGGGCACTGGACAGCACCTGATGGACTGAAGCTGACAGAGGAGCTTCCGGTGTAGGAATGTCAAGACGGAACCCAGCGGATTCGTGTGCGATGGTTATGTTAATGCAGGAATGTGTGCGAGAGGTTGCTGTGTTACCCAGGGCTAGCCTGACTGTGCATTTAGAGCCTCATTAAATTAGTGTTTATTTCAAAGTGGATTAAAAATCATGTCACATTTGTTAACCTCAGCACTCGCGTGTTTATTATGTAAATGCTAAATAAACTCGGGATTACTCACACTGAACACACAGCGTCTGACATTTATGAAAGGGAATGATACAGCCGGAGAAATAACCCCACTGCACCCCCGTCTCTCATGCTTCCTCTCTCGCTCTCTCTCTCTCGCTCTCTCTCATTATGACCACGTCCTTGGTTCTACACTCACTACCTACCATATCAGCTCCTCTGACCATGCAGGAGCACTTTCTCCTCCTATACTGACAGACACTGGAATGGTGGTGGTGTGTTAATGTGTGTGGCGCTGGTAAGAGTGGATCAGACACAGCAATGCTGCTGGAGTGTTTAAACACTGTGTCCACTCACTGTCAAGTCACGAGTTTGTGTTGGTCGTCCTCAAGTCCTTCATCAGTGCTCACAGGACAGTCACCATAAGACACTGTTGGCTGGACATTTCTAGTTGCTGGACTATTCTCAGTCCAGCAGGTTTAAAGCCTCCAACAGCACTGCTGTGTGTGATAAAGTGAATGCTGCTCTGGACATTCTGATGTAAAGGCGCCGTTGAGTTTAGCTTATTTAATAGGAACTAATGTCCATTCTACGATGGTTATGGGTGGGGTTAGGGTACAACTTTAGGTGCAGCTTATGCTATGATAACATTCCGAGACATCTGGCATGTTGTTTTATACCTGATGCCACACTGAGAGACACTACTGTATGTGTAGCTCAAGAAATAATGCTGATATCAGTTTAAATGTATGATAATCGATCGCTCCTGGTAACCTTTATCTAAATAGCATTGTAATCCTTTCCTTCTGGGTGTTTTCTTTGGGAATGAGTACATAAACACCTTTATCTTTCTGTCCATCCCACCCCACCCTCTAAAATCCCTCAGCCTCTTTGTTTCCTTCGATCTATCTTAAAAAAAAAAAAAAAAACACTCCCCAAACAAGCAAAATTCAATTTCCCTCTGGATCAATAAAGTATCTATCTATATGTCTTTCATTCTCCCTCTCCCTCTCTCTCTCTCTCTCTCTCTCTCTCTCTCTCTCTCTCACACACACACACACACACACACACACAAATATATATATATATATATATTTGTGTGTGTGTGTGTGTGTGTGTGATTCTCTTATCATCACCAGTTTTTGCATATGAAATATCAGGCTTATGTTCATCATTTCCATTTATCCAGTTTTAGGGAAATTTGTGAGTTGACAGCGGAATATATGGAATCAGAGCATGTGCAAAAGTAAAGGAACCACAGTTGCACTGAGCATAAAACACATTTAAACAATACTGAGAGGAAAGCAGACATTCAGGAACATCAGGAAGAAGGTGATGACAGTCCATCAGTCTGGAGAAAGCTATAAGAACATCTCCGAAACATTCCAGCTCCATCCATCCACTGTAAGACAAAATCATTTACAAACAGAGGGCACTCAGCATTATCACAACTCTGCCCCGAAGTGGACGGTCATTCAAATTTACATCAAGTAGCAGCCGAAAAATAATAATTCAGGTAAAGGCCAACCCACGCATCACCTCCACAGAGTTGCAGACCTCTCTGGCAGCATCTGGAATAAATGTACATGCGTCTACAATCGGGTGAAAAATCAATAGACATGGCATTCATGGGAGAACTGCTAGAAGGAAGCCTCTGCTCTTAAGAAAGAAAAAAGTTACCCGTTTTATCTTTGCCAGAGAGCAGAGAGACAAACCAGAGGTCCTCTGGAAGTCCATTCTCTGGTCCAAAATTGAATTACGTGGCCACAATCACATGTGTCATGTTTCAAGAAAAGTCAACACTGCATATAAAGAGAAGAACTTCCTCCAAACAGTGAAGCATGGTGGTAGAAATGTGAAGGTCTGGACCTCTTTTCTGCCTCTGGACCTGGACAATTCCCAGGCCTATCAACATATTCTTGATCAGAATCTTCTGCCATCAGTCAAGGAGTTGAAGCTGGGACAGGGATAGATTATGCAACAAGACAATGACCCAAATCATCCCAGCAAAACTAACAAGAAATGGCTTAAAAGAAAGAGGATTCACACTCTGGATTGACCCAGTCAAAGTCTAGACCTCAATCTCACAGAAATGCTGTGGCAAGATCTGAAGCGGGTGGTATATACCAGATATCCATCCAACCTTTCTCAACTCACATTCTGCAAGGAGGAGTGGTCAAAAACCTTCAAAAGCAGGTGTGAGACACTCATTTGTGGTTAAAGAGTTACAAAGGACTCTTTGTAACTGAAAGAGTTCACATAGTTTTGCACTTGGCAGATTTTCAGAATAAATAATGAAAATAAATATCTTCTTCCTTTTTGGAAGGTCTGCTTTAAAAAAACTGAGATTTGGATGTTCATATCATAAGACTATATATATATATATATGTGTCTTTCTTTCTCTCTCTCTCTCTCTCTCTCTCTCTCTCTCTCTCTCTCTCTCTCACTAGGTTTATTGTAATTTACTCTCTCTCTCTCTCTCACCCACTCTTTCTGCTGCCATCCTATGACATGAGGTGTATTAAATAGTTAATGAGCTACATATTGTCAAACCCAGCTAGGGAGGACACGTGTTGTACTGTAGAGTGTAATTAACAGTATTGTTCAGCTGCTCATTTGGGAAAAAACCTGAAATGAAAATAGAAGTGAGACATCCATCAACAACGGCATGTCGCAACATGGCGCATCATAGTCTGGTGCTCTGGAATCTTTGCTGTCTGTAATAGGAGCACTTTGATGTTGCCATTGATGCTCACTTGCATAGGTTTCTGTTGCTACGTGAGATTACACTCAAGATTACACACTGAAATCGTTGAACTTGTTCTGTAGGCAGTGAGGTGTTTGGGAGTGACTGGACTGGCACCAGTGGCCATGTTTGAGAGGCCACCAAGAGTGTTGGGGTGGGAGTCATTCTCCAGCATGGCTGCCAGTTTGACTCACATCCATCTGTCTCCCACAACCTGCATTGGGTCTAAGGAGATTCCCTGGACAAAATTGGCATTTGTTCAGTCTCTTCTTGTGTGCCATCAAAATTCTGCTGCCCCAGCTGACCACACCATAAAAGATGGCATCCTCAGAAGTGCTCCCTGCACTCGTCATGACCTCAGTTTTCTCAGCAGGTAAAGTCTGCAATGGCCTTTTCTATAAAGTGCATTGGTGTTAACTGACCAGTCCAGTCTGTTGTTTCAGTGAACACCCATGTTCATCTGGAGGTGGTTTTGCAGACAGCAGTTCACAAAGTTCTGAATCAGTTCTCTGTTCTCATTGTCATCCTCAATGGTTATGAGGCTGACAGTTGGGGAGTTATCATCTTCTCACACTGTGGTCGGTTGGTAAGATACACCAGTATCCAGTTTGACAGATGTCTGTCCACACCAGCATGTTTCTGCTTGTCCTGCAGCAGCCCAGGATGTATAGTGTTAACAAATTCAAAGAATGTGATTCTCACATCGTTCTCCAGGGGTGAAAAAACTCTGTGTAGAAGATAGATGACTGCATCAACTACCCTGACACCAGGCTGGTAGGCAAACTGAAGAGGATCCATGGATGCACTTACCAGAGGGTGGAGATGGGTAAGGACCAGCCTCTCCAGTGACTTCATCTGAAGCTGTTTAGGTCCTTTGTGTGCTGTGTTTCTGGTACAGGTACCACACAAGATCTTTTCCACAGCTGGGGTAATCTTGAGGAGCCTCATCTTGATTTTCTTTAGATCATTCCTCTCTTGGGCCGTTGTGAAGGACAGGCTGGAGCAGGGAGCTGGGCACTGGGTGCTGGAATGCGTGGGTGGGAGGGGGTTGGCTGTGAGCTGAGAGCTGTTAAGATGGGAATGAGTGTTAGGGCGGGAGGGCAGCATACCTGGTCGTTTCTGTGTGGGGCGAGTGATCAAATCTATTGAAGAACAGATGTTCTTCATATGTTGTTGTTTATAGGATGTTCCAGATGTTATTTGACTTGAAATGTCTTCATTGTGATGTTAGAATACAAGACTTTTCTTTTGGTACTAATTTCTGATCTACACTAATTGGAAACAATTTGTTCTTAGAAGTTCTTTAAAGATCTTTGAATCAAATAAAAGGCTTATTTTCTGTACCTTTGACCTCCATTCACAATCCAACAACTGTCTTTTTTTGTCTCATCTAAATTAGATGAGGTGATTTCTATTTGAGGAAGAGAACTACAGTGATTCAGAGACCTGGGTCATGAGTGGATTAGACATATCAGTGCTGCTGGAGTGCTTAAACCCATCAGTGTCACTGCTGGACAGAGAACAGTCCACCAACCAGAATTATCCAGCCAACAGCGTCCTGTGAGCACTGATGAAGGACTAGAAGATGACCAACACAAACTCTGCAGAAACCGATGACCTTCTGTCGCTGACTTTACATCTACAAGGTGGAGACCCTCGATAGGAGTGTCTAATAGAGTGGACAGTGAGTGGACACTCCAGCAGCACTGATATGTCTAATCTACTCGTACCAGCGCAACACACACTGACACACCTCCACCAAGTCATTGTCACTGCAGTGCTGAGAATGACCCACCACCCACATAATAGCTGCTCTGTGGTGGTCCTGTGGAGTCCTGAACATTGAAGATCAGGGTGAAAGGAGGAGAATAAAGTATGCAGAGATACAGATGAACTACAGTCTGTAATTATAGAACTATAAAGAGCTCCTGTATGGTCAGTGGTCAGCTCAAGAAATGGACAGTGAGTGTAGAATTACGAAGATGGTCTTTGGTCTGCAACCAAACCAAAGACGCACACGATGTATGATCTACTGCTTTCCCATCCCAGTTTTAGTTTTCTGCATTCTGCTTTCACGTTGGCTGTGAATTCTCCGTTTCTTAAGGAATCACAGAACAAAGAGCTGAACGAGGCACTGGAAGAGAGCTTCTCCAGAATATGTCACTGTTCTATAAATCCCAGATACAGTCTCACTCACTTTAAAATGGAGAAAAATGCGGTTCGGTTTTCCCACAATGTGATGTGTGCCAAATCTCTGAGGGTTCTTTATCCCACTACAGTACATCTTCTTTCAGAACTGCAGGCCTGTTCAGGTAATCATGATATCAACTTATCATAAAATATACAGACATAACCTGGAGAATTTAGCTGACTGTCATTTTACCCCTTTCGTTTAAGTGTGTGTATTTCAGCAAGTTGCGCTGTTTTGTTCTCACATTTGCTTTGTGTAGACAGCGACACCTGTAGTGTAAGAAACAAGTGCAGTGGGTCCCTCCATACACACAAAGCTGACCCCCCCCACCACCACCACCACCCAACCCCCTTCTAAAGTGTTACATTTAGCTGAAATACAGTTGGTGTAATCTTGCATGTCTGGGTTGCGTCTGCGTCTCTACGCAAAGGTGGAACTGCTGTATATTAGGTTGACATTGTAAGAAATCTGAAATGGTCTTTAGTCACATGCATATGTGTGTGTTTTTCTTTAAACTGGGCTGCACAAGACCAGCACAAAGAAACTGAAGACCCAAAACTTTTCAGTTCGGAGTTTTTCCAGGAGGTTGAGGAGCTGAAGTTTTGTTTTGGTGCTTCTTTGTGACCACTGTGTAGAATCTTTTAGTAGGATAATTATATTGACTTAGGTGCCATACACCAAACAATCACTTTAAGGCAAGCAAGCTTTCATACGGGATGTACTCCTCACAGACTTTCACAAACAACCTCTTCTCCACATATCTCGAGATGGGGTTCTTTCATTAGATTCCCAGAAACTCTGTGGATCTCAGCGCCCTCTGAACATCTGAACAAACTTGTTCCCCTGGAGATCACTTACAACAGAATGATGTCATCACACGCTCGGCGGATCGAACAGCTTCGACTCAACCAAGCAAATCTGCACATCTGCTGTGAGCAGAGTTATGTGTGATATTGCTTCTTTTCCCCACAACGAATGGGTTAATTACACTACTGCTGCAGCCTCGTATCGAGAGAGAGAGAGAGAGAGAGACAGAGAGAGAGAGAGAGAGAGAGAGAGAGTGTTGGGACACAGCTGTAGGTCTGCTAGTTAAATCATGCACTAAATATGTCACCTAGAATTAGACCCAGTGGGCCAGGTTGAGTTTTTACATGGGCTTCAGCCCCTGTCTCACAAACCAACACACACACACACACACACACACACACACACACACACACACACACACACACACACACACTTGCTGGATGGACCTGATGCTGACAGGTGAGGTGTGGGGTTTTAATCCCAGCCCCTTGCATCTTTGAGGTGTGTTGCACTAACATTTTAACCCTAGAGCCTCGTTTGCTCCACAGAGCCAACAGAACCTCTGGGATTTTGATTCTTCACTCCTGTGATATATAAAAAATCCAGGTTGTATTGTTTGCATGGAATTATTTAACATTCTTTAATAAATTGCTCAAATGGATACTTCAGCAATGCCTTAAAGTTCCATAAATGATCGTGCCAGTAAACAAGATGTGCGAGTTATGTGTGTTGCGATCATTCATTTTTAATAAATTAACTTATTGTAAAATAAATGGCTATGACCTTGATTATTTTGATGACAGTGATATCATCCATTGTATTTTGTTGCACTGTTCTGAGGTGAGCTCGAGTCTGTGAGCAGACAGCAACATCTATCAGGTGGGAAGTGCATTGGGTTTTATCCATACACACATATACACAAAGCTGACTAATTCTTGCCTCCACCGCTCAGCAAACAAGCGAATCGCCTTCTTTTACCACAATTACAAATACTTTACTTTAACATTATACTTTCTCATGTTTTTCATAATATCGTATCATTCCTTTTTTGTTATGCATGTTGAGATATGAATGTTTAGTCATATCACCCAGCCTGAGTTGCAATGTTGAAGGAAATGTACCTTTTTTACAGTAAGCTTGATTGCATTCTCAGTGGTAAGAGCAGGGGTCCTTGAGGCACTCCTGCCCTGCATATTTCAGAGCTTTCTCTGCTCCCACCACACCCGATTCAACCAATTAGCTCATTAGGAAGCCCTTTCAGAGGGGGTGTGTTAAATCATAAAATCTTCAAAAACATACAGGGCAAGCTGCCTCCAGGACTGAGCTTGAAAAACACTGCTCTAAAATATGCATGGCAGGGGTGCCTCCAGCACCAGAGTTGAGGAACACTTGTCTAGAGGATCAACAGATGGGCTGTAGACCAGCACAGCAGAGCTATGTATGTATACGTTTTTCTTACATTGAGATTTGAATCAAATATCAAAACAGGGTTTCTGACTCCATGAATTGTTGCTAGGATGCTATTTAATGATTTTTCATGTTCTTGTAGCAACAAAATGTGCATTTGTTGCAAGTGATGTGCTTTTGTAAGCAAACTATGCCAGCTTATGTATACTTAGTTGTTTCTTTTAGCAGCAGCATTCCAGCATGTAATTTCTTTTTAGCATTTACCCCCGAGGATTACAGCAACTCGCATAATTTATTCTGCTTAGCCTTAATTAGTCATAATACTATTTCCTTACTTTCTATCAAGTTTGACTCCGAAGGACTCTTATTGAGAGACTAGAGAGATTAAGTCAATTTTTCAGTACAATTAGTGCTCAAAGCTCTGGAGGAGAGGGACTGAAAGCACTCTGTGATGTTTCTTTTTTTTGTTTTGTTTTTTTTATTTATTTATTTATTTATTTATTGCCTTTTTTTTTTTTTTTTTGCTTTAATTTTCATTATCTTAGGCACATATGAATAGTCAAGAGGCCAGTGTGGGCATAAACGGCTTGTTGATGACATGCTAATCAGTGGTGAAGGCGCTTCTAGGTATAACCTACTTCAGTGGCAAATGAATATGCTAACCCACTTACAACATAATGAGGAACATAACATTTAACTGTGCTGTTTACAGCCAAAGCATGAAACAGAGGGAGGCCCTTCACTCTTTTAATTCAGGTTTACAAAGCGAGACTGAGACCAAATCCGGCCTCCTGTGACATGATTAACCCACTGAATCAGTGGAATGAGCTCAATTTCACAATTCCCTCACGTATCAGATCTTGCCATTTTGAATCTTGGCTGGTCTAACATGCGTGCACACACATGCACACACACACACACACACACACACACACACACACACACACACACACACACAAACAAACACAAATACTACAAATGTGCCAAATTTGTTCTTGCCTGTTGGCCTTCTCCATATGGCTCAGGAACAAGCTGGGACTATCCTACCTACTGCACTGCTTCACTAAAAATGAGCAAACTCATACTAGATGTTCTCATATTCTCGTATGGATTCTAACAACATTGCCCAGCACATTTCAATACATTTTACTTATTTCATAAGTACATTTACTCTCTCTCTCTCTCTCTCTCATATATATATATATATATATATATATATATAAACATCATCATGTTTAAAGTGACATTTTTTCAATACTAAAGTTTGCCAAGACTACTGGAACAATGTTTTTTGGGCAGGTGAATGTAAAGTTTGAAGTATTTGGGCAAATTACCAGATGCAAACCAAACAGCATTTGAGAAAAATTTGAGACCATCTGTCCAAAATCTGAATCTGAAGTGAAGGTGGAACATGCAATATGACAATGACCAAAAATGTTCCAGTGAATCCATCACTGGAAAGGCTTAAAAGAAAGCCAGAAAATGTAGAATGGACAAGCCAAAGGCCCAATCTTCATCCTATTAAGATGCTGTGAGGTGATTTCAAATGGGCTGTGCATGTAAGAAACCCATCAAACATCACACAGTATAAGGCTGGTGGTTATAAAAGAGAGAGAGGGCTTTTTTTTCCTTGGCATTTCTGTACCTCTCAGCTTAACTACCTGAAATAATGTAGCATGACTAACACCTCGCCAATGCTGCTGTCATTTAGTTGGACAGTAATAGCAGCAGGTCTACATGCTACCTCTTTGCTGATCAGTCGTTTTACACCTGCCATTTCACTATTCACACATCCTGTATTGATGCTTAACAGCAAGGCAGCTCCACCAAGGCTGAAACTTCCTCTGACAGTCTGAAAATGTCCATTTAAGGCTTCAGTCACACTAGGCTTTTATTATCTAGCCCTTACAAGTGCTCCATTACAGGCCTCTCCATATGAAGAGGCTGTGCAGTCTGTGGAGCCAGGGAATTGTGGGTAAATGAAGATAAATGACTGCTCACTTGTCATGATGCAGTCGACTAGTCCCCTTTTGACCAATGCCCCTTTTGAGTAAGTTTCCGCTGGACACTACCATCATGTTCCGAGACTTCGCAAGTCTCTCTCTTTGGCCTGGCCAGGTAACTCTGTTCTCTTTGAGGTCAGGAAAGAAAAGGTTTCCATGTCCACTCAGTGACTGCGATGGCTAGCACAAGAGAGTATTTTTAGGATCCTGTCTGACACTATCAATTCAACCTGGTTGCAGCCAGCCCTGGGGCAGTCTGGCCTGTCTGATCATTATTGCCTTGGGATTTCTAGCTAGAGCTTCAAGATATCCTTTGGACAGGTGTTTGGTGACATGGATTCACCTCATAGAGATCTTTTCCCATAGAAGAACCACTTTTGGTTTCCCAAAGAACCCTTCAATGGGTGATTAAGAGATGCATTTTATATTTGATTATCCAGATTTCTGCATTGTGGAATAAGTTCATGAACGAGCCTGAAATTGGTAGAGAACTTCTGCATCATGCCAATAAATGGTTCTTCTCAAGATACTCAAAGTATCCTAGTGATGGTCATATCTTTCATTTATCATTCTGTGATGAAATCAGCAAATCTGCTAAAATTCACTAATGCCAAATGAGCTTCCAGTGCATGTTTACTGCTCTGTCTATGTGTACATGCTCAACCGGGATGCAGAGTCTGATTGATCAGTGAGAGGAGGCAGGGCTTGGGTTACAGAGGAAAACCAGAGAAGTGTGTGTCTTTCTTTGCTCACAAATTTCAGAATAAACAGAAGGGCTAACACGGGATGCCCACCATTACTGCTACTGGATTTGCACTAGTTTCCCACCTGCCATCAACAACTATGTTTTACCTTGAACCTTAATTATAACTACTACTTTTCCTATTACGTCCACTATTAAACTCTCGTCAATACTTCAGTACACTTAATTATTAGAGTATTAGGGTCTTGGTTTCACTCAATATTCTCATGGTATTAACTTCCTTGCCACTGTTGCCATTGGCTTCCTCAAAGGGGGCTCAGACCTGGATCTCTGGAAAAAAAACACTATATAAATAAAATTGAATGTCAGTGGCAAGGGTCTGGAAATATTAAATAAACCCTGTTGTCTGTCCTAGCACAGTGAAGTTTAGATCTTCACAAAGCCTGTCTGAATAAATGAAGAACTCATCCAGTGGGCATAAGTGTGCCATCATCTCCCTCACTCTGAACAGGTGCTTCTCCTTAAAGACCCATTCACATCAAGAGTTCTGTTTTCCATATAAAATACATGTGCAGGGTGCAGGACTAGACTGAAAGTCCCTTGTTAATGGAATCACAATGTGACTGGTATAGCATTATTTGCTGGAGCCTTTGCTTGTAAGGTCAAAGAGTGCACAATTAATGTCACTAAGCATGGAGATTGCCTTGTCAAGGACTTAAGATCCTCAATAGACATTACTGGAAATTTATTCATCACGGTTTGCTAGCATGTATGAGAATCTTCACAAGGTCTCTCTGAAATGCTGGCATAAAGTAAACGTGTGCACTAGTTCTAATCTTTATAATGAGAGTGTTCTGTGTAGCTTTGAGGAAACGGCTCAATGAAACATGTGGTCGTTTTTGAATTAGCTCCTTTCAACTAAATTCTACCAACACGCTTCGCTTTTACACTAAACCTGGTTGTTCTCAGATATTCATACCTCCTCACCCTTCTCCTTTCATGATCCATGCCCTGGATAGTCTGCAGAAAGCTTGTAAATGTTCAATAGACATTCCCACAGATTCAGTCATTGTGCAGTGCTTATGCAATGAAGTCTGAGCCTCTTCATAAGTCTTGTCTAAAATTCTAAAGTACTGAGTATATAAGTACACCATCTTATTTCACCTTGAGCCACTACTTTACTTTAATTCTTTAGACGTGTTCACATTCAGAGTTCAGCCTTCGTCAGGATTGTGCTGGAGAACGGACGAGGAGGCGGACGTACTCGCAGGGTTTCGAATATTTAATAACAAAACAAAAGGATACTGAATCACACTTTGACATTAACACAGAGAGAGAGAGAGAAAAAAATAAGAAACACTACAAACAACAACTGAAAAAAAAGACCAAATGTACACAGACAAGACTAGAAACACCTGGGGAAGGATTACAAACTGGCAAGGTTATAAATGAGACATAGGCAGGAATGGGGCAGAGCTATGACAGAGACCAGACCAAATCAAAACAGACATGTGCTAAAAAGCATGTTGGGAACCAAAGCAAAACAGAATGAAGACTAGAAGAGACAGACATGTAAAATGAACAGATAATGTACCAGTAGGTCCCTCCCTGACACACAACACCGGGTGTGTAAGTCAACACTCCCCACAGCTGGGCGAGGGACTGGGGAATGGGAGACATGACAGTGGGCAGGACATTGGAAACATGAGATACACAAGACAGGACAAGCGACTGAACTGGGGGAACAGGAGACTGGACTATGGGAGCACAAGATGAAACAGGACTGTGCATGGGAACTGGAACAAAAACACTGACAGAGAGTGACAGATTAACGGTGATGTGGATGGGGATCATTAAACCAGAAACAGGAACAGGGATAGGAACAGACAACGGAACCAAAAGGGTAACAGATATGGAAACAAACAAAACCAGAACTGGCTAACGTCCCTGTCTATTCATTGGATTATTTGGACAGACTGTCTGTTAGTTGACCCTAACAAAGGTGCCGCAGACGTTGGAACAGATGCGGCAGGAGCCACAGACATCTGAAAAAAGACATTTAAAGAAACATTTATTTATTTATTTATTTATTTATTATAAAGATAGTTCTTTAGTTGTATCCGTCTAATTATATCACCTCTAAAATGAAGACCAAATATCCATTATATATATATATATATATATATATATATATATATATATATATATATATATATATATATATATATATGGAATATAACTAAAAACCTTTTTTTCAACATTAGAGTTTTAAAGACTGATTAAATTTAAAATTTTTATTACATTTATAGCAGACACTCACATACCAGATACTGTTCTTTTCAGACTTCTTAAATTTATGTTCATTTGAGAAAAAAATGAAACGTGCCTACCATTTTATTATAGGACTTTTATTCTGAAATTTGAACAAATTGTGAGCAAAGCACCTACCAAAGGCCCTACCTTCTCGTTTCCCTTTCTACCCATTAGCTCTGCCCTCTCTCAGCAGAATCTTCATACAGTTTGACCATTTAGACGTGAACAGAGCAGTAAACACAGACTGGAAGCTCCTTTGGCAATTAAACTGGGATTTTGAGTGAATTTTAGTGGTTTTCAAGAGCTGAATACTCACTGATAATTCATCATACAATGATAAGAACACCAGGGTAAGTCTTTGTAGTTTGTTATGATATGTGTATCATGTTTGTTAAAAAGTATGTAACTGCCTGCAAACTGCAGATCTCTTAAAGACCTTAATCTAGCTAAGAACCCAGGAAGCCTGGGTCCTGCATCCTATGTATTTATTTATTTATTATTTATTTTTTTTATTATTTATTTTTTTATATAGAAAACAGACATTAGGATGCATACAGTTCTTGAGCTTTTAAGTAAAACATCTGCTGTATGTGCAGGGAGATGATAACATCCCACACACACTGGACCCCAGCCTTTACTGGATTAGTTCTTTATTAATTCAGACAAGCTTTGTAAAGAGACTGCTAGCAAAGCACAATGACTACATCTCCAGCAACATCTATTGAACATTTCTAGGCCTTGTCCGGACAACCCAGGATCCAAATTATCAACAAGAGGAGGCAGGGGAGGAGACAGCCACAAAGGCGCTTTTACATTCCTCAAGGCGAAATATGGATGAAAGTGGAAAAATAAAAAATAACTAAATGAAGCTGAGATGTTTTCAGTGAGACATCAAAGGTAGCAGAGGCAGGTGGTGAGATTCACTTCTCCCACTGCTTTCTTACCATCCAGCTTTGATGTGAAGCAGAAAAAAAAAAAAAAAAAGCTAGAGCTATGCAATGTGCTCTCATAGTACCATTCCTCTTCAGTAACAAAGCAGTGCAGTACAGCATGGCACAAACACCTCTGTACTGGGACACGAGTCTATTTCAGGCTTTGGAGAGGTCAAAAGAAGTGTGTTTGTGTATCATTTCTACTCCTTCCACAATGTGATCAAGGTAACCAGTCTCCAGCCTCAAAGAATGAAGATCTACAGTGGGAAAGGATGCAGCCAACAAAGCAAAAGTGGAGATACAATTCCTAAAAAAAAAAATATACCTTGTTTTTTTTACATAATAATAAAAGTACATCAAATGATTATTTCATGATCACACACCTCTATTACAAACCTGGGTTCTTCAAGGACCGAAAGGTGTCTCTTTTATTGCATCACTCAAAGAATCATTTGAAGCACCTATATTTTTTTATTTTTTGGAGTGAATCTGAAGGTATACGAATCAATTTACAAGGTTAAGATGGAGTTAAGAAACTTTTTTATTTTTATTAAATTCGTAGAAACCGAGATCTGTGCTTCACGGGCAGTTACATGTAATTTTCAGATAGAGAGAGGGTGGGGCTGATGATGTCACAGACCTAGACATTGGGTTACAGAGGAAAACATAAAAGGAGGAGTTTTTTTTCTTCTTTTTTCTTTTTTTTCTTTTTTTTTCTCACACACTGTTCAAATTTAAAAATAAAGGTCCCAAGAAGAAATAATACTGATACATAAAAATGAATCCCAGGTATCCCAGGATGACAAAATCAATATCTGATATGTATGACTGTCTCTCCTGTAAACACTTTTCTAATTTTCTGGGTGAATAAAAGTATCTCAAACTATTAAAACATCCCATAAAAATAGTACAGGGTTCTAAAAGTTAAACCAGAGGACACCAACCCTGCTCCTGAAGAGCTATCTCAATCTGATCAGAAGGTTTTTACAAGTAAAACTCCTTATTACTGAAGGAAATGATTTTTAAGTGATGTGATTGGGTGCTTAGACCTGCAGACGAAAGTATGTGATAGTGAGGATGTTCTATGTATCTATCAAAATGCTTTGGTGGTTCCTTTTAAATAGTTGAAATCACTGAAGAGTGACAATTTTATCTTTGGTTAAGATCTGTAAGTCACCACAGTGGCTGTGAGTGTGAATATAAAAGTAGCTTTTCCGCGATGGCCTCAGGGCGCGATCTAAATTGATGTATTTGTATTCTTGTCTGTGGAGCTGTTGAATGCTGCCGGAGCCATCTGTATCCCCATGTGGTGCACGCACCTATCTCACCACGACAGCTTCCTCAAATGGGGAGCAACTGCAAATAGGAAATGCTGAAGTGAGAACGGGTGGAGAGATTCGGTCCTTCCACTTCAGTGGCTTCTGAAGAGACAAGATTGACTATATCAGTGCTGAGCTGCTCTGTGAAGACAGCTGTTTCAAATGCATCAAGCCGATACGGCGAATGTTTCTGCCTGGTGGGTCATTCACAGCTTAATGTGTACACTTCTGCTGTGAATGGAGGTGAGAAAGAGAAAAAAAAAAGAAAAGCCTAGTGGAAGATTGTCCAAAGTCACGGTGAGAAATCGGCCGCTACTGAATAAGCCTTGAATTTTTTGAACTCGGAAGGCCGGAACAAAGAGAGACACAGTAGTCCCTGTGTGTTGAGTTTGTCTTTCAGCTAGTCCTTTGAGCTATTGTACAGTGCAGTGTCAGTAACTCTTATGCAGAGGCTATTACAGGTGAATCACATCACTGTGGTAGGAGATGTAGAGTTAGGAGTCTAGCAATGGCTTGTTACTTAACTGGGGAGGGAATTACCACTGATTTCTAAATCTTTTTGGTTACGATTCTAGCGTCCCAATTTGATTTGAATATCAGTTCACTTCAGGCACTATTTCACTATTTCACTACTACTGTCCTTGGGATCAAATATAATTAGTGCTGCTGTGCTGTGTTGTGAGGCACAGCTTTATTAGCTGCAGCTGAGAATCATTACAGTGTATCTTAATGTCTAAGATCACTTGAGAAAACCTGAGGGAAAGAAGTAAAGGTTTAAATGAACATTTAATAGCCTAATAAGACTAAGCAACATCAAGGCAAATGCCTGAAATGCATAACAACCGCCAACAGCTATACCGCAAGAACCATCTAGTAACCATTTAACTCAAGTGCAACCACTTTGAAAACCTTTGCACTTTATAGCCGTCCAATTGTGTTGCTGCTCCATGTTGCTGTGGTTCTGGAGAACAATTTCGTGCACTGTTACCTGTACTCGGTTGTAATGACAATAAAAAACCTTGACCTTGACCTTGACCATAGCAACCACCTTGGAACACAGTAGCAAGTACCTGGGAATCCATAGTGACTACTTAGCAACACCCTAACAATCACCTAGGAGACCATAGCAATCACCTAGCAACATCATAGCAACCGCCTGTAAACCGTAGTGACCATTTAGCAACACCATAGCAACAACCTTTTAACCAACTAGCGACACCACAGCAGATATATATATATATATATATATATATATATATATATATAATATAATTATAACTATTTATGTTGTATTATTTGCATTATGAAATCATTCTCAGATGTTATGAATATTGTTTATTCTTGCGATACCTGCAACAGCTGTCATAGGTGAGGAGGGCAATGTGATGTTTCTGACTGAATGAAAAGTGTTACCATTAATGCTATGAATCATAAACCAAAATACGCAAGCTAGATGCTGTAAACAAGTGTAAATTAATAAAATAACTTTGAAGTTGAATGAATTTAATTTGATAACTTCTGTTTATTTTTACCAATTTTTATCGTTTCTGTTATTTGTTTATGTATTTATTTATTTATTTATTATGTTAAATGTACATATTTATCTTACATGCTTATCCTTGAGTAAATATGAGTGGAGCATAAGCTGTACTCTTAATACTCCATTTAAAATACAAATACATTTTGCTCCCCACTTCCTACCAATCCCTACATACAAGTCCGCATTTGGGCACTTGGGCAAACTGCATCACATCCTTTACAGAGACACACCTATAAATACTATACACATGTTTTATTTTTCAAATCTGTAAGAAGCGAAAAAACATGAAGAGAAATTGTGTTTGAAATGTTTTTCAAAAAGGGCCACTGATACTTTGCATATGTCTGCATCCGGTTACATAGCTTACCAAGTAGCTGTAAATGCCTTTTTGCCCATCAGTACAATTAATGCATTTAAAATCATTTCTCTGTTAATTATTTCTGTGTCCAGCTGTTTGTAGTTTTAAGCCACATAGTTTATACAATCTGCATCTGATTTATCAGTTTTTGAATTGAGATGTGAAGCACGTTCTTTTAATCTTTAGGCTGTTATATTTTGTCTGTAGTTTGTTTCACATGATTGTACAGTGGGCTAGAAAGACTGAACACGTGCATTATGGTTTGCTTAAAGCCTTTCTAGTAAAAGAAAGTCGTGGTTTTAAATGTTTTGATTCACCTGCCAAATCTAACGCCTACCTGAAGTAATCTCTTCATGATTACAGACACACCGCCTTCAAACAGTGATGTTGTAGCTGAAGTCTCAACAAGGCCTGAGGACTTCCTTAGGCTTAGGGTCTGGGTGTAACCGCTGAACAGTGTCCTTGCACGGCTCATTAAAATCCAGTGTCCTTCAGAATTATCACATTATATTTCAATCACTGCTCTTATGAGAGATAAAAACAGCTTATGCAAACTGGCCAAAACTACCTTTAAGTAATTTTAAGTGATCCCTTTTCATACTGTGACAAATCAGAAGGGTTTCTTAACTCTTAGAACCTGAGATCTGCAATTGGATGATTCCCTTTATTATGTGATGAGTTATCTGTTTATAGTCATAATAATTTGGACCTCAGTTAAGTATTATATACTTATTATTATAAATTTGATTGTCAATCTAATCATTGCAAATAACGAATTATTTAACTATAAATTAAAATTATTTAACTCGTTTTCAAAAACACTTTGGACAGTCAATTTTCAACAATTTCTGAGATTTAAAGTGTTTTTTAGTCTTAATAAGCAAAACAAACAAGAAAAAAAAAAAAAAGATCAAAATGATCAAATTCATACAAATATTTAAATTCTCCTAGGATCTTTTTTTGTGACTGTTTCCTATAAATACTTTTAATAATGAAATACGTTTAGGTACATTAAAGTACATCAAACTACAAGAACATTAGGCTTTAGTTCTAAAAGCTTAATGTAGCATCAAAATAACACATTAGATTTAGTTGAACTCAAACATGGTCACAAGTCTGGGTTTTTGAAACATGATGGTTGCGTTTGACTAATGCATTTAGACCACAGTATAGCGTCACTTTCTAAAACATACAGCATTACTTCAATGATCGGATGAAACAGTTTTTAACTCAAGCTTCAAATAAAGGTTGTCGGGATCAATGTTTACAACGTCTTGGTTTTGTGATCATTTTCCTCATTAAAACAGACTTTAACTCCTCAATTCATGACTTCAGTCGTGAACCCTGACTTAGTGACATTGTTATGTACCTCCCATCACATTTCTCTTGGCTCACGTCAAGTTTATATTAGCTCAGATAAAAAGTCGCAAACTCCCTGACTACATCACGGACCGCTTGCCCACAAAACCACTGTGTAGAAGATTACAGAAATGCTGTTATCTCCTCATGAGCCAACACTGGAAGGATTTTTGATCCTCTGGATGGAGCCTAAAGTCTGGCCTGTTGGCTGGTGGTCTATCTTTTGTGGGAAAGCAGATGAAGACCTGAGCAGCTGGATGTTCCACAAGTCAATATTATCACACTGTACACAAAATGGAACTAGTCCAGAGTCAGGTTTGAAAGGAGGATCATGCTCAAAGCTCCTTCTTCCTGTTTAGCTTCAATACTTTTTTTAATATCCACCTTAAGTGACTAATAAAAAAAAGGTTTATCATCCCAGTTTTAGGTTTCTTCCCTCATTCCTTTCTAATCAAAGCTCTAATTTTCTATCACAAACTGCTCAGAACTCCAGTCTAAGTTCTCAGAGTTCTCTCCCCTCCTACAGCGATGCAGTCTCTTCTCAGTGTGATCATAAGTTAAAAGCAGCTGTCATTACGATTTCTTTCATAAATTGAAAGTAGTGTTATTGCTGATCGCAAAAGGAATAAGATCATCTAATACATGGTATCAGTGTGCTGTGTGACCAGCCCTGAAAACAGAGTGGTCTGGTACATTTTGTTTCTGGCCATGTCGTGTTTTTATGTACCTTAGCACCTGCACGTTTGCATCCTGAGTGCAAAACCAGGATAACCAGGATAAAGACTGGCTTGGCCTCTGAAAGGTGGCGAGAAAATCTGTCCAGAAAATCAAATAACATCTGATATGGCCAGATCATGCTGTCCTAGCAAGTTCAGCCCAAGAGCAGACAGCAAGATGCGTAAGGTTGTTTTCAACAATCCTAAAATGTCATCACAGAGACCTTGCCACACTAAGCATCTATCATCAGTAAGAGACCAAAAAACAAACAAAACAAAGCAACAAAATAAATGAAAAGAAAAAAATAGGCCAAGAATAAAGCTTTTGAGGGAACTCTTAGACAAAGAGAATGACTTTTGGAACAAAGTGCTTTACCTTCGCCTTTCAGGACAACCATTTCTGCAGCACTCCACCAATCAGGCCTGTATGGAAGCCACTCCTCCAGTGAAAGCATAAGCGACAGTCTGTCTTGGGGTTTACCCAAAAGGCACATAAATGATTCTCAGACTTTGAGAAACAAAAACAATTAACTTCTTGGACTGAATGCCAAGAATCATGTCTGGAAGAAATCATCTCCTAGCCACTACTATTCCTACAGTGATGCATGGTGGTGGCATCAAGCAATGGGGATGTTGTTCTGTAGCAGGAACTGGGAGACCAGTCAGGGTCGAGGGAAGATGACAGCAGTGATGTACTGAGACATCGCCAGTGATAACCTGCTCCAGAGCGCTCTGGACCTCAGACTCGGAGGAAGATTTATCTTCCAACAGGACAAACGACCCTAAACACACAGCCAAGATCACAAAGGTGTGGCTTCAGGACAACTCTGTTAATGTCCTTGAGTGGCCCAGCCAGAGCCACAGACTTTAACCTGATTGAACATCTCTGGAGATACTATAAAAATAGCTGTGCACGATGCTCCCCATCCAATCTGCTTGAGTTTGAAAGGTTCTGCAAAGAAGAATGGGAGAAACATCCCAAAAACAGGTGCCAAGCTTGTAGCATCATAAAGGACTTAGTCATTGCTGCCAAAGGTTCTTCAACAAAGTATTGAGCAAAGGCTGTGAATACTTATATACATATATATATATATATGCAGTGGGGGAAAATAAGTATTTAGTCAGTCACCAATTGTGCAAGTTCTCCCACTTAAAAAGATGAGAGAGAGACTGTAAATTGACATCATAGGTAGACCTCAACTATGAAGAGACAAAATGTAAGAAAAGAAATTGAAGAAAATAATTTTGTCTGACTTTTAAGGAATTGTTACCAAATAATGGTGGAAAATAAGTATTTGGTCACCTACAAACAAAGCAAGATTTCTGGCTGTCACAGACCTGTAACTTCTTTTTAAGAGGCTCCTCTTTCCCCCACTCATTACCTGTATTAATGGCACCTGTTTGAAGTCGTTAACAGTATAAAAGACACCTCAAACAGTCACACTCCAAACTCCACTATGGTGGTGAAGGCAGAGCGCTGTGGGAGGTTACCAAACCAGGCCATGAGCCTGCACCAGGCTGGGAAGACTGAATCTCTGTGGGCAAGCTTGGGTGTGAAGAAATCTGCTGTGGGGAGCAATAATTGAAAATGGAAGACCTACAAGACCACTACTAATCTCCCCTCGATCTGGGGCTCCCGCGAGGCTCAGCCATGAGGTCAAAAATGATCTAAAACGGTGAGAAAAAATCCCAGAACCACAAGGGGGATCTAGTGAATGACCTGCAGAAAGCTGGGACCAACGTTGCAGGCCACCATCAGCAACACTACTATGGCAGCCAGGGAGCTCAGATCTTGCAGTGCCAAATGTCCCCCTGCTTAAGCCAGTCCATATCCAGGCCGTCTGAAGTTTGCTAGCGAGCATTTTGGATGTTCCAGAAGAGTGTTGGAGAATGTCATATGGTCAGATGGAGAGCAAAAGTAGAACTATTTGAGTAAAAACACAACTCGTGTTTGGGAGGACAGTGAATCTTGGAGTTGCATCAAAAGAACACCATACCAACTGTGAAGCATGGGGGTGGCAACATCATGCTTTGGGGCTGTTTCTCTGCAAAGGGACTAGGACGACTGGTCCGTGTACATGAAAGAATGAATGGGGCCATGTATTGTGAGATTTTGGGTGCAAACCTCCTTCCATCAACAAGGGCAATGAAGATGAAACGTGGCTGGAGTGCTCAGCATGACAATGATCCCCAGCACACTGCTGCAGAACGCAAAGGAGTGGCTTCGTAGAAAACATTTCAAAGTCCTGGTGGCCTAGCCGATCTCCGATCTCAACCCCATGAAAACCTTTGGAGGGAGTTAAAGGTCCGTGTTGCCCGCCGACAGCTAAAACATCACTGCTCTAGGAGAGAGATGCTGCATGGAGAATGGGCCAACATACCAGCAACAGTGTGTGCCAACCTTGTGAAGACTCTGAAAACGTTTTGACCTCTGTCGTACACCCAACAGAGGATATACAACAAGAAATATTGAGATGAACTTTGTTATTGACCAATGCTTATTTTTTCCTGTTATTTGCAAATAAGTTCTTTAAAGAGTCAGACAAAAATGATTTTCTCAATTTTTTCTGTACATCTCTCTCATAGTTGAGAATCTACCTGTGATGTCAGTGCGACCTCTCCTCTCTCATCTTTAGAGTGGGAGGCTTGCACAATTATTTGACAATATAGCCTACACTGTATATATATATATATATATATATATATATATATATATATATATATATATATATATATTTTTTTTTTTTTTTTTTTTTTTTATAAATTTGCTAAGATTTGAAATAAACATACTAATGTTTACATAATGTTTAAAAAGTGAAGCACCATGAATACTTTCTGGATTCATTGTGAAGGCAAAATAATGAGAATGGTCACCAAAATGAGCTTATTTCTAGTACTACACCTTTTTTTGCATTGAAGGTCTGCCTCTGACCTAAACTACCTGCTTCCCACATGTTCTTCCCTGATGTCCACACACCTACTATAGTGGAAAATTCCCTGTGGGGTTGAAATCTGCTGTTTGTGTTGCTATGACATCACTTGAACATCCTCGCTCCACAACCCACTCCATCCCTGGACAAGTGGTGCGGGGGTCTTGAGGGACATGTTGTTCAGATTGAGTCACTGTTTGTGGATCTTCTTCAAAAAAGAAGTGAGATATCCTTCAAACCCACCCAACCTGGCTGATAAACATCAGATTTGGACAAGATGATGAACACCTTTGCTGTTATGTCCTGACTCCCTGTGTGGTTATAGAAGCTCATTAGAAGACAAAATTAGGAGGATATAATTTTCCTAAATATCTCATTAATGTGAGTAATTATCAATTAAATTCAATGTGTTTTGTGGAAGCGTGCTGGTGTGTGTTGGTTTGGATGTATTTTGCCTGGGTTGTGTTGCAAATGTGTGTTTGATGTCTGAATGGGCTTTTCCACATAATGCTTCATTTACCAACTGCTGTTAACAATAACACACTGATCTGATCATTAGACTTAGAGACATCAAATCCCAAAAATAAATAAAGAAGTAAATAAATAACATATCTAATTTCAGGAGTTGATCCCACCGGTCCAGAAGAAGCACCGAGCTGTTTTATTGGAGAGGTTGGGTTCAGTTCTGTGTCTGATGAAAAAGTCATCCAGAGGTGGACTGAACGAAACTGGACTCAGCTGGTGGTAATTTAGCTTTGGTGAATTTTACTTTGTGCCGGAGTTTCTATTTTTGCACACGGAGTGAAACTTTCAGTGACAGCTAAGAACTTCTAAAGTCATTCCACTGCTTTCGGGGTTCAAGATGAGCGAGTTTTTGAAGCTTTGCTTTTATAGGGAAAATTCAAACACGGTTTAAAAAAAAAAAAAAGACCCTCCGATTTTATTACTTTGATGATGAGCTTATAAAAACACCCAATCAGATTATCTCATACGAAACCTGGAAAGTAAGAATCACACTGTTTATCACAGACAGACAGACAGACAGTGATGACAGTCTGCCATCAAGGGTTCTCTAGTAAAGAAATTGTTCTATATTCCATGATTAAAGCGTTCTTCACATCATGAAAAGGGTTCTTCAGATAAATGGAGAATGCTCTATAGAGGGTTATATAACCTTTTATATACCTTTTTAAGGGTTCTATGGCACAATTTATTGTTATAAGCTACATACACACACACACACACTTAGACATATTATATAATGTGTGTGTGTGTGTGTGTGTGTTCACCCTCCTTGGCATTTTTCAAGTCTTGCTAGTTTTGCAGTTCAAATGGGAAACTGTCTCGGACTCTGCTCCACTGTCATGTGGTGTTCCACAGGGTTCAGTTCTAGGGCCTCTTTCATTTTCTCTGTATATGCTAGCTCTCGGTCAGGTTCTCGATAGTTTTAATATTCCATATCATTTGTTTGTGGATGATATTCAGCTGCATTTCTCTTTTAAACCTAGCGAAACTCAGAGTCTTCATAGGCTGTTAGACTGTTTGGAAGATATTAGAGACTGGACGGCTGATAACTTCTTGCAGTTAAATGCAGATAAGACAGAGGTTCTGATCTTTGCTCCTGAGAAGGTGAACCCCTTAATCAAAAATGCTCTTGGGCCTTTTTCCTCAGCCATCCACCCGAGTTTGCGTAATTTGGGAGTTGTATTTGACCAGTCTGTGTTACTCGACACACATGTTAAACAGCTGACGAGATCCTGCTTCTTTCACCTAAGAAACATCAGTAAATTGAGATCTACAGTTTCAAATGCAGAACTAGAAATGCTTATTCACTCCTTCATCTCATCTCGCACTGATTACTGCAATGCTCTTTTAACATCTCTCAGTGTGTCTGCTCGAAATCGCCTCCAGTCAATACAGAATGCTGCAGCTAGACTGCTTACCAGATCAAATAAACGCTCCCGTATTACTCCGTTACTGTCATCACAGCTTCCGGGTTGAGCAACGGATACAATTCAAAATTCTAACACTTACGTACGGAGCGTTTCATGGTCAGGCTCCCATTTATATATCTGACCTTCTTCATCCACACAAAACATCACGTTCTCTGAGATCAAATGATCTAAACCAGTTGTCTGTTCCGCGCTCCCTTTTAAAGACTCGAGGCGTTTGAGCTTTTGAGGTCGTTGCTCCCAGAGTGTAGAATTCTGTACCTCATTTTTTGAGAGTTGCTGATTCAGTGGAGTCTTTTAAAAAGCAGTTAAAGACGTATCTGTTTAGACAGGCTTTTACTTCATTTATTATGTATTGTTCTAGGGTTTTACAATGTGTTTTATGTTTAATGTTTCTGTTTATTTTTTTTTTTATGTTCTTATGTTTGGATCCTTAAGTAAAGCCCTTTGTGACTGCTGTCTGAGAAAAGTGCTATATAAATAAATTGTATTACTTACTTAATTACAACCTCACCTGGAATTAAAGTGCTTTATTTGAGGGTATGCATTATTTCATTTTTTCCTTTACAGAACATGCCGAACACCACCATGAAGACCAAAGAGATCTCCAAACAAGAGCCCCATTTCCCCTGGAGTAGCATCAAATCCATTGTCATCAAATAGAAAGAATATGGTACCAAAACACACCTTCCATGTTAAAACGTTGAACATTTGATTTGTTTTATTGTGAAAAAACAACAAATAGGAAAACATAACAGAAACTTTCAGTGTGCACAATTATTCACCCCCCCTAAAGTCGGAACTTTGTAGAGCATCTACAGCTGCAAGTCGTTTTGGATTAGTTTCTATTTGCTGCCACATCTTGACACTGTGTGATTTGTCCATTCTTCCAGCTCCTTCAAGTTAGATGGGTTCCACTGGTGAGCAGCAATACTCACGTCTGACCACAGATTCTCAGCTGGATTAAGGTCTGGCCATGGACAAGGCCATTCCAATACATTTACATGTTTCCCCTTAAACCACTTGAGTGTTGCTTAAGCAGTATGCTTTGGGTCATTGTCCTGACCTCTATCCCAGGCTCTAATCACTGACAGACTAAAGAATATCCCTGTATTTAGCATCACCCCTCTCCCCTCAACTTGGACCAGTTTCCCAGTCCCTGCTGCTGAAAAACATCTCCACAGCACGATGCTGCCACCACCATCTATCATTGGGTGACCATGTTCCTTGATGGCCAAAACGTTCTGGTCTCATCTGACCACCTTCCTCCATACATTTGGAGAGTCTCCCACATGCCTCAAAATTAACCTTCCTATTTCATTCTGTAAGTAAAGGCTTTTTTTTCAGGCCACTCTTCCATAAGGCCCAGCTCTATGGAGTGGACGGATTATTGTGGTCATATGGACAGATATTCCAGTCTCTGCTTGGGAATGCAGACGCTCCTTCAGGGTTATCTTTGGTCTCTGTGCTGCCTCTCTGATTAATGCTTTCCTTGCCCATTTTGATGGGCAGCCCTCTCTTGGCAGGTTTGTTGTGGTACAATGTTCTTTCCATTTGCCATAATTGTTTTGATTGGGCAATTGTTAGGAGATCTCTTTGGTCTCCATGGTGTTGTTTGGTTAGTGTTGCCTCTAGTTTAATGGGGTTGCAGCCTCTGGGGCCTTTCAGAAAAGGTGTGTATATACCAACAGATCATGTGACACTTAGATTGCACACAGGTGGATTTCATTTCACTTTTCATTTCTGAAGATAATTGGTTGCCAGAATTATTTAAGGACTTCATTACAAAGGGGGTGAACACATATGGACATGCTAATTTTCAGGTTTATTTGCAAATATACATTTTTGTATATATTTTTATTCTCATTTCACTTCACCAACATAGAGCATTTTGTGCAGATGCATCACATACAGTTCATTAAACACATTAAACATTTAAATACAGGTTGTAATGTAATAAATTAGGTAAAAAGCCAAGGGGGTGAATACTTTCACCACAAAGAACTGATGTACTGAGTCTGGTAAGACATACACACACATACACACACATAAAAGGTGTGTTCAAAAAATATCCATATTCAAATTCATAATTTTTCATGCATAAACAAATGAACCTAGGGAGGTGTGTTTTGGTGTGTATATTCAGTCAATCCTAATGTGCATGTTTTAATTCTTTCCTACATGCAGAAGCTGTCAGTCGCCTGATAATGAACCAGCCCAGACATAAAGCTCCTCATTTAAACCAAGATCTATTTTGGTCTCATCCATCCACAAAACATTGTTTCAATACCCTTCTGACTTCATCCTCCATCCTTGTCCATTTAGCAGACTGCCAATGAGGAGCAATGTTATTTTTGGAGATCAGCAGCTTTCTCCTTGCAACCCTGTTCAGTGTTTCCCTGATGGTGGACTCGTGAACATTAACAAACATGGAGAAATATGAGAAAGACCTTTAATTAGTTTAATTAATTTAGTTTTGAAGTTCGCGGACTGTTACATACCTTGGTCTTGATGTAATCTTTATTTGTGGAGCACTGCTGGGGAGGGTAGTAATGTCACCTTTTCTAGCCTGATGAGCATCACCAACTCTCCTCAGAAGCACTTCAACAAATGTGTTGTGAAGCTCAGATGTTGATAGATCCCTGTTCTTAAATTGCCCACACACACCTGATTGCCTCCCATTTGAAAACACCAGACTCTAATTTCACCTTCAAATTTTTTGCTAATCCCAAAGGTTCTCATATGTTTGCCCTCACAGATATGTAATATTGGATCAATATCCTTGATAAATAAACAAACAAATAAGTAAATAAATAAGTCTAATTTGTCAGGACACCAGTCCTAAGGTACCACACACAGAGTCACACCTAGGCAATTTAGCATGGCCCATTTTCCAACCATGTATGAGCCTGTTTGGGAGGTGGGAGGAAACCGGAATGTCCGGAGGGCACGGGAAAAACACACCACACACCTCACAGCAACCCAAGTAGGGATCAAACCTACTAACCCGGAGCTGTGTACACACACGCCACCATGCCACCCACGTTTGTCACATGGAAATCTATGCTACACTTTACTAGAGTAACACTATTAGAGACGATTACAGTGATATCCTCCTGTCTTTAATGATGGCTGCAATGTAAAGATCTCTCTGCATGAAGCTGCTTAAGATGCACAGATTGAATGTCTGGCACAGACAGACCCGCAAACCGTAGTGAGACAGCTAAACCGTAAAGTGTAGCCAAACTAGAAACACACAGCTGGCCTTTTCAAGCCTGGATAATTGCCTCCAGGTGAGCTAACACTAATGGACCGAGCTTTCCCAAACAAGAGTTTAGGGAAACAGCCACTAACTCCAGGAAAGTGGCACTCACCCTTACCAAACATACCCCCATCCACCCCCTACCCCCCATCCCACTGTCCCTAATGAAGAAAAATGGATATAAGTCTGATCCAACTTTCAAAGCAGCAAGAAGTGCTAATTAAATGCATCTCGTTCTAATTAAAGGTCTACGAGAAGGTACAGTGCATTGCTGCATACCTCTACATGTTCAGCAATTGTGAATAACGGGCATGATAAAACCGAGAACGTGCTTACGTCTGTTCTTCAAAAACAAGTCGGTTGATTTTGAAGCAAGGCGAGACACTGACATTCCACGAGAAGGAAGCAGCGCTTTGATTCCGTCTGGCTGTTCTCTGAAATTTACCTCAGAGGAGAATATTTTAAGCTACGTTTTGATCTGAGATGCACCTGAAAGAACAGGCCTAATTTAGATCCTTTCAGGAAACAAACTTTTTTTGCCTCCTTTTGTTTGATGTTCACTTGCGGTATATCAAAGCCTTCATTTTCAATATCTGTGGAAAATCAAATTGCTCTCCCTGTGTTCTTGTCGGAGAGTGAAATCAATTTCCCTTGAATCTGTGACCTCTAAACCCAAGAGATCATGCATAGATATTCCTTTTTACTTCTCCTTGGATGGCAAATTAATTGAGTGTTGCAGCAAAATTTCAAATATGTCCAACAAGTTTCAGTTAATGTCCAGTTGAATACTGGTTTTCGGTTTTAGTGTTGCTTATAATACGGAGACACTTTATTTAAAATAACACAAAGTAGAGGCTTTTACGGTTGAAGGTGATTTATTTAATAAAGCCTGATTCTATCTGCATCTAATTAGGAGGCCATCTCTCAATTACAAACACGGATCTAAAAAGATCCTGAATGGTTGTAAAGGATGACTCTGCTTAAAGGAGCTTCATAAAAACACTATCATTTATCTCATAAGAAACCTGGAAAGTCTGTCAGTCTGTCTGTCTGTTTTCTAAATCCATCAGAAGACAGACTTAAGTACAGCCGACACACGTCATCACATTGTAACAATTGTAAACACCTTTATTGTTCTATATAAAACCCTCCACAGCACATGCTCTATCAATGTGAAGAACCCTTTCATGATTCAAAGAACATTATTGTTCATTATTGTTCTTTAGAGTACCATTTTCTTTACTAAAGAACCCTTGATGAACCCTTGTGCATATAATTACACAATAGCCATAACACACACAGCAGCAGTTCACATAATTAGTTACCCTATTACACACAGCGGTGCTTGAAGGTTTTGTGGACTCTCTTTATAATTTCTGCATAAATTTGACCTAAAACCTCATCAGATTCAGTAGATAAGGAGAACCAAATCAAACAAATAGGCCAAAAAATATTTCACTTGCTCCAGTATTACATATCTGTGAGTATCTGCTGTGACCCCCTTGTGCAGCAATAACTGCAACTAATTGCATCTCCTTGGGTGGCCATCTCTGAATTATAAACACAGATATAAAAAGATCACAACCAGCTGCAAAGATGATTCTGTTTAAAACAAAGACGGAGTTAAATCTCTCCATTTTGCATATTGCATCACTCCCAGTCAGGGTGACCTATGTCATCCAAAAACTGTATGGATTGTAGAAATGTAGTGGATGGAATATATATATATATATATATATATATATATATATATATATATATATATATATATATATATATATATATATATATATAAATGTCATAACTGATTAGTGTTTGTGAAGGTTTTAGATGAAAGAATGGTGATTATTTAGGTTATTCAGGCCTTATTAACTATTTTACTACTATTTAACAGTTTTCTAAGCTTCATATCTCAGGATGAGAGTGACCTACAGACATGATATCATACACATACTATTACAAACTACATACTTACCCAATCTAACCATTACTTTATTTGGATGATTGAAATTATAGTATTTACAGCTCAATACACTCTGGATGATCCATTTTCACCAGGATTGCTGAGATGTAAAGTGGTTTTTAGTCCTTAATGTCACGTATTGGCCCTGTTACACTCCTGCCTTCCTGGCTTGTCTTTGTTTGGTTATTTCCCATGTGCTCTTAGGGCCTGTCTCTACCCTTGCTCCACCCATTCCCATCTGTCTCCTTATTAACCCCGCCCATTCGTTATCCATTTCCAGGTGCATCAAATGTTGTTATTTAAGAAGCTCTGTTTCAGTCTGTCCTTGTTTCCACTGTTTTCTTTGATTTCCCAGAGTCAGTTTGTTGGTTGTGTCTATTTTTTTATTCCATTTATTTTCTTTATTATATTAAATCCAAACCCTCTGCATGTATATCTACCTCTTTTGTCTTCGTCTGCTCAGTGGGAACAAAATCATTACGCTTACAAGCAAAAAAAAACAAAAAAACAAAAACAAACAAACACTTTATTTATGTACATCTGAAATGAAGACAATAAGAATATGGCATGTGACTGTCTCCTATAAATGTTTTTTTTTTTATGTTTCAGTGAAGTTTGTCAAACAATTTAAATGTAAATTAGTTCATTAATTAGTTATTAGTTTCTAAATGTTAAAAAAGAGTGTTAACTAAATATGACTGTAGAATGAATATTTGTATGCATTATCAGACACATTATACTGTTTTGTGACTGAAAAAGCAATGGTTTTGAGTTGAGAACATGTATTTTAATGACATACTGCTTTGATTATTCATTTGTATTAAATAGGACTCTGTAATGAATTCCAGCCATTCAAGTAACAAATTGAAATTCATATGTGGTAACTAAGATATGTATTCAGTTGAAAATTATTACATGCTCTGAATTTTTGGAACGGAACATATTATTTAACTATGAAGACTATTTCACGTCCATTTTGTCAGTTTTTAAAGCACAGAGAACTGATTACAGATAAAGACATTTCAGGGAACACTGCAATTTTATGTGCAGTCCATTAAACACCTTTAACTGGACTCAGTTCCACAGTGATATTAATGCACTGGCTAAATTGTACTTTAACATTTACGGCCACTACAGACATTCTGCTTATATTATGATATAGGTTGACCATAAATGCTGGCACTCCCAAAGCTTTCTCGCTCAAAATCACTTTGCAAAAATTGCAAATCCTGAATTTCTGAGGCATGGAAGCTTGCTGGAATGGTTTCATTATTCCCAGACTGACACATCCCAAATAGCTGATGCTGCAAATATGCCATGTCTCTTGTCTCCTGCTAATATGTGTGTTTCAGCTGATGCGGTTTGTTGAGTAAACCCAGCCACCTCAGAGTGACACACAGGGTGTTGGAAAGTGACGCTGGGAGATCACCTCCCTACCAGCTTTGAGGTGACAGGTCATAAATCCCAACAGAACGCCGCTGGGGAAAAACACAGCGCTGAAGGAGATTTCTGCTCATGCATAGAGAACGGCTCTCCCCCCAACTCTGCCATTCAAAACCCCCCAGAGACGCTCCAACAGGCTGCATGTAAAGCAGCCTGGCCGCCGTCTGGGTGTGGGCAATGGAGTTTCTCCATGCCATGAAAAAGAGGGAAGTGAAGAGGGTGTCTCCAGAATTTAGAGGGGAAAAAAAAGCCCGTGTCCTATTATCTGGATGATCCTGAATGCCAATTACCCTCTGTTCTGTGGGGAGCGGACTGTCAGTCAAACCCACTGGGTGCAGCATGGTGGAAACTCACAATGGCAGTCAGCATCAAGGTATTAAAACTCACAAATTGTCACCCTGTAACCCAGCTTTCATTCATGTATTATTTTATTATATCTGGAAAAGGCTTTTTAAAATGCAAACCAATTAATGATGGAATGAATGAATAATGGAATGAATATTAATATTTTTTTTTGCTTGTTTGTTTGTTTGCTGTTACACTGTGATCTAGTAGGAGCGGTACAAAAGCTGTCCGTTAGCAGAGCAGACGAGTTAAAATGTTTGATGCGATACGTGTTTTTAGAAATTGAAATCAAATTTACTTAACGTTTACTTAACCAAGGTGTGACAGATTAATGGCATCCATTTTTACTGTTGACATTCTGTCCCCAACATACGGTCGGTTCAGCTTCTTTCTAAATAAACTCATTAATATTCCATTATAATAACTCATGCAGAGAACCGGGCTTTTGTGTTCAATCTGTTTTGTGATTAGCTCTAATATTGCCAGAAACAAAAGAATTCCTTCTCATAAAGTGTCACAAGCAAGCCTCAAAAGAAGCAAAACATACCAAAAAAGTATCTTTTTTATACTGTGCTGGATGAGACAGGCGATGTACAGCTGGTGAACGTGTCCCAAATCGGATCTTTTCATATATTTGCCACCTAGAGGTGCCATTTATGCAGGCAGTGTGAAAAGCACAATTCCGATTTGGGTCACTTTTATGTGTGGTACTGAAATGTGATCCATATTTGGATTCATGGCCATGTGACTCAGTCTGATCAGAACTTCTATATCAATCCGACTCAGCATTCCACATACATTTGCACGGAGGAGAAGAGAAAATGGGCAGCAGAGAAGGAGATGTTCAGTGCTGGGATAGTGAGCTAACAGATGTCAGATATTTGAGGAGAGGTCTCTGTTTAAAGAAATATGCTGTGTTTCCAATAAAATGGCCAAATGCTAACCAAACAAGTGGCTGAATAATAAGTGCTTTTGTCAGTGATAAACCGTGCTGTCAGTGACTGCAGCTCCGTGATCACTCCCGTGATGCTAGAATACATTTCTGGGAGTGCACCTTTCATGGGAGTGCTCACACGAATGTCAGATCAGAGTTTTGTATATTGTTCATATATATTTATGAATATTACACTCATTTTAAGGGCATTTGTTTTTCTCCTGTGAAGCTCACAGATGGCAGTGGTATAATCCCACGACCCCAAAACCCTGTGATGTCAGCTTTGACCTCGCAGTCGTAACACCGCACACATTACACAGATTTACCTCAACATTCCTTTTATTCAAAGGAGGCTTGAGCAAAAATGGTGATTAGAGCATGGTCTCCTGCAGGGATTGGAACTGGAGAATATCCTTGAGCTTTGCCTCCAGGGTCTAATATGCCTACTAAAGCATGGAGTGATGACTCATTACTTTACCAGAAAGTTCTTCTAGTTAGGATTTATTGTCCTCTCAAAAAATCGACATACACTCATACGGACCTACCGCTGTTCCGGTGTGGCATGAATTACTTAAGGAATGTAACCCAAGAATTACTAATGGGAATTAACCAATAACCAATCAGGAATTGTTAAATATTGGGTTTCAACTGAAAGCAAAGTGTGTTGAGTTTATACTTATAATATACTTACTGTGAACTGTATATAAAATGTGAACTGTAGAAATAGTCATAAAAATTAAGCCTCTTGGTTCTTCCATTTCCATTAAACGCATCAGCAGACAGATACTAAGACACACTCCTTACAGCTGGCCTTTGTGAACAAGCAAAAGTGTGTCCCCATCCTGTTGCAATGTCCTGGATGGTCCCGCAATCTCCCCCTGCAAATAACAAATTAGACACCTAAATGTTAATGGTCCTCTGGGTACAATGATAAGGAATGGGCTGGTTTATGGTTCTCACATCATCGTCAAATACAGGAGGGTCCAAAAGGGTCAGGACATCCCCCACCACTGTAATGCGTTAAGCCCTGAAGTATACAGTAACAATTCTATGATGTAGCCTATGAGAACAAAACTATAAAATCTGAGAAACAACTGAACCTACCTTTAACATAAGGCTGCATTCAGATGATGTTCCTCCCTGAATTCTTACAATGATGAGGCATCTGCTGTTGTGCTCTAATGCCAGGTCTTCTGCTGGAGTGAGGGCTGCCACAGGAGGCCCACCACCAGTAGCAGCAGTTTTCTTTTTGGTTGCTAAATAAAATATGCATTTAATGTCACAATACACACTGCATTATGTCATTTTACATTTTCTTTGCACTTTAGACTAACCAACGACACCATCCTGGAGTATATTTTTATATTTAACTTTGACCTGCAGCCATGTTCTTTTCACTCCGTTTCTATTGCTTCTAAATCAGGACATTATTAATTATTAATATTATTAATTTAACAATTTTGAAATGGTTATGCATTGATTAAATATGCTTATGCATTTAATCTGTCTGCACTTTTCTGCCAGCCAGCTTCTCTGGCTTTGCTAATGCAAGACGTGCTGCCTTCCCTCATAATTATGTCTTCATAATCATCATAAAGACCCATAAGTAACTCCTGTTCAGCAGGAGAGAAAAAAAAGCTCCACCTTACTTTTGATCTTTCAACATTTTTTGGGGGCCTTTTCAACCATTGATTACTGAGGCTGCTTAAATATTGTGTGCATGTGTGTGATCTTCAACTACAAAAGCCTGGCTTGAATTAGTGGGAACAGGTTGCTGCCAGATTTTGTTAGTGAAACTGAACTAGACAGAAATGAACTGTTTGGCTAACTCCAGTGAGGCTTACTTAAGCGTGTTTCAAGGAATAGCCCCCGGATCTCACTGAACCAGAAGTACAAAATGTAAGAAACACAAACCTTGGCACACAAGGGAATCTGTTCTCCATGCAGTGCCATACAAACACAAGTGATATACACACTAGGGGAAAGTGAGCACACTTGCCCAGAGTAGTGGTCAGCCCTATCCAAGAGCAAGTGGGGAGTGAAGTGCTTTGCTCCTGCCAGTTCAGGGAATCAAACTGGCAACCTTCCAGTAAACACACGCACACACACAAACACATGCATGCCCAAAAATAAATAAATAAATAAATAAAATAAAATATATATATATATATATATATATATATATATATATATATATATATATATATATATATATGTGTGTGTGTGTGTGTGTGTGTGTGTGTGTGTGTGTGTGTGTGTGTGTGTGTGTGTGTGAAATGGTTCTTACCTAGTACTGCTCAAGTGCGGACACTGGAAATATTAGAATTTAGGCTTGAACTGCTACAAAGAAATAAGTTCTTCATTAAAAAATGAAGACTTTATTAAATGTAGACTTTATTATTTTTCTGTCTAAAGGCCATCTCTGTAGGTCTCCGTCACCATATCAAAAATCCATCTACATATGCACGTCATATCTGATGTAATTTGGGTTGTACTTTAGGAGACATTGTACATTTCTGGTTCACTGGTTACATGTATCAGGTGTGGTTGTTGCAACCTGGCTGTTTATTTGGTATTGTATTGCTTATTATTTATTATTTCCGAGGATGGGCCTGCACACAACTTCATGAGTGCTTCATGGCCCACTGGTGGTCCCTGGTCCACAGGTTGAGAAGGCCTTCAGTTATGTCCAAATGGATTTATAGCCAAAAGTCTGCTTAAAAACAAACTGCTTAAAATGGTTTCTCATAGAAACAACACTGTGATTCTGATTTACAAGGGCTTTAGTAATTCGATTTGAGCAAGAGGAATAATAGAACGATAGAAATGAAGAAGGAAGAAGAGGGTGAGATTGAGAGGTAAAGAGTTATTACGCAGCACAACTGAATGCTGTGCTTGAGAAGTGCTGAAATGAAATGATGCACATGGGCAGCTGGGTTGTAAAAGACTAGTGGCTGCGATTGTTCATCCACTCGGACGGCCAGTTTCTTGTCAGTTTGCTTTTTTCTCTCTTTTTCCTTAAACCAAATGTCATCCCGTATCAGGCATCTCGAAGAACAGATGCTGTCAAGATTGGACTCTCTGTTGCCGTCTTGTCTATTATTGCCATCCAGCTTATCCGGCTCTGATGGAATTGTTAAAATATATATATACAAATGGAACGCTGGAGTACCTGTGTTTGCCAGACTTTCATCAGATGTGAGTGCTATGATAAGATTCACAACATCTGTGGGACGAGTCGCCTTCTGCATAAACATGACCGTCCCGGAAGACCCCAGAGGAGGGAGGGAGAGAGAGCGCGAATATGAGGGAAGAATGAAGGAAAGAAATGAAAGGGGCCGAAAAGAATTAATGAGAGACAGTAGGGAGAGACAGAGAATGAGGAAAGGTGGACAATGAAAGAGTAAAAAGGACAAGGGAGAAACAAAAAATAGGAAAGGAAAGAGGTGGTGAAAGAAAAAGATCAAGAAAAAAAGACAAAATGAATGTCTTTGTGTATGAAGAGAGAATAAAATAATATTAAGCAAAAGAGTGAAAGGAAAAAAAAATGAGGAAAGAAAACAAAGTAAGTGTAGACAGAAAAAAAGGAAAAACAGAGTAATAGTGTGAAAACAGAAAATAGTGAGGAAGAAAGAAAGAAGGAAAGAATAAAGTATGAAGGTGGAGCAGAAAAGTTCAGTAATCTGGCATAGAGGTGTACTGCAGCTCAGGATTTGCCTGGGCTGTAGGAGTGTAGCGTACAGAAGTGTATGATTATAGTGATGTATTGTGTATGATTGTGGCAGTATAGGATTGTGGCAGTGTAGGAGTGTAGGGTTGTAGCAGTGTAGGATTGTTGAAGTGCAACAATATAGCAATGTAGGAGTGTAGAAGTGTAGCAGTATAGCGTGTGGGATTATAGCAGTGTAGGATTATGACAGTGTAGGATTGTAGCAGTGTAAGACTGTAGGAGTGTAATAGTATAGCAGTGTAGAATTGTAGAAGTGTGCCAGTATAGCAGTGTAGGATTGTAGGAGTGTACCAGTACAGTGTGTGGGATTGTGGCAGTGTAGGATTGTAGCAGTATAGCAGTGTAGGATTGTAGGAGTGTATCAGTACAGCATGTGGGATTGTGGCAGTATAGCAGTGTAGGATTGTAGCAGTGTAGCAGTGTAGTAGTGTAGGATTGTAGGAGTGTACCAGTACAGCGTGTGGGATTGTGGAAGTGTAGGATTGTGGCAGTGTAGGAGTATAGCAGTGTAGTAGTGTAGGATTGTAGGAGTGTACCAGTACAGCGTGTGGGATCATGGCAGTGTAGGATTGTGTCAGTGTAGGATTGTCGCAGTGTAGGAGTATAATGTGTGGGATTGTAGCAGTTATTTTCTGATTTGTTTCCTGTAGATCTATTGATCACTTTAAACACAGCGTTTCATTACAGTCCACAGCCAGGCCTGAAGTCACACTCTGACATTTCAACACATTTTAAAGACAGCTTTAAAATGTCATATTTTGGCTCTAAACAGCACAATATCTGCCGTTACATCAGCGCTAGTCTGATATCCATCTTCACATCCCTCAGAACGGTCCAGCACCGCAGGAAGTGCAACCTTTGTAGTTTATATGATAAAACTCTTAGACTTGAAAAGCCAGTCAATAAGCAGCCTTTAGAGCCATGTCTGTGAATTCTGCAAGAACTTTTGAGTTCTGCACCTTTAACAGGGGCTGCGGTATCTTTTCACAGCAGGCTGGATGGGTTTAAGCTAAACTTCCTCATCCCAGAACTCTATGACAGACGTATCGGAGTAATGCAGAGTATGTTAGGGATGACGCTGTACTGTCTCAGCAGTGACCATTTAGAAACCTCATTATTTGTTCACGGCGTTGGTATTTTATGGTTTGTATCTTTTGTGTGATGCTGTAAAGTTGTCCTTTAATGTGAATGTGACTGCAGCTGACTCTTACTACAGCTGATATAATAGATTAAAATAAGGGACATTATATACAATTATATGGGAATCACTGTATATATGTGTAATTACTTTATTTGCATTATAATACATAGCAGAATATTAAAAAAAGCTTCTGCTGATGGTATATGGTCAGTGTCATGCCTATATTTACACATCTACTATATATATATATATATATATATATATATATATAGTAGATCTTTGAAGTGATTCCTTTAGTAATGTAAAAGCCCCTCAACAAAACAAAGCAAGATTGACCTAAAATGAAACTAAAAGCATAAAGACAAGAACAGGCTGTGCAGTGAGTGAGTGGACTTTTAATGTGTTAATCTATGAAAGGAGCTGGAGAAGGAGCTGCAGGCTGTGCAGTGAGTGAGTGGATGAAATCATTCCAAACCATGGTCCAAAATGACCTGAATCCCTCCCCTCCTGAAGAATACAGCTCATTGGCAGCTTTTGCTTCTAACTGATTTCAGATATAAGATAATGTTACTTGTCAAAGTGGTTGAAAAGCTGGCCGTCCAGGCAAAAACATACCATAAACTATTTTATTTTGGTTACGCTTGATCATGTTGTTCATGCTGGTCAACCAGTGTGGTCATGCTGGTGATGCAGGTTGTGTAGCTTGGTGATGCTCGTAATGCTTGTCAACCAGCATACTGGCATATGTTTGTATACCAGCTAAACCATCACCCTCTGCTGGTCAAGAGGTAGGTGGATAAACTAGCTTTAACATCTTGATCAGCTTGAGCTGGACGGACTGAATATTTCAGCAGAGCCATTATATGAACTTGTGCTAACTTCTTCTATAAAGACAGCACATTGGAGGCATTGTGGGAAAACAAGCAATTAAGGAAGTGTAAAGGTATCCACACCTTGCACTGCCATCTCTGTACATGTGTAACATTATTCACATCTAAGAGCTCTGGAGAAGAACCTCAGCTTTAATTTTAAAATATCATATTTTTCACATTATATTTAAGTACCAGTATAATTCAGATTATAAAATATTTCCATTACGTCAGAACATTAAATATACACTGCCAGAGGTGGTAATATGGTTGCATATTACCTTCGATGTCAGAACCTTGTACCTTGCAGCTTTACATGAGATGTTAAGCAGCAAGGGATGCCAATGTTTGCAACAGAGGGAGCACTGCATTTTTCACTTTGACGACACGCTACCTTCGGTGTGCCGAATCACTTGGATTTGTTGCTCTGCCATTCTATTTTGACACAGCCAATGAGACAGATGGTTGCATATGACATGATAGGGGTCTCTTACCTCTTTTCCACATAATGGCCACATAATAGGCTTATACCTTATTTTTAACTGATACATGTTTTGCAGAAATACATGTGAATATAGTGTGAGGTGGGTGGTTTTAAAACTCGAGATCTCAAAGAACCTGAATGACTGTATGGTCCTTAGCTGGTTAACATATATGGGATTGATTCTGGACAATGAACCCCCTGATATTTGAATTCAAATGCAACCCAAACATGCCCCTAAATAGAATCGCTTCCTGCCCTGACCCTAGCACAACTGGCTAACATTAACAAACTGGGCCCGTATCTCTTTCTTCTCCATCAGTAGCACCAATAGCTAACATTATGGAACTTGGCCCACATTGCTCTGGCTATAGTGTCACTTTTTTCCTGGCTGATAACATCACAATAATAGCAGTGTTGGACTGTGTAAGGACATGATGAAGGAGCTGCAGGCTGTGCAGTGAGTAAGTGGACTTTAATGTGTTGGTCTGAGTAAGGAGCTGGAGAAGGAGCTGCAGGCTGTTGGTCGTGCTGGTCGATCAGCGTAGTCATTCCGTTTATGCTGTTTGATCAGCTTGGTAATGCTGATCATGTTGGTTATGCAGGTTGTGTAGCTTGGTCATGTTCTTGATGCTGTTTGACCAGCTTGGTCTATGCTTGTCAACCAGCATACTGGCATGAACTTCTGCTAAAAATTAAGATTGCTTTTCTTTCTTCTACAAAAGCAATGATTTGGAGGCATTGTGGAGGTAGAACATTAGGGAACATGGTCCACATTGCCTTCTTCCCTGGCAATAGCACCACTGACCAATATTAGGAGACTCAACCCCTCAGATGTACAATCAAAAGCCTGTTGAATAAGTGCTTTAACTTGGTTAGAGTTATACATGTTGTCAGTTAGTGAACTGTTGCTTATTTTGTTGTTACTAAGCAAACCAGTGATGGTTTATCCATTACAAACATTCTCGAGTAGGATGAAATACTGAGCTATTTCTGTGAAACAACAAAAGGAATCATTGTTACCCACCTACCGAGCAGGAGTAGAGCAACATCCTCAACTCTTTTCATGCCATAATGCATGCAGAGCTGTGCGCATGTACAAATGCTCCCTCTTGCTGTTTGGCTAGAGTTGCGTTTAATGGCCTGGGTCAATTTTCCCATTTACAGAGCCAGGGCTGACTATGAACACCAAGCTTTTTTTTAGCATGTAAACAGATCATATATTATTTTTTTTCTTCGAATGTACTTGTATCACTATTTCTTAAAAGTAGAAACATTTCTGCTCAAGGATGGGATTAAGCTCCTCTGGATGTTGCATCGCTGCCATCAACATTCCAGCACAGCCGTGGAGTTTAACCTTGGACTGCTGCAGTGAGCAGCGCAGAATAAAGGCCGAAGGCTGAGACTGATCCAGACAGACTCTTTTGACATGAGATCGTTGTGACAGAAACAGAAAGGTGGACCCTTCCATTCCGCCTGCTTCACAAATAACCACTGAAGCTGAAGGCAGTCCAAACAGCAGCTCACTGACTGCAGGTGTGCATGGACAGCTCATGACTATGAGCCAAACCAACGACCAGTCAAGCAATGAGGCAAGCACTGATGTCTTTGGCTTTGGCAATTGTGGCTCTGCGGTGCATTAGCATCAAGTGTGCGCAAAAGGTTCTGTTGTGAGGTTTCCTGCCGTGTGTTGTGGAGTTTTTACACTTGGATGAAGTGGATTCACTGGTTTGTTGATAAAGCAGAAATGTGGAAAATGGTGATTGATTTTTTTTTTTTTTAATGAATTATTATTTTGTTTATTAGTACTGGAGTAGAGGGAACGTGTTTGACAATAAAGGTTATGAGTACAGTGCATCTGGAAAGTATCCCCAGTGCTTCACTTTGTCCACATTTTGTTATGTTACAGCCTTATTGCAAAATAGATTCAATCAGTTTCCCCTTAAAATTCTACAGAAAATACCCCACAATGAGAAAAGTTTGTTTGAAATCCTTGCAAATTAATCAAAAATTAAAACAAAAATGTAACCTCTACATAAGCATTCACAGCCTTTACTCAGTACTTTTGCTGAAGCACCTTTGGCAATAATCAAGCCTCAAGTTTCAGGATCCTGGAGGTTTCATCTCCAACCCAAATCTAACGTTCCCCATTCAGCCAATCAGGAACTTCTTATTAATAGGATCACATGGGTGTATTAGGGCTGAATCTAAAGTCTGCAGAATGATAGCTGTCCAGGAGCAGGGTTGGTGACCCCTGCTGTAAACCTTATTCAGTGGTCAGTGTCTGATCACAGAGTCACTCTTGGCTGCATGTTATTGTGGCAGACCCTCTCTCAACCTACTGTGCTGAGAATGATCCATCCCCCAAATATCTGGACAACAAAATGGCTAAAAGGGGGTCAATAAACAGCAGCAACAAATGTGCTACAGTCTGAAACTGTACCCCTATATACTGATTCTGTGTGGTGTTTCCAGTAAAGTGGCCAGTGCGTGGAATCACAAGGTTGCTGTTTCTAAGAAAGTGACCTCTAAGTGGAACCACTGAATGGGGGTTTCAATTAAAGTGGTCATTTGATGAAACCACAGAGTGGGTGTTTCTAATGAAGTGGGTATTAAGTGGATGTACAGGGTAGTGAGTTGTATTACAGGCACGTTTTTGCAGAACAATTCATATTCAGGCAACATTTTAACTTGTCAAAGCTTGTCCAGTCATGTGGACAGTGTGTCAATTATCACGAAAAGTTCCCAATTTAGTGTTTTATGAATTCAACTGGTGAGTACAGACAACAGTGCCATCATTTCCGTACCAGCAATCCAGCTGTTTGGCCCCTCTAACTGGAGACCCCCCTGAATTATTAGCACCCCACTCGCCTTTAGAATGCTGCTGGCTATGCTGATCCTGAAGGTCATGCATGTGTGCTCATCTGGAGCTCACTGCACCTGACGTTCTTTTACTGCTGTCTGGATGATGATTAATGGGAGATGTCAGCTCCAGTTGGAAAAAAGAAAGATAAATGAAGAACGCTAACAAGGCTGCTGCTGAATTTAAGAAGTTTTGTTGTGTTTGTACTCACAGAACTCCTGTCATAAGAACATGCCACTGTCTGAGTCTGTGACCCTGATTATCTTATACATAGCAGTGCAACACAGGTGAAATGATAGACCCCAGCTTTATCTAACGTGATTGGGGGGGTGTGGGGGGGGGTCTTTTTTGGCTGCGATACAAAGCTCCTTTGAAGCATCTGCCGTGCCCTCCCCTGGAAAAATGTCATATGTGGAGTATCTCCGGCGGCAGGTGGGCCACTGTGCCGTGCAGGCAGTGGGCCAAAAGCCAGCCGAAAAATGTCCCGCACTTTTTGCTTGGAGCTTTTATTCTCATTTATTTGTACTCGGTCCACTCTGAAGGTCCTGACACTGATGAGTTGTTGTCAAGCACCTCTGGTCAACCATTGCACATAGTTTTTGCCCTGTGTCCCACACAATGGTCAGTATCATGCATCTGATATCTATTGGCCAGTTGAGCTTAAGCTTGTTGAACTAAAGGACAATTTTCTACTGGCTGTTCAATGGAAGTTAACACTTGACTGAAGACGTATTCCACTAAAGAGTGAAGACTGGTACTGACTTACATTCAGACCTTTAAGACTTAGTGACCTCCAACCAGTAGTCCTACCTTTCTGAACGCACATTGTGGTGCACTATTGCAACAGGATAACCCTTGTCTGCATACTGCTGCCGTTTTAAGATCTCGCCTTGAAAACACAGATACTCTGCCATGGTCAGTCTCATCTCCAGACCTGTCCCTGACTGAAAATATCTGGGATGCTATTGGACGCTCTATCAAAACTCCACCCCTACCACACCATCTGCAGAACCTAGTGAGAACATTCAAGCTGCATGGAATGCTGCATCACAGGACACCATTAGGAACCTCTACAACTTCATGCAGACACGTCTGGTACATTGTATTAAACTCGATGCCGTACTGAGAGACATGACTTCTGTATGTGTAGATCAATAAATATTGATCATATCAAAATAAATTTTAAATCAATTATTGTTCCTGTAAAGCTTTATCTTTTTTGGCATTAAAATCCCACACTTCCACAACTATCTTTGAAAATGAATCTAAAAATATAGATATTGGATTGATTTAGACACTTGAATTGAATCTGGGCCAAAGAATCTTGACTGGGACGTTCATATTTATTAATAGTATTATTGGCTACTTAATTGACATTCAATTGTTGATACCATTAATTCATCAACTCCAATTCATTTAAACAGGACATCCTCTTTGGGAATGATAAACAATGTTATACTATGTTAGTAAAAATGTTGACCTTACATGAATGAGTTTTCATTTGAATCCAATATCTGTTTGTCCATTCCTCATGAAAATGGTCAGACAATGTAAGAAACAGCTGGCATTTTCAGATAAAAATGAGTTAAGCATAAATCACACAACTGAGATGCACTTTAAAAGCAATATTTTTTGTTTTTGTTTATGTTTAGGTCAAATGGGATGCAGCAAACATTATCAAAGTGTTCTTGTGAACTATTGTTCAACATTAATCAAAGCCACACTGGGGTTCCCTTCCCACCAACACCTGCTCTGCGGTCAATAGTCAACTGTCTGCAGAATTTAATTCATGCTCAGCTTTGCATCAGTACACCCACTGCACTTTAAAATGGGCGGAAATGTCCAGTGCTCTTCCTGAGGTGTGTGTTCTTCCTTTTTCTTATGAAAAAATAAAGATTCGCAAATACTTGGCTTATATTTAGGGATCTGTGAGCGAGGGAAAGATTTAACTGGGATCTTTTTCTTAATAAGGATTGTACTTGCGCTTGCACACCCTCAAGATCCAGTAAAGCACTGTATATTAGGGGTGTACGGAAATATTGATACACTTGGGTATCGCAATATTCCATTTTGTGATACTGTATCCATTTTCAAAAACACAGTATTGATTTTTAATTTCACTTTAAAATGCTATTCTCACACTGCATTAGATACTTCCTGCATTAGACAGTGACACATTTGTATTCTAGGCTTCATAACTCATGATCAGAGTAACCAATAGACGCTATACACATATCAGAATATGTGCTGATCTGTCAGTAACTATCAGTAACTAATCATTACTAAACAACTTGGAGTTCAAATGTCAGTATAAGATTTCTGAGACCATATAACTAATGCAAATAATGATAGTAGTAAAAATAGCAAAAAAAGAATATTTATTTTTTACTTATTTGGACTTATTTGGTTATTATTAGAAATAACAAATGACTTAACTATCTGGTTCACATGCCATGACTTTTTATTTATGGTGGACATCTCCTTTGGGGCTCCATAATTATTAGCTCAAAACCACAAGATTATCAAAATTAATAACAATGAATAAAACCCATGAATTGCAGGCATAAAGTACAATTCAATCAATTTTGTACAGATATTCAAATCCTGTATTTACAGCGCCAATGTAGTCATATTAAAGTAGTCTAGGATCTTCTGAAAAAAACAAAATCTGGCATGTGTAACTGTCTCCTATAAATATTACTGTTCAGGTGAAAATATTAAACATTCAGCAAAATTGGCCTAGGGACTAAAGAAAATCACAATATATTACAATATATCGAATTGTGACCCCTCTATTGTGGTAGGTAATGTATCTGCAGATCCTTGTCAATATGCAACCCCACTCTTTATGGAACCAAAAGTTATTCTATTATTGCATCACCCTCCAAAATATCTGTCTTGCTACTTTCTTATAGAACAAACAATGCCATGTGACTCCAGAAAGCCAAGATACTCTCTATTGTGGCTCGGCAGAAGAATACAGCAAGATATTGGCTCACACTGAACATGGCAAACCCATTATGCCTCACTAACACTCTGAAACCTGAGGGCCTAGTACTGTGAGCAATGACTGACAGAAGCACACTGTGAATGAAAATATTAAATATTCATCTCTCTCGCTCTCTCTCTTCACATACACCACGCCTCTGCATGTTTTGCATAATGCTACATTAATGTCGTTCAGCCTATAGAAACGACATTTCTGTCACACACACTAACATATCCAATACCATATACTACTGATTCTGTTAACGAGCATTCTGGGCTAAAACCAGCATTTATAAAATCATTTGTCAAGTTATATATTATTCTGTAGTGCAGCGTTATATCTCGCATCCTCATCAGCATCCTCAGTGTTAGCTTACTACTTACGTTCGGGGCGGCTGTGCTGCAGCAGGTTCTGGCAAGCTCTCAAACATAGAATCCACTTTGAATTCGTCACTGAATCAGAGAGTGCTTGAGAATCGGAGACCAGCTGTCCAAAAAAATTGAAGCTGAAGCAGAGGTGGACCATGCAACATGACAGTGACCAAAAACATTCATGTACATCCGAGGAATGGTTCAAAGGAAATAAATGGTCCAAGCCTGGCTCTTAACCTTAACCTTTTTTTTTATTATTGTTTATTTATTTATTTTTTCTTAACTTCAGAGTGTGATTAACATACTTAATACAGGTCTATGATTGAAGCTATTTATCATGTCATGTACGGTGAGATTTCCCAAGTTTCTCCTGTATCTTTCCAGCTGACTGAAGACTGAATAATTGAGCTTCTCTATGATGATTGACAGGAGATGAAAGTCAGTTATTAATATGGAGTGAACCGTGGCAGATTGTTTATTAGAAGCTCGTCATTGTTTATTGCCGAAAACAGCTTTGCCTTGACTTTCAGACTTCTGAGAGTGAAAGAGTGAAGCTCAGTGTAGGTTCAAACGGCAGCCATTTGCAGCCTGCCCGATCACTCCTCGCACATATGTCACTCAAAGGGTTCTATCAGAAAGCTTGCTCTGAACTGTCTGGCATCATTGGCCGGATCATCTGAGAGGGTGTAAAGTATGGAGACGTAATGACTTCTTTTATCTGTGAGGTATTGTACATGCAGCCTTGAAACTGTTGAGTGAAATAGACCCGACAAGAAGCCCAGGAGCTGCAGCGAATGTCCTTCAAATGAAAGGGCAGCAAAGCAATGTAGCTGGAGGGGAAAGAGCTCATGCCAATATTACCTAGCACTGAATCTGAAAACCCTGCCGAAAAATAAACAGTCCACACGTGTAGAAGTTTTCTGTCTCCGCTCCAACGTCAGTAAAGACCAAAGCGTTCATGTTTTATTTCTAAGCATCTATTTTTTGACGAGTGGACTTCAAAAGTAAGACCTTGCTGTGACTAATGGGCTCAGCAATTGTTCTGCAGATGCAGGAGTATTTATGTGCACTGCTGAAGATGGTAAAAAATACATAAGAGAGAGAAGAGAAGTCTCTCTTGAACAGCTCTGCCAATGAGATCTGCCTTGTTTACTGTTTTAATGGGCTTCCCGTGAGCTGCTGATGAGACCTCCAGAAAGGCTGGTGTTGCTTGAAAAATAGTTCTGATGTATCACTTACTGTACATGGTATCATTCCAAACACTGGTCCAGTTAAAAGGTACAATAGTACTATATAATGCACATTATGATGATAAGGATGTAGTTCCTGCATTATTTTATATGTTTAAACGAGGGTCAATCGGCGCTGTTTTACCAAATTGCTTTCAGAACCTGAGATCCACACTTTGTGGGCAATTATATGCTTCAAGGCTTCATATCTCACGATCAGAGTAACTGACAGACATAATACACATTTCCTAATAAACTACAAGACCACCATTGTGTGATGAATTATCAGCGAGTAAAATTCACTAATTTAAATGCTTTAAAAATCCCAGTTTGTTTACTGCTCTCGCATTGTGTACATGCTCAACCTGCATTCAGATTTGGACTGGATCAGTGAGAGGGGGCGGGGCTGATGATATCACAGACCCAGGTATTGGGTTGAAGAGGAAAATGAGAAGGGAGGGGCTGTTTGCTCTCTTTTTTTGCACAGTGATCACATTTCAGAATAAAAGTCCCAAGAAAGTATAATACTGATATATAAATAGTAAAAATAATTAAAAAAAAGGTCCTTTAAGGCTGCTTTTTATTTTACTTGGGCAACTTTAAAGTATTTTAAACATATTATAAATATCCATGTCAATCTAATCATTAAAAGTAATTCAGCAGGATTCTTAAATTCTCAGCAAGAAATGCAATTTTGCACAGTACTTCTGAGATTTGGACTGACTTTTAGTCCTTATAAGCAAAAAAATGAAAATGAAAATATTTAATTAATAAAATTAATTTTTACACAAAAATCTAAAAGAAACAATTTTGAGAATCTCCTAAAATGTTTTATGCAGGAGGCACAGTAATGTAATTTAACTATTAGAACATCTGTATCATTTATAACAAATTTACAGTGGATAAAAAATATCATGACAGAGATTGGAGTGGCTACTCAATTTATACACTGCCATTATCTCTGAAAAATGTGCAGAATATGTGGCTCAATGATAACCGTATAATCTTATAATCCACTTATAGTTACAATGAAAGTTGATTTTGAAAATGAGCATCAACATGTTCAGAACACATATGTGGGCTTTTGGCTGTGCTACACAATGGCTCAGTGCAGACTGCCAGGGGCTTTGGAGGGAGGGGAATGGCAGACCCAAAGCCCAGCATGGACAGGGGGCCCTGCAATGAAAAGAGGGACGAATGGATCACAGGAAGACAACATACAAGCACAGCCTCCAAAACATGACAACCAAACTGCAGCTTCCTAAACACAACATCCAAACCCAACATCCAAACTCACAACATCCAAACCCAACATCCAATACACAACATCCAATACACAACATCAAAAACACAACATCCAAACTCACAACATCCAAACCCAACATCCAATACACAACATCAAAAACACAACATTCAAATGCCAACATCCAATACACAAAATCCAATACACAACATCCAAAACACAACATCCAATACACAAAATCCAATACACAACATCCAAAACACAACATTCAAATCTCAACATCCAATACATAACACCCAAAACCCAACATCCAAACTCACAACATCCAAACTCAACATCCAATTCACAACATCCAAACTCACAACATCCAAACCCAACATCCAATACACAACATCCAAATCCTAACGTCCAATACACAACACTCAAAACACAACATGCAATAAACATCTAAATCTCAACAACCAATACACAACAATATACAACACACAAACAAGTGAGAGGATTAGATTGTTTTTGCAAAATGTCAGTTACAGTCAGTCAAGTTTATATAAGCTTGCTATGAAATGGAATATTACCCCGTAAACATGACCCACCGCTGGGAAACTGAGAGCACTGAAATTTAGCATTAACTACATCATGGGGGACAGGGGACACAAGACAAAGTCAGATCCTATAACCAGGAATCAAATTACTGGGGGGACATTACAATTATCACCGGATTTTGGTGGGGAGGCATCACCTCTGTTCATGCTAAAACTATGCCCTTGCTTTACTCCTCTACACCTTCATATAGAAATGAGCTGCTTCCTGCTGTATTAATGCTTTAAATGTTAAGTATATCACCTGTAAGAGACCAATAGTCTGGTTTGACCAACATTTAAGGTTAAAACATTACAACATTAGCAGTTATAATGAATTGTGATAATTGAGGAGAGTGTTTCTTCCTCTCAGAGATGTAGGGACAGCAGTGGGGTCGGTCGTAGGCCCAGGCTACAACCACCACACCTCAGGCAAACGCAATGAAATGACCGCAAAGGAACCCGGACTTTCGAATAATTGAAATGAAAGGTGTGCAGGGGACTCCCACTGTTCAAGTAGACACCACAAAACAAGTACCAGGGGACCACTTCCGAATGGACATAACAAAACAAGTACCAGGGGACCCCTCCCCACTTCCGAATGGACATAACAAAACAAGTACCAGGGGATCCCCGCCTTTCAAATGAAACAAAATAAGCACTCTCCCATAAGAGCTAAGCCTCAGGTCACTATGATGTCTATGCACTCCCCAGACATATTCAGCTCCCTGCTTAACCAGTTTGACCAGTTTATCTCTTGACCAGCATATGGCATGTTTTTTGTTTGTGCTTGATGATTTATCCCAAAGGCCGTAAAATATCTGGTGAGCACATCGTCTCTCAAAAGAGAAGCCACCGCAGTTCTACCACCTCTGCTGGCTGGTTGCAATATGATGGCCTTCTCTGCTCATTCCCTTACATTTCCAGTGGTAAAGCTGCCCATTTTCAATCTCATTTTTTTCTCCTCTACACTTTCATGTCTTTCCATCTCCACTAACTCCAGCAGTTCATATGCAGTTCAATATTGACACAATTTGTTCCCCTCAGAAACCATTTTTTTAAATATGATTTGGCAATATCATAAGAAGGCAGGGTTATCATAACGAGTTTGGGTTACACTTAGAAATGAAAATATTGGCAGCCTTGGCTGAAACAGATCCAGAGACAATGAGGTTGGCCTCAGACTACCACTGTCTTAAGGTGGGAACGAGTGAGTAGGAGAGTCAACCTTTCCTCTGGACTCTATTGCTCAGACTCTGGTCGCAAATTTCCCAACATGCCATTCAGTTTTTGGCTTTATGTTTATAGAACAAGAGGAAATGGAACATTGTCCATTACGTTTTTACAGTCATTGGTTTAGCTGGTCTATAAACATGATCAACCATGACCCGCATGAGCGAAATAAGTGCAACTTTCACTGGTCAAGGGATGGTTATCCATCTAGTTAAAGGGTCTTTTCACTGGGAGGATCAGCTTCCCAATCACCTTGACATTCAAAGACCAGCTATAACCAGCTACCAGCAAAACTTGGCCTTCAGCTGGATTTTTCAGTTGAAACTTCACTTCTACCAGTAAACTTGAGTGTGAACTGTGAACCACACTCAGCACCTTCCTCCAGCTTTTATTTAGCAAGGAATGCAATAAGCATCATGTAAACCTGCTGTAATGTGTAGAGCAGATGAATTCCTGCAGGAATGCAGAAATCCCTCAGGTGCTGCATGAATCTGTATGATATTGTTTGGAGATCTTGAGGAGCTCAGTGTACTTTATTTTCCTCGTATTTTTTAGGATCAATTTATCTGTTCCAGCTCCTTTCATCATATCAATCTGACACTCACGGCCATAGTGGACTGTACATGCCTCTGTTTCCTGAAACACAGCTGTGAGAAAAGGCCTTGGAGAATAACAATTCACACCAGCAAACTCAATAAAGTCAAAACGTGAAAGATTTATCCAAAACAAAGGCAGGTACAGTATGTGGTGACAACCTTGAGCCTGATGAAGAATTAGGCCTCAGAGACAAAAGTGCAACGTGCCCTTTTTTCCTCCTTTTTATGTATTTATTAGTTTTATTTCACTTAGACGTGCATTGAGGTCAGAATTTAGGTCTAATTTTAAAATGTACACTTTGCATTTTGTATCTTGTATTTGTGTTTTTTTTATATGCAGCAAAACCAGTTGCATGTCTTAAAGCTCCTGTCTGCTCATTTTCATGATTCTCTTCTAACAATGATCTGTAGTTTTACTGTGAATTAACTGTGAACTGATACAGAAAATGAAGGATGATGGACTTTTGGGTAGGACCAAATTCGGCCTATCTGATGTTAGATTGGCCAAGGAACCAATCAGAGATAGCAGCAGGTTTACATCACCTAGGCTTCCCCAGGACACAGTCAGAATCAGAATCAGAATTACTGCATTAAACCCAGGGGGAAACTGCCAATTTGTACAGCTGCACCCATCTATCTAAAATATAAAAATAGAAAGATAGGAAAAAGAAGAAGAAGAAGAAGAAGAAGAAGAAGAAGAAGAAGAAGAAGAAGAAGAAGAAGAAGAAGAAGAAGAAGAAGAAGAAGAATTAATAAGCACAGCAATAAAAAAGAATAAGCAGAATAAACACTGAATCAACAGGATAGTAATTTGGAAAGATAATGGTTATGATAATAAATGAATATGAACATACAGAGTTATTGCATAGATAAGTAAAGTGGAAACAAGTAAAACATAGTGGTTTGTAGTGGTCACCCATTAAGGCAGGAGTTCTAGAGTTTAAAGGCCACAGGTATGAATGATTTTCTGTAGGGCATTTTGATGGGATTTTTGCCATTTAGACGTGCCAATTACCCATCTTTCTAAATAGTCTCCCACATTATGTGCCCTGCTCTTGACGCCAGGGAGGAATGATCGTCCACATGTTTCCTCAGAGTCATTTGATGATAGCCTACCACCTCTTTCCACCATTTGCATCGTTGCTGGGCAGCCATAGCACTTGGTGGAGAACGTTGGATCCCCGGATCAGACGCAATGGTCGTCAGACGCCTGTGTCGGCCAGCAGCACACTTATCAGATGTGGGAAGAGCACCATCTACCCACCCCCTAGGGAGAGCAAGTCAATTTCTCTCCCTCTGGACCCCAGCTGCTGATGGTGAGTAGCATGAACCTGGATTAGAATCCCAGGATCCCAGGATCAAAGTGGTTGCACCTTAGCCCGGTATGCCACTCGGAGTGATGGGATGCGCCTTCAACTGAAAGTGCTCCTGTGTCTCCTCACTGTTTGGTAAAGTAGCTGGGAGTCATTGTACACCCCTTGAACAGCTTAGCAACTTAATTTTTGCTAGTTTATTCTTGTTTAAACTTGTTTAACCATTTAAAGCTACTACTACTACTACTACTACTGAAAGCTCCTTGTTAAGCTCTGTGTACTAATGAAAACTCTGGTGTGTCTGGTGTGATACTCAAGCTCAGTTCTTGGAATGATCTGAAGTAACAGGCACCAGAATTTCCCTGAGAGAACCTTCCCAAGGGATCAATAAAGTTCCATCGAACTAGAATGTGAATGCAGCATTAATTTAAGGTGGAATTTCAGATTCGTGCTGCGAGATGAGCATAGAGCATAGCTTTTGTGTTGTTCATTCATTTAAAAGAATATGTTCAAATGTTTTTATCAGTCGGATCCAGTGAAGACATGAATCAAAGCACTTTTACTGAAGGATGGGTTAATATTCTGTTTAGACCCCTAAGGGTCAGAAATGATCTGGCTTCACTAAACCTGTGGCTTAATTGAGTTTAAACCCCCAACCTACTTGAGGAAACAACTTTCATACATGTCTGTCTTTATGAATAGTTACATTTTCTCTCGTCACATTACATAAGGACTGCATTTAATCAGTGGCCACCACTCATTTTTTTTACAGCACAGCTGTTCTATTCTTTTTTATACATTAAAGTAGAGATGCATTAGTATCCATCCATTTTCTATACCGCTTATTCCTGAATAGGGTCACAGGGGAGCCAGTGCCCAGCCAGTAACAACCCTAGACAGGGCACTAGTCCATAATAGGGCACACACACATTAAGGGCCACTTTACAGTCACCAATTCACCTACCACACATGTCTTTGGACTGTGGGGGAAACTGGAGTACCTGGAGGAAACCCACACAAACACAGGGAGAGCATGCTCACTCCACACAGAAATTTCCCAGGTCACCCCACCCAGGGATCAAACCCAGGTTCTTTTTGCTGTGTGGCAACACCACTATCCACTGCGCCGCCTCCATAGGTGTAAACATTAAAATTTTAGTAAGTGATGGCAATTCTGTAGCTTCAGAAACTAGCAGAAATGTGAAATACAACAGGATCCATATTCAACTTTGAAGGTTTATTCGGACCCAAATTGTTGTAGCTCTGTGAAAGCTCACAGTATCCTGCAATTTCCTAGTCAACAGCTAGATGGCAGATCATCAGAATCTGAGTGTATCTACCTCAGACTCTCATATTTGTAGAATTTGTACAATTAACATGTATTGTGTATGAAGCAAAATAAAGACTTTAAACAGTACTTATCAGATGCTCCCCTTGAGAGTGCACCACTCAGCCCAGTACAGTGAGTATCAGCAGAGTATCTGTGCAGGAATTCAGACTGCTGGGAGTTCAACTGATTTAAATTGCTTTAGTTCAAAAGTATATTTCTCATACAAGTATATTCCATCTTGAGGGACAATGCACTCAATAATACACAAGTGCTACTAATGCCAACAGAAGTTAGTGGTATCTAGCTGTTTCCTTGATCTGCATTGACAATACTGATTGCCAAAACACTGATCAGGCCGTCGCTAAATAATAAATGATTTTCAGGTTTTGGATGAACTGAGGGCGAGTGTGTGTCTGTGTCTGTGCACCATCACTGCTCATTGGGTTGAAAGTGTGCACTCACTCAGACCTTCAGACCCTCTGGGGAGAACGAGGCTGGCGCAGGGTACACATGAAGCATGCACACACATACACATACCCAGGCATAGCCTGCTCCAGTGAGGGGCTTTGAGGACAGCCAGTTGCCCCTCTATCCGCATGACCTCCCTGGATGAAAAATCCTTGAGCTGCGGCCCCGGAGGACCTTCAGCGCCGGAAGCCCCTCTGACATTCAAAGATCTCAGGAGATGGGTGAAAAACAAATCAGAGAAATAAATAAATAAATAACTGCGCAGGACTCCAGAGGAGCAGAGTGGACAAACCCAAGGCAAAAAAAGCAGGAAAGAAAAAAAAAAAAAAAACACTCTACTTCTTCTGACCTTGAGTGTGGAAAATGACCTGAAGCAATGGACGGACTTCGTGAAAGGGCAGGTCAGTTGTGCACTGGGACTGATGGACCATGGCATGTCAGAAGTAAGCCGACTTCATCTCGGGCTGTAATTTATCCTTCACTGTTAAAATGATTTATTGTTTACACTCATCATGTGCAGTGAAGGTCTCTAAACTAACGAAAAAAGGGGATATTAATATCATTTGGCTCAATCCACTGTTGCATGCAAAGCAACTCTGTATTATTTCATTTTTGTAATATAGTCACCTAGAATACAGTACTGCAAGAATCAACATAGCAAAAAAAAAAAAAAACCTTATTAAAAACATTTATTTTAACTTCATACTTTTTATTATTATTATTATTATTATTATTATTATTATTATTATTATAAACAATAAAAAATATGATAACAAAAAGAATCAGTGCCAATAACAAGATTGTCAGACTGTTGCCGAGTGTGATTTTTAGGTGTTAATTGATTAAAAATCAATTAAGCATCCAGTGAAATACTGGAGGTTTGACCTGAAGCTGCTGAAATATTCATTAGTGCCCTAAAACATAAAGAGGGATCCATTTTGTCTCCGCTTTTCTCCACTGAATTGAAATGTGACTATAGAGTTATCTATTAAATTGTGGTCCTCTTACATTACAGGTCAAATAATCTCAGTCTCTTTTCAGTTTTACATAGAACCCTTGAGTCCAGGTGACAATGTTAACAGTTACTAGTGCATCTGAGAACATAAGGATATGGTGAAAATGTTCATTTCTGTTCATAATTTCATCCAAAAATTTGAAACACAAAGAGTGAGCTCTTCTATTCATTACATGTAAAGGGACAGATTTCATGCTTCCTGCGTCACCGTGGGTCCTCATGGCATATAGGACATATAGCATGTTGGCATATTTGTGACAAGTTTCTGAGGAGAAGAATCGGACTGTTTAATACATGCATTTGCAGGTGGCACTATAGAGTTGATGAGACAGGAATATCAGTAGATTGAAGAATGAGGATTATAAGAGGCATTTTGAGGAAACCCATCCTGGAATAGTAATCAATGAGGGACATTCCGATAACTTCACATTTGAAGTTTGAGTCCCTTGTGTCCAAATAGACCACTGCTGACTTCTTTAAACATTGCTGCATATTTGTATCATTTCAATCTCTTTCATGTATAAGTTACAAACGTAACCAGGTTAAAACACCCAATCATTTACATACAGTGTGGACTTTACTCACACACAGTCCCGTCTAATACACGTGAAGGCGAATTCAATTCATTTGAGAGAAAACTAGAAAATCCAGAGAAGCTGATTTGTTCTGAATTGTTTTCAATGCGAGCTGAAATCCCCAATTGCTGTGTGTGATGAAATAATGTGGCGCATGCCAAGAGGCCACAGCGCCACTGAGATTACATTTACCTGTATCATTTCCAAATCCACACAGAAAACATCAATTCCAGAGTGACGGAGGAGTGCCGAGAGAATCATATCCATTCACTGCAGTGCACGCACTCCAGCGCTTTCATTCTCTCTGTTATTAGAGGAGTGTAAGAAACGAGAGCAGGGCTAAATTATGCACAATGGGGATATCTATTTTCCAGTTTTTCTTTGGAGATAACGGCTTGTTGTTTCTATCCTTTGTTATCTACGGTGTTTGCCCATGGGATGATTAGTTTAACAAAGGCTGGAGAAACGCAAACCTGCCTGTGGTTCAAAACAAGTTTTTTTCTCCTCTTTGAAGACGGGAAACTCACTTCGGGGTGAAAAAAAAAGTTAAGGAATAAGGGGGGGGTGGGGGTGTGCTTGGAAGACGGCATATATCTTGCTGGCACATGCCAATGCAAAGGCCGAACAAAGACCTCCGACCATTTCGATCCAGTCGTTTGTTTTCTAACAACACGTCTGCAATTAGGCCACGCTGGAGAAAGAGTGGGTTGCAAAAGCCACAGGCAAGGTTTATGAGAACACACGTTTAGCAAAGATATTTGATCCATTATACATTGTTTGTGTCTGCTCTGACACCAAGAGAATAATAAATATTGCATTAGCCCTGGGTCTTCCAATTCACTCTGCAAGACAAGTTCATAACATTCTCAACAGGGAAGCCGAGAAACTCCAGCAGCTCCAGCGCGTTCTCCTCAGTGCCAATTTCACCAAATCACAGCAAACCCACGGAGAGACACTTGACACCATGTGACACGCAATCACAAACAACCCACGAAAGAAAAGACACTTTCACTTTGTTCACTAAGCCACACACCTCATACAGCTTTCTCCCCCCCACCCCCACCACCACCCCCACTCTGGGCCAAAGGGTGCTTTAAGGACAGGTGTTACATGTGTACAGAGACCCACTTCTGAAGCACATGTTAGTTCTTAGATTTGAAGCTTAAAAAATGTCTATGTACCAAAATCAAGCAGTGGTTGTTCTGTGTCCCACTTTATTTATTTATTTATTTATTTATTTATTTATTTATTTATTTATTTATTTATTTTCACAGTAACATTAAAAATAAAACCAAACAATATATATATATTATTAAAATTAACCCAAGAACTTGAAATTTGCATGATTTGCACACAATGTTCAAATGTTTCAAAAGGAGCTATAGAGTTTAGATCACGGTTTATGTCGGGTTTGGTTAGGTTTCAGTTAAGTTTGCTTTAGGTTGAGGTGTAGCTTTAGGTAAAATTTACAGTGGTTGCTTTATAATGTTCTCTAAGCAAATCATTTGACTTTGTTCAGGTTGTGCATCAGGGTCGAGCTATATTTAATACACACTGTACAATTTCTGGAATGCTGTTTTAGTCACATATGTACATCCACTTCATCCCAGGCCAGTGCAAGAGTTTTGTTTTTTATAGTGTATGCCTTTTTGCATGCTTCCACCCATTTCACTGACAAACTACAGTTGTTGTATTCATTACACCCATGGTTTCATGGTTACACTACAACAATTTGCTTCATTATGTTCATTCCTGTAGTTACACTTCACCTATTTACTCGATTACACCTGGTTCATTTGATACACTGCCTTTTACAAACCAGCAAAGACTGAACCAAGTCACATTAGAAGTCTATTTAAGTTCAAGCACACAAAATGAAAAAAAAAAAAGTAGGCAAAAACAAATAATTAGACACTGATTTCTCAGCTGTCGGTTCATTTCTTTGCGTGCAGTCACTTAAAATCTGCAGGTTCATGTTTACAGCCCAGTATCCTGAAGACATCCTCTGACCTGATATTTACCCAGGATTCCCGGCTATATTAGATAAGTAAAATGTAATTTTCCTGTGCAAATATGTGTGAAATTAAATACACAAAAAGGGACAGCTTTACAGTGGCTGGATTTATCCTAACCATATTTACTTATTTTATAGCATGTTGGACTACAGGGCGAGGGAGAGAGTGGTGCGGACGCTTTAGGTTTATAACATTTCATGTCTGAACGATTACATATTTTGTCTGAGAGGGAGTAGGAGGCATGCAGGCCATTTGGGTGGTCTCTCAACCAAGGAGAAGATTAGGATCAATGCTGTGAAGCCTAAGTACGTCTGAAAGATGGCAAAACCCAGGATTTGTCAAGTTAAAGATGGACATTTGGGTTTGTCAGAAGGAGTCATTTGTTTAGGAGCTGATTATTGTTCCATGCCATGGACAAGGAAGGAAGACACCAGCCCTGTCCAAGATTTTGAAAGACATCCTGAGCGTTCAGTGTAAAGAGTATTATATACTCATCATAGAAAGTAGGAGTGTGTGTTCAGAAAGGCTAGCACCACTGGTTGCAGGAGCTTACTAGCATAACGTTGGGCTGTGAAAGTGCCTGTAATGAAGACCAAAGGGAATCAGGCCTTCTGGACGTGTGATGCATGACACCATACTGTCTTCAGAAACTGAGTGACCATGTAAGAAGAAGACTATTGGTGGAGGTCAATAGGACGTCTGTGACTACTATGAAGGAGTTAAAGGCTTCAGAGATGGGAGGAACTCTCGCTCAGCTTCTTCAAGTTTGGTGAGCAGTCTGTCCCAAAGGTATGTAGGAGACTCCCAAGTCAAGTGGAAGTAGATTTTATTGGTGTGGTGACACCAAAATTGATATTCTTGGCAATCAGACTGACCCTACCCATTGCACATCACCACAAACACTGATTTCCACTGTGAAGCATGGTGGTGGCAGTATCATTTTAACTCCTTCAGAGGAGTCCAAGGTGGCCTCCTTCACTTGTCTCCTGCTCTAGGCAGATTTAAACATGATCCATATGCTTCCATTTCTTAATAATGGATTTAACTGGAATTCAGTGTATGAGCAAAGGCCATTTAAAGATAGGTGGGGGCAGATGATTGGTTGAGGGGCTTGGCAATCAAGTATCCTGGTAGAACATTTACTGAAGCTTTTGTAGCACAATTTGAATCTCCGTTTTTGTTGATCTTCAGTTTACATAACTGGAAAGATCCCTACACCCTTTAATACTCTCTGCTGTGTGGAGCATTTTAACACTGGCTTCAATTCAGAGTTTTCTTTTTCTTTCTCCTGCACAGTAAGTATTTTGGAGACATAAGCATTTGATCCGACAGTGATCTTATCCAGTTGCACAAAGTGCAGTCAACACCAATGCTGAGATTTGAGGTTTTGAAGCTGCTGGAATTACGATGGGTAAAGCTCCACAGAGGCATGAAGCCACATCATGCTGGAAAGCACCTTGAAATATTGGGTGTTATCTCAGGACATCGCAACCAGAAGTGGAGCCCAAACGCGGTGAATATCCCTCTGTCCCACAGAATAAGATGTCATACTTGACTGTGCTGTCAAATTTCACTTTAGAGTCTTCTCTGAAACATCTAGTCTTAAAAGGGTAGAGGTCCAGCCCTCAAATGGGTGGTCAAGTACATCAACCATACCGAGAAGGGGAAAAACACCCACAGACCTGTCATCACGTCTGATATGTGTACCGTGATGTGAAGGCAGAGAGAGAGAGAGAGAGAGAGAGAGAGAGAGAGAGAAGCAAAGCAGGAGGTCTGTTGAAATGCTTTTCAGTGAACACCTCAATGTGTGGGCTTCAAACACAGCTATATCATTTTATCACTTTTAATTCATAGAGCAATGCCTCACTGCTTCCTCAAGAAGTGGGAAGTGAAGTGTAAATCTGTTGTTTACTGTTGATATACTTACTCCTACACTGCTACAAGGTTACATTCAAAGTCAAAGGAGCCCTTACAGCACTGGTGGTGTGTTTAATTTAATATTGCCTACACAAATCAAATTAAATCAGAGTTTATTTGTCAAATGCAAAGTCAGACATGACACAACTAGCGGTGGGATGTTCTGATAACTGTTCATTCACGGGAAGCAATCTGAAATAACTGTACCATAGAAAAGAGGGTCTAATACCCTGTTAGGCCTCTAGCCTGGAAAAATTAGATCCAGTTAGGCATGGAGGCCTATTGGTTTCATCTGGCACCCTACTCAAAACTGTTCTGAAGGCATCTCAGAGGCACACTCATACGTTGCCAAAGCTGGCATGACAACTGTTCCCATAAACGCAATTGGTGATAAATCTAGTGATGGTCAGACCAAAGAAGTGTTGCATTGATCCCTATCATGCTTCTCACTGTTAAATGATGCACCCCTATGATACAATAATACAGTCCTACAGTAATACACTTCCCAATGCAAAAGAGAAGCCTCCATTGGTGGGAGGTATGAGGTCCTTCACAGTCTTTTTGGCACTTGTTGTAGACTGATGATGTGCTTGACTGAATGCACCACCCTCTGGAGAGGCCGTCTGTCCTTCCCCATGAGAATGGTGCTTTTGATAGTGCAGATGTAGTTCTGCAGCACTTTTGAGGGCAGTCTAAAGTCCCTGAGGCATCTAAACTGGTACAGAAAATGGGCCTTCTTCACCAGGGAGTTGATGTGGCAGGACCACAACAGGTCCTGCAAGATGTGAACTCCAAGGTATTTGAAACCGTATCCACTATCAGCTCCTTAGTCCTGGTGACGTTTAGAAGGAGATTGTAATCCTGTCACCCGTTCTTCAAATGTTAATCTCCTCCAGGTTGGCCGTCTCGTCAATGACAGAGATCAAAACCAGAACGAGGGCACAGAAATTGAATGTTTATGGTGATAGTAATTTGGGTTTCTGCAGATGGAGAAGGATGATTGTGCAATAAATACATGAGTGGTGTGAAATGGGATTCGTAAATTGAGAATAAGTGGTACAGTGCAGTAGATGTCTTGTTTGATGAGTGGAAAGTGGGTCATGAAGCAGATGTAAATAATGGGCAAAAAGGAGTGATTGCATGTGGACATGCCAAAGGCCATATTGTGAAGGAAGTAGGGGTACTGTCATATGGCTTTACTGGCAGTGGCAAATATCCAGGTCTACAGGAAATTCTCATCAGCACTGTGGCTGAAATACAAAACTCAATAAAAGGTCTTTGTCCATCAGTCTCATCTTTCGGCCACAAATCTGATGAGATTTTCCTGTAAACTATGGACATTTGATTTTCATTTAATTCTATTGAGAGATGGAGGAGATACAACTAAATACGAAAACTATTTTATGTTTTAATTCTTAAAAATCATTTAAAAATAGCTTGCAAAATTGTCATTTTTAGGATAAAGTTACTTAAAATAAAGTATATTTATTACTTAAAATAGCTAACATTAGAATGAAGTGCAGCACATTGCTCTTGATTGTTGAAGGGCGTGGTATCACCTTGAGATCCAAAGAGATCTCAGAAGGCTTTCAGAAAGAAGGTTGTAGATGCAGATGAGTCTGGAATTGGATTTATAAATATCTCAGCACTATTAGAAATCAGTCGTTCCACTGTCTGGAAAATAGTTTACTAATGGAGAACATTTAAATCAGCTGCCAGCATGGCCAGATCAGGCCGTCCTAGCAAGTTCAGCTCACAAGCAGATCACAAGATGTGTAAAGAAGTCTCCAACAATCCTAAAATTCCAATCGATGTCAGAGACGGTGGTTTATGGAAACGTCTAACTGACATTAATTCAGCCAGTGTAGAAAAGTGTCCTAAAAGGTTTAAAAGACATGTCTTCAGTTGTATGTGTTCATTCATATCACCCCCATATCTCTCAATATAGTTAAAATGAAGATCAAATGTTCATATGTTTAAACGTGTTAAAACCAATGGAGTTCATGGGCTCAACTTTTTAGAATATTACATTTGAACATATTGCTTTTTGATATCGCAACCCAAAACCCACTTCTGACTCATTCCTTCAGTCTTCTCCACACATTCAAACTCATACTCAGAGCAGCCCTGAATTACACCATTAGAGGCCTGGAGACATGTCACCAGAGAGAGAGAGAGAGAGAGAGAGAGAGAGAGAGAGAGAGAGAGAGAGAGAGAGAGAGAGAGAGAGAGAGAGAGAGAGAGAGAGAGAGAGACAGACAGAGAGAGAGAGAGAGAGAGAGAGAGGTTGGTTCTAGGAAAATGAACGTCCAATGCAAGTAATAAAAAATGATGTATTGAGCAAAGGTTATTCTTCCTTTTAAATGCTAATTGTTCTGTCAACAGTATTCATTTGCCAGAGACCCAAAGGGCACGCATCCATTTTGTTTCAGTTCCAAGCAGATGTGGGGTCTTGATTGTTTAGGTAGGTAGTAAAAGTGTGTGTGTGTGTGTGTGTGTGTGTTCAGATTCAAGGCTAAGTGTGTGTTTGTGCATTGTAATTAGACAAGCCTTGTTTATCTTCATGACCTACCAAATTTTCGGAAGCAAGTGGAGAGAGAGCCAATGCACATGACAGCATGCTTACACACACACACACACACACACACACACACACACACACACACACACACAACATTCTGTCTGGTTCAGGGAAACCACAAAAAATCTTAGCCTGGATTTAATAGGCTGGAAACAGTTAATCCATGGCTACCTTTTTTGAATGTACTATGAAATAGGAAATACGCAATGGGACTTAACGCCTGGAACATCACAGGTTTGATACTCAGGCCGTGCTGCTTGGCATCGGCAGTTGAGTCTGGAGAGAGCAAAATTGGCTGCTTTTGTTTGTTTTCTCCCCCTCATCACACTCCAGTGCGGCTGCTGGCTGGCACAGTCGAAAGGCCTGTCTGAGGTATGTGCCTGTTCACTCATCCAGTGTCTGGAGCATCATATGAAGATGTGAGAGTTTCCTAATGGGGTTGGGGCATTGGCGGTTATAAAAAGTTAATAATTATAAAATTAAATGATCAGTTGGAGACACAGCTGCAGCACCTGGTGTAGACAATTAGTGAACCAGATTTAGAAGTTTCTTTCTTCTCAAACTCAGCATTGTTACACAAGACAGTGAATATTACGAAACCAACCACTTTTAATATTATTACTTCACTACAGAAGAATGCTGCTCTTCATCTCAAACTTGATAATGAGTGCAGCTTCTGCACCCGGACCCCCACACTTTACCTTTTTTTTTAAGGTTAAATGACATAACTGCATTTAAGTAGTTTTTCTCCTTAAAGGCTGGAACAATATTTTCAGCCTTTTGACCAGGCTGACGTATTGAAATGTTAATAAATATTAGAAGGAAGCAAGCTTGCGATCAGCCACATGTTGGGAAAGGTCAGTAACGCCCTCCTGCCTTACACTCACTCTCTCAGACACACACTCATACACACACTTTGTTTCTGACAAGTCTCTGAAAAAAAGTGCATAATGTAAAAAATTTTTCTTGTTGCATCATCTGCAAAGATTAGAAGTTAGATGCTGGAATCTGAAAATCTCTGAGTTTCAGATTGAAATCTGAACATTTTAAAGGAAAACCCTCTTAACTTTTGAATGAAGTCAAGAGCAGAAGATTTTATTATGAAGTTAGTTGGGGGGCATTTCTATTAACCATTCATCATGAAATTCAAACACAATCAATAGATTATAATTGTCATGAAAATATTTGGACACTCCATGAACACCTTTGATGCATGAAGTAGTCTCCAAAAATCCTAAAATGTCATCACAGGACCTACACGTAGCTCTTGCCGCAGTTGATGTCAAAGTGCAGCATCTACACACCTACACAAATGTGCTTTTGACATATGAATCTGAAGTTTAAGTGTTTTCAGCATTTGAGCAGAGAAACCTCATAACTGTGAAGCTACGGTGGTGAAGTGTCATTGTTTTGAGCCTGCTTTTGCTGCAGCAGGCCTGGAGATCTCTCATCATAGAAACCACTTTGAACTTAATGTGTATCAGCTGCTGAAACGGCCACAGCTGAGAGAACATGTAACTGACATTATTTCAGCAAACTAGCAACTAGGCAAACTTTCATGCACACCCATTTTCCCACCTCACCCACGGTTATGAACTGTGGGTACGACCAAAAGGACAAGATCATGGATACAAGTGGCCGAAAATAAGTTTCTCCTAGATGGCCGGGCGCCCTTAGAGATAAGGCAGGAGATCCTCACTCCGGAAGAGCTCGGAGGAGCCTCTGCTCCTCTACATCGAAAGAGGAACCAGTTGAGGCCGGCATCTTTTTCAGATGCCCCCTGGACGTCTCCCGGGAGATGTTCCAGGCACATCCCAATGGGAGGAGACCGGGGTAGACCCAGGACACGCTGGAGGGACTATGTCTCTCGGCTGGCCTGGGAACGCCTCGGGGTCCCTCCCGGGGAGCTGGCTGAGGTGTCGGAGGAGAGGGAGGTCTGGGCATCCCTGCTTAAACTGCTGCCCCCGCGACCTGACCCCGGATAAGCGGAAGAAGATATTATGTTTAAAAGACATTTCTTCAGTTGTATGTTTAGTTAAATCAGCTTAATCCCTCAGTATATTTAAAATGAAGACCACATGTCCATATGTTTCAGTATGTTAAAGCCATAGGGGTTCATGGTGTGTCCTCACTATCCATATGACATCATGTCAAAATGTAAACAGTGAAGGGTATTAAAACACATGTGTACATGTGAAATGTACACCAAAGCATATTGGAATAAAGTGAGTTTTATTACATCATTTCTTATTTGTCAAAATTTAAAAACAAATGTGATCTAGTATAGATGTTGCACTGGTAGTGAAATAATGACCACCGTCAGAATTGGACAGAAGGGAGGCACGCACAGAGCACAATCACGGTGTAGGTAAAAGGGGTAATTGAATAAAGTATGTGGTCAAAACCAGCAACAGCAAAACAATAAAATAAGCAACAATAAGCAGTTGATGGGCAGCCAAGAGTCCAGAACCAAACAATGAGAAAAACAGTCAAACGTCAGACCTGTAGAAGAGTTTGTGAGGGATTTCTGGGTGATTTCTGCCAATATCAGGTATTTTGACCAGTCAGCAGGGATGTGTGCACAAAAAAGAAGTGAGAACTAACCCAGTTCTTGATTGGTTCGTTCATATCAATCTTTTGTTTGTGGATTATACCCACAAGACTGTTGTTAACCAGTTGGGAACCAGTGAAATTTTAGATACCCTAAAATGTCTGAAAACATGTTCATAAAATATCCAACCGTTATCCATTAAAAATGACTCATATTCAGATATAACAACCTTACACTAATCTCCTTCAAAGTTGTCCCCTTAGGCTGCCACACAGTTCACCCAACCGTTCGGCTGCTGTCGGAAGCAGCGTTGGAACGCCTCTTTTGAGATCGCCCACAGCTGGTCTGTCACATTCTGCATGATGTCTTCTCTGGACTGAAATCTGCTCCCTTTCAGGGGCATTTTCAGCTTCAGGGAATAGCAAGAAGTCACACAAAGCCATGTTGGGAAAGAAGGGAGCCTGATGAAGCACAGGTGTGTTGTGTTTGTCCAGGAAACTCGGGTGGGCAGGTGCATTATCAGATTATTCGTTTTTTCGGTTAAGAAAATCTGACGATGCTCACTTACACTTCAAATCAAATTCAGTTTTTCATCACATCACTTTGCACAGGTGTGAGCGGAAAACCTTGGTGGGTGCACGTCCCTTGCAGCAGCAAAGCTGATGCATAAAAAACACAGGAGAACAAAATAAATAAAGATAAAAACGATACATTCATATAAAGAGAATTCTAAAATACACAACTATGTACACCTTCCCATTAAATGTTCATCTGTACTGGGTATAGAATTAAATGTACAGTAGTTGTAGTGGGAGAAGGTAGTGAGAGACAATCTTTGGTGGGTGCAGTGGGAGGGTCTTTGGTGGGTGTAGTATAACTGAGCAACTATTACAGCTCCAGTAGTGAGTAAAGTGCAGGTGCAGAAAGAGTTTATGTGGATTGAAGGTGTGATTGTGTGATAAGACAGGTGAGATAGGTTGTGACTAGCTGTTGACTGGACAGCATGACCAGCTCTGAGACAGCTTCTTCTCCCAGGCCACCAGGCTACTGACTGTTTAGTAGCCTGGTGGCCTGGGGGAAGAAGCTGTCTCAGAGCTGGGCATACTTCTGTACCTCCTACCACTGGGCAGCTTAAAAACAGGCAGTGGTTGGTGGTCTGGTCCTGGTCTTCCTCAGACTGCAGCTGGTCTATAAATTCAGAAGATTTGGGAGCTGAACCCTGGTGATGTGCTGGGCATTGAACTCCACCCTCTGCCAGTTTTTCTTTTTGAGAAAGGTGCAGTTCCTATACCAGATGGTGATGTAGCCCATCAGGATGCTCTCCGCTGTGCAGGTGTAGAACATTCTCAGGATACAGGGGTTCAGAGCAAACCTCTTCAGCCTCCTGAGGTAGAAGAGGTGCTGTTGTGCCTTCTTCCTCCCCTGACCATGTAAACTCCTCAGATATGTAAACACCAAGGAACTTGATGATGCTGCCCTTTCCACAGAGGTCCCATTAATGAACAGGGAAATGACAGGGAAATGTCCTCTCTCCTCCTTCCTGAAGTCCACCATCAGGTCCTTGGTCTTGCTGACATTTAGAGAGAGGTTGTTTTCCTGGCACCAGTATGTCAAGAGGCTGACCTCATCTCTGTAGGCTGCCTAGTTGTCATTGGAGCTCAGGCCTATGATTTTTGTATTGTCAGCAAATTTAATGATGACAGAGGGGCCTGGTGTTGAGGGTCAGTGAGGACGATGTGTTTCTGTAAAATTCCTCACCAACAGCCTGTTAGGATGTTTAGGATTACATATGTGTTCTTTCTGTCCAAGTGGGAGAGGGCACTGTGCAGATTGAGGGCAATTGCATTGTAAGTGGATCTGTTTTGCCTGTATGCGAATTGCAGTGGGTCCAGGGTGGCAGGCAGTGAGGAGCAGATGAAGTCTCTTAGCTAGCTTAGTGTGAACTTCACAGTTGAGCAAAGGCTTCTGATTGGGGTAAACACAAACTCACTTTGTAGGCACAACATCCTCTATGCACTTTCTGATGAATCCAGTGACTGACTCAACATATTCATCAATTCTATTAGACAAATAATGGAACCTTTCCCAGTCCACATGATCAAAAGGGTCCTGGAGAATTTTCTGACCTGCAGTGAACCTCTTTGATGGTGGAAGATACTGTTTCAGTTCCGGCTTATAGTTGGGAAGGACCCTGATGGAGGAGTGATCTGGTTTGCTTAACAGAGCTCGGGGAAGGTGGTGTAACCCTCAAATTACTCCCTGGGATACCACACTGGTCTGCACAAGATGATCAGATATTCCAGGTCTGGGGGAAGAAAGACTCCCTGGTCCAGTGTATAGTCCTCCAATCACAGCAGGCATTGTTGATCAGAAAACATACACCTCCTTTACTCTTCCCAGAGAGTTTTAGTTTTGTCTGTGTGATGCAGAGAGAACCCAGCAGGCTCAATGGCTTCATTAGGGATCTCTGCTGACATCCATGTCACTACGAGACAGATAATTCAGCAGTCCCTTGTCTCTCATTGGAAAGAGATCCTCGTCTGTAGTTCGCTCAGTATGTTGTACAGGGACTGTACATTAGCCAATAGTATGCTGAGTAGAATCAGGCAGTGAGTTCGCCGTGTCAGCCTGACCAGAACACTGGAATCTCCCACTGGTATGAGCACTGAAACATTTGATGTTTCATATTGTCTAGACAGGGCACCTGCCTTAGTGTTATGACTACCAGGATGAAAGGCATATTAATATGGAACCTAGAAAAGAATGACTAACAAGCTTGTCAAGTTTCAATGGTCTGTGAGCACTAGGGATGGGTTTATCAAGATAACGCCACTGATGTAGATCAATGATCTCAATCTATTTTTCAATAGATTTGACCACTCACCTGGCCCTCACCCCACACAGACATCCCTGTTAAACCCTCACTCTGGGACACCACCTGCATGGTGCCCTTCTCAACAGCTCTCAGCTCATAGCATGGCCTCTCTGGCTCATCAGATAGCAATCTGCCATTCACACACCCCAACACCCAGCCTCCTGCTACAGTCCTTCAAAATGGCCCAGGTGAGGAATGAGCTAGGGAGAATCAAGACAAGGAAAGCTGTTGGTCTGGATGACATCGGCTGCTCAAGTCCTGAGCAGATCAGCTCTCCAGGGTTGTTGATTATATGTTCAACATGAGCCTGAAACTGGGAAGAGCACTACAATTGTGGAAAACATCTTGTGTGGTACCTGTACTGAAAATGCAGCACCCAAAAAACCCAAAAGGCTAGAGGCTGGTGGCTTCTCATCTGATGAAGTCACTGGAGAGGCTGGTTCTTACCCATCTCCAGCTTTTGGTGAGTGCATTCATGGACCCTCTTCAATTTGCCTACAAGCCTGGTGTTATGGTGAATGATGCTGTCCCCTATCTTCTACACATAGTTTTTTTCTCACCTGGAAAAGGCTGGGAACACTGTGAGAATCACCTTCTTTGACTTCTCCAGTGCCTTTAACACTATACAGCCTCAACTGCTGAAGGACAAACTGGAACATTTAGGTGTGGACAATCATTTGGTAACTGGACTACATTACCAAATGACCACAGTGTGTGAGGGCTCCAGACTGTCTCTTGTGTAAAACACAAGATTTAGCAGACTAGCACCCTGTAGAAGCTCTATAGCACAGTCAGTAGAGTGATGGGGAGGTCGTTTGGTGGTCCTAACTTTACTGTACATCTCCATAAGGACAGAATATTCAGGATATACAACATGTGCTCTCCACTGAGGGGACGGTATCTTTACCTGTGGTTTCAGAGGCAGTGTTCATAACAGAAGGGAGACCAGGACAGGATATCTCTATGTGATCACAAAATGAGTTGTGTTTTTTGAACCAGGGGAGTTACAACATGACAGCATAGTTGGATGATATGTGTGATGAAAAAGATGTGTTTTCCTGGTGCAAACAGCTGGAGTGAAGAGACAAGGAAGCCATATGATGTGATGGAGGACTCTCCTACTGGTTGTCCATCCAATGCAATGATGCTCAGATGATGCTTGATCAGTTCGATGGTCACTTGCAGCGTCTTGACCAGGTCAGGGTAGATGCCCTCAGCTCCAGAGTCAATCAGCGCTGAAACAGATGTAGATTTTTGTTGGCAGCATACAGAGACCAGTACAAAGTATACCATGGATATCAACCCTGACCATGACAGAATACATTTGAGGGCGGGCTTGTTCACAGCTTGGGCTAGAGCAGCTGTAAGGCCAAAAGCAGTTCACCTTTAGATAGTGTGGATGCATAATAAACGTATTTAAATTCCTCGGTAAACAGCGTTCTCGCAATGAGCAATGCAGTGAGTTCCACCAAACAGTAGCCCAGTCTTAAACCATTCCTGTGAGACAGGAGAGCATGAGCATCTTAGCTGCCTCAGAGCTAGGAGTTGAGAACCCTTGCTCTCCCTTTGCTGCCGCAATGTTATGAATTTCTCCACTTTGGCACTAATAAAAGATTATCTTAATGTGTCTTAAACTTTGCTGAAGACGGGCCCTCCAGGACTGGGGTTGTACACCTCTGACTCTGACCCCGAGATGAGAATCGGAGGTTTAGTGTTAATGACTGCAGTAGACTTGAGGAAAATAAGTAAAAATAAATAAATAACATATTCAGCATCAGTTTCTTTTTTGTGTGTAATCAATTCACGTAATTAAATGTGTTACACTGTTCTCTCAAGGACGTCATCTATCAACAGCAACTCATCTTAAGTAAATAATTGGAATCCTATAAGAGCACGTCTGGCTCGTAGCTCAGGTTTACTCGCCCGTCTTTCCCCCCCTGAGATATGCAAAGCATCGATACTGTAAACAATCCAGACAAGTGATTAAATTATGATTCATCCTTTTGTACGATTGTCAATAGAGTACATGATGGAATCCTGTTAGGACTTTTTAATTATTATTTACCTGGAGGTCGCAAACACAGCCTTGATTATTGGATAACCTTTACTTACTTAGTCAAATGAAGATGTTTTCTTTCACTCCTGCACAAAACAGTACAAAAGCACTTCAGAGAGGATCTGACGAAGTTTCTGAAATAGCTGACACAACAATCTGAGAGTGGTTTTACAATCTGTATTTAATCGTGATGTCTGTTTGGGGGACCTTCAGATCACAGACCCTTTTAAAATGATCAAGACCACACTGTGTACTGTTTACACTTTCTATCTTCGAACGTCCTGATTGAGTCTGACTAAGTGACATATTTCAGAAACTCATCTACAGAACATTACACATCTGTTTGGAACCTTTGATCCCCCTATAAAAGGTTGGTTAAATGACATAGTTTCCATTTGTCATGAGCGACGCCTAAAGGCTTAATACTTCAAGTTAACACACACTTTTATGACAAATAAAATAATTAACTTTAAACGTTTTCTGCCCAGTGGCTTTTAATTAATTGGTTGGATTTATTTAATGTATTTGTTTATTTATTTAATAAATAATATTATGTATTTATTTAACAATTAATATTTATTAAATTAGGTTTATTAGATAAAAGCTTAATGAAAAAAGATGAACGTGAAACGTGAACGTTTTATTATTATTATTATTATTATTATTATTATTATTATTATTAGTAGTAGTAGTAGTAGTAGTATTAGTATTAGTAGTAGTACTAGCAGCAGCAGTACTATTATTATTATTATTATTATTATTATTATTATTATTATTATTATTAGTAGTAGTAGTAGTAGTAGTATTAGTATTAGTAGTAGTACTAGCAGCAGCAGTACTATTATTATTATTATTATTATTATTATTATTATTATTATTATTATTATTATTATTATTAGTCGTAGTAGTAGAAGTAGTAGTACTAGTAGCAGCAGCAGCAGTAGTATTAATTCTTGCAGTAGAAGTGGTATTATTATTATTATTATTATAATTATAATTATTATTAAAATTATTATTATTATTATTATTATTATTATTATTATTATTTTGTTGTTATTAATAGTAGTCGTAGTAGTAGTAGTAGTAGTGTTTTACTACTGTGAGGGACTTCTAAGTTTTTTACTCACCCTTACACCTGTGCAATGTGATGTGATAAAAACTTGACTTGAGTAGTACTAACAGTAGTAGTAGTTGTATTAGTAGCAATAACAGAAGTAGTAATAGTATCAGCAGTAGTAACAGTTGTAGTAGCAAAAGTAGTAGCAGTAGTAAAACTACTACTACTACTACTACTACAACTACTACTACTACTGCTACAACTACTACTACTACTATGAATAATAATAATAATAATAATAATAATAATAATAATAATAATAATAATAATAATAATAATAATAATAATAATAATAATAGCAGCTGCAGCAACATCATCAGTAGTAGTAGTAGTTATTATATTAGCAGACGTAGCTGGAGTGGTAATAGTATAAATAGTAATAGTAGTAATACAGAATCTCATAGTTTAAATAATCCCTTTTAATTATTTTAACAACACTGTGTTAATCCATGGTAATCTTATGGTTGTCAATCATGCCACTGCAGCACTTACAGTAAGTAAATTGATTTATTCCTGCAGATACAAAAAACCTACAAAATACTCAGTTTTTATCATTTTCTGTTCCAGTTTTCAACTAAACCAAGAACCAAGCTGAGATAAGTGTATTTAAACTGTAGACTACATTGTTGAGAGACAGACATCTGAAGTGAGAAAGACTTCTTGCTTCACCTCGATAAAATTATTTTGCCAATAGCAATTTTATGCTTCCATGCTTTGCGAAGTCTCTCTCCCCATGCTAAGTATCTCTGCTGTACTAACTTGCTCTAATTCCCTGCTATACATACACTTCTCTTCACTTTCACTCTCCCCTCCCCATATGCTCTTTCACACATACTGCTCAACAACAAGCTGTCACCCATTCTGCATTCTCCTCTCACTCACAGAGGTTTGTATATATGATCGGGATATTATTTATTGTGTATGTAATTCCATATTGTAAATCCATGTGTAATTCCAATTCTTTACTTTCTTAATAAAATGTAAGATACATTCGGATCTCAACAGTAGCAACAAGAAGTTTACATCATTAATAAAAACATCACAAAATCATTAGCAAAAAAAAAAAAATTTAAATAATCCCTTCATTTATTCATATGCTGTAGGAATGCAAAATATGGGTAAATTTCTGGTCAAAATGACTGTTACTGTGAACAGTTAAAGCACGCTAATGTAATCCAACAATCTTAAAGTCCTTCTCCTGCTTTGTGGGCCTTCGCTGTTTTCATTTTTCAGGAGAGCTAGGCAGCTGCTTAGAAGAACCCATGGCTGCTGTTTGTCTGAGTGCTCAAGGTACTCCGTTCTTAATTTTCACACCAAAATGAAAATCAAGTTTTATAAGCTGCACAGTGTACCTGAATTGTATTTATCCTCTTACTGTTATATATATATATATATATATATATATATAGTATATATATATATATATATATATATATATATATATATATATATATATATATATATATATATATGTGTGTGTGTGTGTGTGTGTGTGTGTGTGTGTGTGTCTTGAAATGTAAAAAAATAAATATGAATTCATGCAAACACATAGTCAGCATTCTCACTGTCTCCATCTTGGATGTGCATGGTCTAGAGGCTCATGAACGCAAGTATATCTGCAGAAAAGTGCTGACTCTGGATCTACCCAGAGCCCTGTGGAGCACATCTGTGCTTTCTGCCTCTACACCTTTCCACCAACACACAAATGGCTCTGTTCACGTGGAAGGTAAGAGCTTGTGTGGCTCATGCAGTCATAATGTATTGTAAGCAGCTTTTGGACCAAGCTCCCTCCTGTGTCCAGTTTACAAAACATTAGCTTAGTAAATTACATCCTACACTGTAGAACACATGCTCAGCAAAGCAGCCACTCTGTCTGAGGCCCTGCAGAAGTGCAGTGTGTGCAGGGAAGTGCTGCTACACACTTACATAATGAAGTGTCTCCCCACAAACTGAGCTGCAAAAAATACAGTATGTACTGTAGACGGAGGCTTGTGCAAAAGTTTGTGAAGCCTTGGTCAAATGAAAGGTTTATTGGGAAAATTGTACAATTGAAAGAAGGCACTAGTACCTTGTTGGTGTCCCAGCTGCTCCCATAAATGCTTGATTGGTGATATATCTGGCGACAGGGCAGGCCAAGGAAGTTTCGTAATCTGGTAGAGACATTCCTGGGAAACCCTTGCTCTGTGTGCGGAACATTATGCGATGCCTCCCCAGATCATCACACCAGCAGCAGATCCCAAATCAGAACCTGGAATTGCCAATAAAAATGACACGGTTCAAGTCTGTGGTAGCCCAGGTTTCTCATTCATAACACCACAACCACAAGGCGATGATGGCTTGATCAGATCAACCTAGAAGTTGGGCAATTCTCTTAAATGACTCTCCTGCCTTAAATGACTCTTGTGCCAAGACCCTGTGTCCAATCAGACCACACCTGTAACTATTGACATATCTTCCTGAGACACAACTGCATAGCCGATTTTGCATGCCCTGCATACCCGATCCGAAACTATTTATTTATTTATTTATTTATTTATTTATTTATTTATTTATTTATTTTATTGTGTGTGTAAGTTGTGTCAAAAATGGGGTTTTTTGGGCAGTTTTGGAGAACCTAACACCACACAAAAGGAAATTCTTGAAAAATCTCTCATGAAATGCATATTTCAATTATATATTTTAATAAAGTATTTTAATTGATTATTGTCTGAACCAATTATGATTGTTCTTCCTCAGAGTAACTGAGTTGGATAGTGGAAGATGATGTCAGTCAAAAATATGAGGATGGACGGAAAACCAGCCCTGATCTGGATGCTGGATGGACTGTGTCGTTCCTCTGCAGGTCTTTATGGGAATTTTTTTCTTTATTTGAACTGCTGTTTTTGTGAGATACTTAAAATTCTACAGAGCTTCCATTTAGAAGACATTTTCAAAAACAAAAGCACAGTTAGCTTTGAAAGGGGACGTGCAATTGGCTCAGTCGTTGTTTCTTTCTGCCCGTTCCAGGCTTTCAGAAGATACCTCATTCCACCACACACTCGCTGATCAATACAACAAATAGGCACGGATTGATAACAAAGAGTGGGCCTCCCAAGAACTTCATGAGCCTATTTATAACCCTGGGTCTGTTCACTGGAGTAATGATTCTTCCGAGGGGGTTCGATGCTCCTGCAGGCTGTAATCCATACGTCTGCTAATGTCTGTGGCATCGGAGCCAGAATCACTGAATGAACTTCAGATCCATGCACCAAAAGGCTTAAATTATTTATTTGTAAACAATAATTAACAATAGGTGCGCCTCATTAGTCACTCTCTGCTAGAACGTTCCCGTACCATCGCTCTGGATCCAGGACGTTTCGTCTGTTTCTATCACACTACGTCACCGAGACCTAGCGTATGAATATTTCCTCAGTTTTACCACCATCCGCTCCTGCCTCAGCTTCCATGGCAGATATCCTGTTTAAATGCATGAGGATGTTTCATTCAGACATAATAACAGAGAGAAAGCCATTTTACAGGATTGCTACTATGTAAATATTTCACTTATGCTTGACTTCATTTGGCTTTCAGTGAAGACTAAGCACTTAAAAATTACCAAATTAAATCCACTGTTCTCTTCTGTGTCTCCCTACGAGGAAGTAAATGCAGAAAATTAAATTATGTTTTGTAGGTTTTTGTCTTTATTTCCATAATGTGGGCTTTAATGTAATTGCTTCTCTAAGAGTAGGGTTCATATTTACATTTATCATTTGAAATTCAGATGGGTGCCTTTGGAAAGTTGCTGACAAAATTGAAATCCGTAAAACTGCTACGCAAAGCTGTTTCACCTCATTTAATTAGGGAGAGAGGATCACACCAGTAAAACAGACGCACAGATCCCCACAAAGCTGCTGGGGATAATTGTCACAATGAGTCTTTTTTTTTTCTTTTCTCATTTAGTTCTGGAGATGTTTAGTGCAGTCCAGACTTTCTGATCTGCTAATCTGGCCTGACACCATTATTACATATTGGTCTTTTGTGTCTTTTTTGCTTGGATCTGTAAAGAAGGAGATCATCTCAAAGTGGTTCCATAATATCTTAATAAAAACCAATTGTTTGGCCAAAACAGATCTTCATAGGGTCTGAAATCACAGGGTTACACGGGTTTTTATATAATTATGCATAATATAATGGATAAGATGTAAATGAATGCTGATGGTTTGGGGTTTTCATACATCCAGGGGCAGAAATCTATTCTATCATTTTGATTTGTTCAAGGGGGTTGTTTCATTAGACCAGAGGCAGGGATCCCACTGTTTTTTTCTGTTTGTTCAGATGAGGAAAGGGGTTAATTTTGTTTGAATCAGGGGTTGTGGTGGGAAGAGGTCCCCCTCTGTTTGTTTCAGAGCTCTTAATAAAAGACTCGGGGATATAGTACCATAGTCTGTTCCTCGTTCTACCCCATATTATCACAATTCCAAATTCACTGGCGGATTTGGATAGTAAATAAAATGACTATATTTGGTGCAATCATGGTGACCAATGTGTCATAAGTGCCCTGGCCAACGTAGAAGGCATTACCACCCACAGTGGACAGCACAGAGGGTGGTAATCATTGTGATCTAGCAGTGTATGGCTAGAATTACAGGTGTGAACAAAAACTCTACCAGAAATGATGTCCACATTCAAAACATGCATATCCCTCAGTGCAGTGTTCTTTAGCTTCATGACAAAAGTCTTGGCACACAGTAAATATTTGCTGTCCCATGACAATTATGTTTTCAGCATATGGCACTATTACTACTACTTATACTACTGTTCTTTACTGAATATGATACAGCAGAAATTGAGCAGCAGGGGGACCAATGTTAACATTCTGAAAATAATTGTGCTGTAACATTCATAAAATAATAAAAAACAAATAAAAAAAATATATAATAATCATAAAATCTATCCTGTAATGAAGTGATGAATCTGTTATTCCGTGCAACTGATCATCTTAAATATAAAAACGAAAATGAAGAAACAAAAGGTCCTACCTCTGGGAGGACAGCACACCTGGTGTTTCCACTTTCACACCACAAACCTTGCTGTCTCAGTGTTCGTTCCCATCACTGCTGTACCATTTCCCTCCACTCCCCACTGTTCCCAGCAGCAATATCATTTAACAGGAATAGCTTATTCTTTTGTTTACAAAAACGCTCCTCAGTATTGCATCTTGAGGCAGTTTGTTGACATTGTTTTCCTCTGAGTTTCTGTGCATTGTCATCTCCGCTGTCACATCTCATATCGCCCAAAGTCCCAGAGCTGAAGTGGGGGACGCATACATTAAAGAGATGTCAGCCGCACCCGTAATTGCAGTTGAATGCTGGGGAATCAGAGCAGTGTCTTTTTCTGGAACAATCTACACTTGGCCTGGAGAACAGTCGAACACTCTTTTAATAAAATAGATTTGAGCGTATTTTATTTATTTGTCTGTTTATTTGATTATTTATTACATTTTCATTTATTATTTTTAGATTTGTATTTCTTTCTTTATTTATTTGAAACATAACCCAACTTTTTATAATATTTATTTATTTGTTTGTTTTTTTTGTTTTTTTTGTTTACATACAATTATTTATTATACCCTCATTGAGACAAAACAAAATAGTTGCACCCAGAAGGAAGTGTGGGATTGCAGTGCTATTTGGAAGGAAGATGAAGGTCTCCAGGAACAACACATGATTAAAAACTAACACTGATATGGGCTGTACATACAGACGTAGTGTCTCTTAAGTATAGCGTTGGGTATAACACAAAATACCGTCTCGGCAAGGAGATGTAGAAGTTCCTAATGGTGTTCCATTGGTGTCCCACATTGTGGAAGAGTCTCATTGTACATGTGTATAAATGAATGAATGAAGGCAAATAGCAAACTGCTTGTTTTACTTTGTTAATTTCTTACTAATGTACTTTCTTAACTTCCTCTTGGATCCTAACAAACAAATTCATTTTACAAACTTCTTCAGCACCAGATACACATCTATGGCCCTGTACATTTAAAAAATTGCATGACACTTTTTTTTTTTTGCTATGATTTTATTATTATTTTTTTAATTTTATATATTTTTATTTATTTTTTTGACAGCGTGAGTTTCCTCCTTGCACACCTTCCATGAAAATAGATTGGTCTCTTTCTGATGGTCTTTTGGGCTGAACTTGCTAGGTTGGCCTAATCTGGCAATTTTGTTTGCCAGATGTTTTAAATGTTCTCAGCTTGTAAATTAATTTCCAGGCACGGGACGTCTGATTTCTAATTGTTTTGGGATCTTTTTAAATTCCTGTCCAGACTTACTGTATTCTTTCTGAAGGCCTCATAAGCTCTTTGATACCACTGTCTTCAGAAATCAAGAGCACACCTAACTAATGTCTTAGGTTTAAATAATGCTAACATTGTATTCGTTGTGTGGATGGAAATATCCTGGAATCACCTACAACCCAAATCTAAATCACCTTATTCATCTCATCAGGCATCGCAGAAGGCAACAATGCGCTGAATCAGTTAGGTTGATTAAGATTGGAGCTGAAATTTGCAGGTACACCCCAAAGATCAGAGCTGGAGACCACTTCTCTGCAGTTTGCTGCAGTATCAGACTCTACTCTTCGGGGAAGGTTTTAGACTAAATGTTGCTGTGAGGAGGATTTGATTGTGTTCAACCTCATGAGACTAACAGTGAGGTCAGGTACTGATGTTTTCTTCTGTCTCTCTAACTTATTCCAAATATATAGGACAGAGCTGGGGGGGTTATACTCTTCTAGTCCATGTCTGGCACTGTGCACCATGGGTGGTGGTTTAAAAATAGTTAAAACAACCCCATGCTCTTGCTTTTTCCTTTATACCAGGTTGGAGAGTCACCATCAGCCATGCAGTGACACTGCCATGGTGGTATCTAGTTCTGGATGTTTCAAGTGGGTGGACTGTTCTCAGGGGTTTAAACACTCCAGCAGCACTGCTGTGTCTGATCCACTCATACCACCAAAGTACACACCACCACCATGTCAGTGCAGTGCTTAGAATGACCATTATATCTACTCTGTGGTGGTCTTGTGGAGTCCTGACCAATGAAGATCAGGGTGAAAGGAGGATGCAATTATAGCAGAAAGTGCAATGTGAAGACCTTGCCAGAGCCGTGTTGAATTTTCTACATTTGTCAGAACCAATTTGACTGCAGAGAAATCCTCTTTTTGGCAGAGTTCTGCTCCATTCTGATCCTCCACCAGCAGGCTTCACCCCGAGCCTCAGCCTGGCCTCGCTGGAGCAGACCAGATAAACCACGTTACTCGCGTTTGTTTGTTTCAAAACATCACCTTCAGGTAAGCAGCGCAGTTTCATTCAGGCGTGAATATCAATTCATTAAACATCCTACGCAAGACGGCTCTTATTTTAATCAGACGCGGAGTCCTGCGGCATTGTGAGATGTAATCACGGTTCATCTCTGGGGCTCTGATTATTGTATGACGTTGAAGGAGAGGCAGCGTCACATGGCTGAAGGTATTTACTGTGAATCGTCAAAGCTGGATATCCCGATCCAGCAAGTGGACGCGTAGTTGCGCTGGTTAATCGTGTCTTCGTCTCGCCTTTTGACATGTTCTCTCAGGTTTAATTAGTTTAAAGTATACTTTTCAATCAGATCCAGCAGCACAGAGTGCGCGAGTCAGTTACAGAGATTTTTTCAGCCTCACGATTTTCTGATTAAAGTCTTTCTGCCTAATTAACAAGATGTGCTGGTGTGTGAATGTGTTTGGACAGATTTAGCACATTTCTCTTGCTCTCTCTCTCTCTCTCTCTCTCTCTCTCTCTCTCTCTCTCTCTATTCCCTCTTCTACCCATGAGTGCTAGAAACCAATCAACTCACCAGGGGTCTTTTGTTAACCTTTCCAAATGAACAAAAAGCAAAACACTCTCATGCTTCGAACACGGTGAGCAATGTGCCCTATTTACATCAAAATATCTTAATCCACAAGGATCGTGTTTAGTGTTGGATGGCCTTTGTTAAGAACTGAGCTAACTTTGTGCATTCTGAGAGCTTCTCCCACAGTAAGTGCACCACTTAACCAAAGTACTCTGGTGCGGATGGCGGTCCTCACTGAACCCACTGTACTCAGCTAGTTCATATTTTTAGGACAGTTTATAATCCCAGCCAGTGTCATTCTGTAAATGTCTAAACTATATATTGTTATACATTATATTAGGGACATCCGGATCCAATCCAGTGTATCAGGATCAGGGCTGAACTCGGAATAATTTAATGGATTGGCTATCAGATATTTTAATCCCAATCCAGTTCTGATCCTTACTTCTAACCTTTAGAACTCTAAGCTAATTTTGCAGGTTATTTCATAGCCTGAAATTCTTTTATGTGCCAAAACATTAAAAACATTTATAGGAGACAGTAACACTTCCCATATTATTTTAGTTATGCTTTTTTATTATTTATTTGTTTATTTGTTTGTTTGCTTATAAAGGCTAAAAAAATCACATTATATCCCAGAAATCCTGTTGAAAATGTATCATCTAGAGTGTTTTTGAGCTGCACATTTTGAGCTGAGGAGGAATTTTGTGATTTGTAATGATTATAATAATAATTTGTAATGACTTATAATAATAGGTTCTTCAAAATAGTTGAAAGTGGAAATGGAAAATGTGCTAAAAAACACAATGTCCTTTGTGATTTAAGGATGTATCAATATTATCTTGTTGCAAAACTTTTATTCTGAATTTTGAGCTCTGTTTCAGCAAAAAAAAGAGAGCAAACATCCCCTCCCTTTTCTTTTTCATTATTTATTTATTTTTTTTCTCAGCTGGATTTCTCGCTGATAATTGAGTGGTCAGATCAGTTAGATCGGGTAAGTCTTGTAGTTTGTTATGTCGGTAGGTTAGTCTGATCCTGAGGTATGAACCCTATAAAAGCCATGTGACCACAAAATGTGGATCTTGGGTTCTAAGGGTTCATTCCAATCCAGTTCTGATCCTTTGTTTAATTCCAGTGTTCAGAACCCTTTCTGGTTTTATAAAGGCACCATTCAAAGACATTATTGTCTGTGTTGTCTTTTTGTTCCAACTGCCTGAGCAACTCTGTTACAACTCACTATCTATCTCACTGTCTATCTGTCTATCTGTCTATCTATTTTTAATCCTGGTCGTTTTTGTAACAAGTAGACATGGGGATTTCCTTACTAACTCATGGCCGTCACTCATTTATTTATTCTGGATGTCAAGAGCTCCGTAGGATGCAACGCTCTGGAACAAAAATCCCAGAATCAAAAACAGTTTTTTATTTTTTACAGTTTTTTAATTGTTTATTAAAAATAAAATGTGCAAATTAAATGATTGAGTTAACAAACAATATCATTATCAATTAAAAAGGTAACAGTAACTTCAATCTACTGTTGAAAATAATGGCAAGATAAAAAAAAAAAAAAAAAAAAGATTATCCTGTGATCTGATTGGACGCACTGATGGTCACCACTTAATAAAACAGAGGCTGGAATCTGTGGGCAGATTCCACTCTCCATCTCTTCCCAAAGGTTTCCATCTACCTCTTGGAATATTTATAAAATCTGCTTGACTTCACCCAACCCTCTCCTTGTGTCCATCTGGCTAACTCTCAGGTGGATCTATATTGGACTCATTGACATTATACTGGTCATGAAATATGAATGGCACTATCAAAGGTATTGCAAGGAGAAGGGCAGCATCTCTACAGGACCTCTACTCCTCGAGCTGATGCAGTGCATTAAACAGTAACAACCTCTCTGCACACCCAACTAACACACAGGCAGGCCCTGTAATGGCTGGAGATTGGTTTGCATATTTGATAATAAAGATCTCCAGAAACGAAAGACTAATAAAGAAATTCGACTGACAGTGAAATTAAGGCCCAAACCTAATATTTAAATTGAATGGAACAAGAATGACTGTTTCTTTTTTTCATTTTCAAAAGTAAAATGTTTAAAATATTAGTCACTTTGCGTGTTTAAGGTGGTCATGACTTCAGGCTCCTACAGATGGTGTTGCATGAGGATGATCGGGCTATAAATACCTGTAGTGTGGGACGAGATTCATAGATTGAACAGAGGTGGTGCAGTGCAGTAACTGTCCCGCTGAATGCTGCAAAATGGGTCACATTGATGTTAATGATTGGCTGAAATGAGTGATTGCATTTGGGCATGCCGATGCCATAGTGTGATGAAGGTAAGATGCTCATACAGGTCTACCAGCAGTGGCAAAAAATCCCAGTTTACAAGATATTCTCCCCAGAATTGTGTCCAGAAGAGAACACTGATGGACAGGGACTGCTCCCCTGTACTTACAAGTTACATAGGACAAAGAGCTTGGATTTGCTACTACTAGCAGAGTGCAGAGTGAACGCTTCGACCCAATTTCAGCTCCTTCCTTCACACTACGGCGTTTGGCCATCCAAATACAATCACTCCTTTCAGCCAACCAGTGGTAGAGAATAGAATCAGACATCTGAACTCTCTAAAAGCTACCTACCTAAGCTAACGGACAGTTATTACACCTAATGATTATAAATACACTGTCTGATGCCTGACTCACTGTTTTACCAGAGTTTAGAGACGAGTTTAGATCTGAAACATGCTTTTAAAATCACATATAAGAGTACAGGAGAGACACATGCGGAACGTTGTGAGGTGAAAAACACTCCCCACTATCACCATTAATATCCCATATGGACTTGTATAGGTTCACTGGTGGGTTCGTTTCCATTCACCACTGTAAAGAAATCACCTGAACCCGTAAAAGTTATGAAATTCTGAAACTCAGTGGAGATCTGCTTTCAGAGGCACAGGCAGTGCTGGCTGTTTGTTTATTTATTTATTTAGAGGAGAGTTTTGGGAGGCACTAAGTGAACCCAACTTCCGCGAAAAGCAGAAACCTGTAATGGCTTGCGGTTGATCACGTGACGTTGCTTCAGTCATTAACTGTGGCTGAGCACTTGATCAGGAGTAAGTGCTGCGGTGAAGAGCTTCTGGTCAGACCCTATTGATTTTCAACACACTGCACTTGTAAAGTGCTTTTGCTTTATATGTGATTCTGCACAGGAACTGCTACTGCCCAGCTTTACAGGCCTTTCATATCCCCCCACCAGGGCTGAAGCCTCCGTGCACAAGTGATTTAACTTAAAACCTGCGTGTGTAGGTCCAAATAAGTATTTTATGGAACATTAATTAAATTAATTTCATTTAATTTATTATTTTATGCAACATTAATTACCTTAATTAAAATGGTGAAGGAAGGGCAATGAAAAACTGTGAGTAATGATTTCTCTAAGTTTAATTTTGCAAAAATAAACCATTGAAAAGGTAAGAAAAAGCAAAGTAATCAAATGATGACGAGTAAATCTGTCTTTATTATGAGGCTGAGTCTGAAATGTAACAAATGCTGACTAATCAGACAGTTTTCTGATGCAGGAAAGCACCCTGTCAAATCGGAATCAAAGTGCAGTACTATACCCTACTTCATTCTAAAAACCTGAGATCTGCACTTTGTGGGCTGTTACGTGGTGCTTTAAACCTTCTCTGAGGTCTTCCTCTTCTCCTTCTGCCCGGCAGCTCCATCTCCAACATTCTTTGTCCAATATATCTACCATTCCTCCTCAACACATGTCCAAACCATCTCAACCTGGCCTAACCCGCCTTCCTCCTCGCCTCCTCGATGGTCATCCACCTACATTAGTCCAATTTCCACCAGCACCCTGCTGGTCAACAGCACCAGAGGTTGTTGTTAACCAGGGCCTCGGCTGATCTGGTATGGCAGTAATATTTGTGATCCGCATTATGGTTTCACCATTTATCCGAGCTTGGGACCGGGCCTGGAAGTGCACAAACTACACACCTCATGGCTGGTTTGGATAATACCAGTACATAAATACAAAAATAATGAAGGTTGTTCAGGTTGTTTTTCTAGGATATTTTGAGTTTGATGAAGTTATTATTATTATATATATCCTTTTCAATCTAATCATTAGAAATAATTCATAATTATTGCAGAAATTCTAAAATGCTCAGCTCAAAAACCCACTGATGATCAATTTCTAACAGGATTTCTGAGATATATTATAAACAAAAATGTTGGAACAAATACGTTTGATCAAAACATGGTCAAATTCAATGTCTGGTCAATTTCATGGATGTATTGGGCAGGGACATTGGGAAGGTGGGAAAAGGTGGACATGCATATATTTGCAAGGAAAAGGGATACCAGGGTTAAATGAATAGATTGCTTGGATTGCAGTCCCTCCCCCAGCCTGGCTGAATGTACAGAATGTCTGGACCTTACCATGGACAGGGCATGAGATTTGGTGCCATGTCCCTGCCTTTGGCCTGCACTTTCCTATTTCATCATTCATTTCTGCAAGAAATGAAGGCAATAAATTCAAATATGTTTGCTAATATCTTTAGCATTTTTAAACCTGACATCGTAAAAACCCACTAAATCTAATCTTCTATCGGGTTATACTAGTATTACCTGTGTCAGGTCATATTGATCCTATATAAGACCATTTAAGACCTTCTTGAGAAACTGTCAAGACATGACCTTAAGCTGGCTATCAGTGCTGTGTCATCAGACCTGCCATTCTGTGCTTCTGTCACTTTACAAACTTATCTGTCCTGAGGTTGCCAGATATTCAACCCCAGAATCGATATTCAATCATATGGCGATCCATTTTCATTCCTACTCTCATCGTTAAACTAACTAACATCTGAAGTGTGACCAGTTCCCAAAACTGTCGTACCTTTGAACAACATGTGGTCAGATGGTAGCAGATGTGTTTGGCCCGATGATCACATGTTCTCGTTGCTGAACGCCATCAAGTCCTAACAGCAATGCTACTCTATCTGGAATGTCTTCTGTGGCAGTAGAGGCAGTTACTCAGTTACAAAAGCAGGACAAACCTATTTCAATACCCTTGATTTCAGAAGAAACAAAGCATAAGCGGGTGTCCCAATACTTTTGTCCATCTCACACATTATATTTGCTACAATTAACTGATGGTAAACTTGATTTTAATAACATAATTAATCATATCAATGTTGAGAAATCTTTAAATATATACATTTATGACATCATTCATTATTACAAACATACAGATTACAGATGTATCCCATGGTTCAGGATTCAGCTTGACCATTTACGCTGTTAAATTGGGCAGTGTTCTTTTAACTGCTGTTACACATAGTACACTGACCATCAATGTCGGTCTTCATTTGACCATGTCCATCTGATTTTCCTCATGGCTGCTCTAATTATCATCATCATCAAATCAAACTTCTCTTGATTGTGATGAATATGTATGATTGGTCACTGCCTCGCAGGCCAGTCGTACATTTGGTCAACTTAGATTATCATCTATTTATACGTGACCTGGATGAACATCCAAAATCTGTCAAAATAATAACCAAATAAAAATAAAAAAGAGCACAACACAAAAAGATCAGAGTGGTTGGCGGGCTGCATGAGACCTTCCAAAGAAGAGGAGCTGTGTCTGTGGCTGAAGGAGCTACATTCAAACCATCTAACCAAACATCCGTTCCCCCGTCTGCTCTTACCATTGTCTGGAGAGGAAAACAACACAAGAACAATCTTACCCAGAAGAACAGTTTGGTAATGAAGCTCCAGTAATGTGGTCATGTCCGATAGCTAGTGACATCACGAGTGGGCAGGGACGTTCTGGTATTGGTATTACCTTCATAGAATGGAATGAGATGGCACTCTCGCCCCACATCACGCCCAGTATGATGCTGGCCGGTACAGGCATCTGTTAGCTGTTGTATCGGAGCTGCAGACCTTCTGCTTTCCTCTGGTGGCAGTTTGGAATTGTTCCCTCCTAGTGTCGGGAGCTTTGCACTTCCAAACTGGGATGAAAACATTGGGATAATATGAGAAAAAAAATGACCCAGAAATTCCAACATGTCTGCTTCACTGGATTCTCATATCCAAGTCACTTCTTGGGGCAAGGGTGTTCTGGTGTTAGTTAAACCTCCATAGACTGCTAAGAACATTTGCGTGTTTGGGTTAACAATTTAAAATTTAGGTCGGTAGCTATATGTTAGCTCTGTGTTCAAACTAAATATAACATTTGTAAACAGTGAGCAACATTTCACAGATTTATTTACAACATATGTATATGTAACATATTTGACAATATATATTTGACAACTATAACCGAAGGAGTTGTTAGGATTAGTAGTTCAGGTTTTTATGCCAAATGTGTACCGATGTTGTTTACATCGCACCTTTATTGGGGCAGAAAATAAAATACATTATGTTCTGCACATAAAATGTACTTATTTTTTTTTAGGAAATCTGTTGCTATTAAGTGTCAAATACATCTTCAGAGGTGAGCATGGTTCTGGATATTTGGGCTTAGCCTTGGGTGTTTAAAATGGAACCCTGGAGAACATGCCTTGCAGGGAAGAACTTGATTTGGAATAGAACCTCATTAAACTTTAGAAAGAACCTTCACACTCACACATCCTACACGAAAGTAGATGTTTAAAAAGCAATGTTCCAAAGAATGCTTTATTTTAAAGCGTGTAAAAGAAAGTATCGAACAGAGGATTCCAATTACGCCCCACAGAAAGTCAGTCTGCAGCTATTTTTATCCCCAATCAGTGTTATAAGTCCTCTGGAGGAAATCCAGGAGAAAGAAAATAGCAGGAATGCTGCTTTATTTAGAGTCACAAAGACAGAATGAAACAGCAGAGTTGAATTTATACTCTGGAACTCAAATAAAGTGGCAGATGGTTCATGTGAGAATCTTTAGCAGTTTGGCAAGCAGAGCTCTGCGAGTAGGGAGATTAATTGGAGTTTAATTGTGATATGTTTTATTTTTTACTCCTGCTGCATGTACAAATTACCATAATGATGTGTTTCTGTGTGTATGTGCTGAAATCCAGCCTGAGTGTACATTAAAGGTACAGGCTTTGAAACCAGCCTGACCTTCTTCTGCAGTTCACACAGAACGTAGACTACACAAGGTGGGTGTTTCCAATAAAGTGGCCAGTGAGTGGAAACACAAAATGGGTGTTTCTAATACAGTGGCCATGGATGAACCACAAGGTGGGTGTTTCCAATAAAGTGGCCAGTGAGTGGAAACACAATAGAATGAACAGGAGAGAATAGTTAAGATGTGGGAAACATCGAAGGGTGTTTCAGTTGTTTTCCTTCAGCCCCTCATGGCCGTATCCAGTCTTAATGTTTGCAGCAGCAGTAGTCTTCTGGATTAACTGCAAATTGGCTCACAGCAGACAATGTTATAAATAAATAAAGAGATAAAATAAACAGCTTCAGATGTTCTGCCTCACCACATTCTGCTTTATTATACAGATCAGTGTGATCCCGGCCTATAGGTTATGTAAAATCTTCCAGCCGTACAGACACGTGAGTGCTTAATAATCTTCTGCGAGACAGGTTCCCGTCCGAGAGCATTGAGGTGTTAAGGATTCCTGTCTGTCTCTCGTTCATGAAGTGAATTACACACTCATTTACGCCCAGACCAGAAACCATGATGGTGTCGCAGCCATCATTTAGGAGCTATAGGGGACTGAAAATAAATGTACGTCTATGGAAAACAGAGATAGGAAGACCAGGAAGTAATGGCTACAACATATCTTGCAGTGAGATTCATCATCCCTACATTTATTGGCCATTTTATTGGAATCACCGACCACGTAGGTATGTTTTATGGTTGCACAGTCAGTAAAATCATCTGCCTTCTGTTTGTAGAGATGATCAACCTTCCTTTGAACCTTTCCAATAAAATGGCCAGTGAGTGGAAGCTCAAGGTGGGTGTTTCTAATAAAGTGGCCAGTGAGTGGAAGCTCAAGGTGGGTGTTTCTAATAAAGTGGACAGTGAGTGGAAGCTCAAGGTGGGTGTTTCTAATAAAGTGGCCAGTGAGTGGAAGCTCAAGGCAGGTGTTTCTGATAAAGTGTCCAATGTGTGAACGCAAGGTTGCCTGTTTCCATTAAAGTGGCCAGTGAGTGGTGAATGCACCGAATGAACTATATATTGAGCATTTTAGACTCCAGTCTGTTTAGCGGGGGATAAGAGCATCTGCTAAATGCCGTAAATGGAAATGAATGAGGTGAGATTGATGAGTAAGAAAAGCAGCTCCAGCTCAGCAAAAACACGGCACTCGGTTCAAAGTGAGTCGCTGCAGCTTAAAAGTTGCAAGAGCAGCAGGATTCCTGTATGAATAATCAAAGCTTAAAAAAAGAAATCAGAGGAATCGGGACTGAAATGATTAGAGTTCGGTCTTAAATTAGAGTGTCTTTTAGCTGTGATTCCATTGCAGAACTTGTTTTAGAGCGGCAGAAAAAAGACAAACATGAAGTCAGAAGAAGGAGAAGTCAGAGTCGGGGAGCGAATGAAAGGCTGCAGCTTTGAGCTTAAAAAAAGTGATGACACTGAAAATAAACAAGGATAAGAAATAAGGTGCTTTACACAAGAATGAGGACAAGTATAAAACACTTTTGCAGACATCAGAGCTGTCAAAATATATAAGAATAACACTGGATGATTCATTTAGTGTGTTTGGGGGCTGATTAAGGTATTTCATTTGTTCAAAGTTAATTTATTATGACCTTTATTAGTAAATTACACAGAGATATGCTGTGTAAAAGTCATTAATAATTACATTAGTGATAATTATGCACAGTGTACACTTTGTGCTGTTTGGTCAGTCGTTATTGATTTGCAGAACTTGAGCACCTGAAATATCTACTATAAAGTATACAGTTCTAGTTTTAAAGTCGTTTTAAACTCTGCACTCAGCTGTTTCACTGAGACATTCAGTGCCTTGCGAAAGCATTTTTCATATTTTGCTTGCACAAAATATGACACAATAATTTCCTTTTACAGAATATTTCTAGAACTTCAAACATTTGATCATTTATTGTGAAACAACAAATAGTGAAACAGAAAACTTCAGTGTGCAGAACTACTCACCCCCTAAAGTCAATACTTTGTAGAACCCTCTTTTGCAATTACAGCTGCAAGTCGCTTTGGGTAAGTCTCTATGAGCTGCCACGTCCTGTCACTGGGATTGTTGCCCATCATTCAAGTCAGAACTGTTGCAGCGCCCTTAAGTTCGATGGTTTCCACTGGTCAACAACAAGTCTGACCCCAGATTCTCAATTGGATTAAGTTTTGAGCTTTGACTAAGCCATTCCAGTTCACTTACATGTTTCCCCTTAAACCACTTGGGTGTTACTTTAGCAGTATGCTTTGGGTCATTGTCCTGTTGGATGGTGAATCTTCATCCCAGGTTCAAATCACTGACAGACCAAAACAGGTTTTTGCTAAAAATTTGTCCCTGTATTCAGCACCATCCAACTTCCCCTCGTCTCAGACCAATTCCCCAGTCCCTGCTGCAGAAAACACCCCCACGGCATGAACCTGCCACCACCATGTTTCACTGGATGGTGTTTTAGGGGGGATTAGATGTCTGTGGCTTTTGCGCCAGAAATAGTCTCCCACGTGCATTTTGTCAAACTCAAAATGAGCCTTATTATTTTTGTCTGTATGTAAAGTTTTTTTTTTCCTGGCCACTCTTTCTTAAAGCCCCGATCTCTGGAGCATGTGGCTTGTTGTGTTCTTATAGATAGATACTCTGCTTGGATACTATGCAAATCCTTTAGGGTTACCATTGGTTTTTGTTTTGCCTCTCTGATTAATGTCCTCTTTGCCTGGAGAGTTTTGGTGGGCAGCCCTCTCTTGGCAGGTTTTTTGTGGTACTATGTTTTTTTTTTTCCATTTGATGATAATGGATTTGATGGTGCTCTGGGGGACCATCAGATATAACCCAACCTTGGCTTGCACTTCTCAACAACCTTGAGGATCGAGGATCTTCATGGTGTTGTTTGGTTGTGGTGGCTCTTGTCTCTTGCAGCCTCTGGGACCTTTCAGAAAAGGTGTGTATATCCTGACAGATCATGTGACATTAAGATTGCTCACAGGTGGACTTCATTTCACTACGCATGTGACCTCTGAAGGTAATTGGTTGTACCAGAACTAGTTAGGGGCCTCGTAGCAAAGGGAGTGAATAATATACACATGCCGATTTTCAGTTTGTTATTTCCAAATATTATATCAGGGACCTCCTGATCTGATCTAGTGTATCTGGATCTAGTTTGATTGAGGCAAAATTTAATAGATCAAGTATTGGCTATTTTAGAGGTATAACTTGTTTTATATTTATTTTTAGACCTATATAATAATGCTAGAGCTAATTATAGGACTCCTGTAGGAAGAATAGCTGATAAAATGTGTACAACGTGTAGAAACAAAGAGTTGGTCATAATATTCTGACTCATTTGAACCTGTAAACAATAAATAATCCTGGACGAATAAGTCCAATAGAAATGCTTTCAAATTAATGGGTTTTTTTTTGGTTTTTTTTTACATGATTTTCAACTCAGATTAAGTGCATTTTGCCTCTCCTGTAAAGTCATCATTTTGGAGATACATTTTTTTTTTTTTTTATTGGACAGCGACAATTTAAAAACAATTATTAGTGATCGTCAATCATAGATCTCCAATTATGTACTAATTAGTGTTATAATGAAATCCAGGCTTTAATTTCAACAGATCGTCAACAAAAACAAGACCTTAATAAACCCATAATTTATGTTCCTTAAAGCAAAGTGTTACCTGGACAGAAATCCAATTTGAATGATGTAAATTGTCTGTAAATGCTGAACTTGTCTTAAATGACCTATAAAATTAGGCCTAACTGTTTGTAACGAATCCATTATCGAGGCTGATACTTGAGCACAGCACAGCCAGTCCAGACAATACCACTATTAGAAGAAAACCACAGCTCAGAAACGTTTTGCAGTGCTGCTGAAGGTTTGTAGAATACAGTATATGTAGGTCAGTCCTTGATTGCTCTGAGTTTCAGGTGAAGGCACTGAGGGGTGTGTTTGAGGCGGGCAGTGATCAGTAGGCTGGTGTGTCTGAGCTCCTGAGTTCACAGCAGTGACACGATTGTGCACAGTACATAGATACTTATTTTAAAAAGGTAAAACCAACTGCCTAATAGGGCCCCATTGCACAGCCAAAACAGCTCCATCAAGACATGGACTCTGTAAGACCTCTGAAGGTGTCCTGTGATATCTGGCACCAAGTAATTAGCAGTAGATCCTTTCAGTCTAGAAGCATCAGTAAACCTTGGGTGCCCATGATCCTGGAAACATCCCACAAGATGCTCTGACCCAGTTATCTAGCCATCACTGAGTTTGATCAGCTTCATGAATTGACTGCCCATTGCTGTCCATACCTTCCCTGCTGAAAAATCCAGCTCAAGACCAGCTTCTGCTGGTCGCTGGTTTCAGATGATCTATGCTGGTCTTTGAAAACAAACCACATAGTGGAAAGCTACCTGGTTAACCAGTTTGTGACTTGCATAGTGTGAGCTGCATTTCATTTCTGTGGTCAACCAACTTGGTCAAGCTGGTCAGGCTGATCATGCGGGTCAACCAGCATTGTCAAGTGTAGTCATACTGGTTGTGTAGCTTGGTCAGATTGATGTTGCTTGTAGATCAATTAAGCCATTCAAACCAAAAGATGTATGCTGGTCAAGAATTTCATTGTGTTGATCCTGGGGTTTAATTTTTGTCAGTTTCACTTTCAGATACCAATCAGGTTGTTAAACGAGGATGGTGGTGATGAAAGAATATCAACATAAATCGTTATGGCTGTTTTTTGGTTCATAACTAATTTTGGTTCAGACTTGTGACTGGAAGGTCACTGGTTTGAATCCTGAACTGGCAGGACATGACTGAAGTGCCCTTGAGCAAAACACTGAATTCCCCAGCTGTTCCCCGGGTGCTGTGGATAGGGTTGCCCACCGCTCCGGACACGTGTGCTCACTGCCCCCTGGTGTGTGAAGTCACCAGTGTGTATGTGTGTATCACTGTTAATTCCTGTGTGTGCACAACACAGTGGGTTAAAAAAAGTATAATTACTATTACTACATCACCTAAACCAGTTGAGCAACCCAGTAGTCTTATTGGATGTATGTAAACACACTTTCTTTTGGTCTTTTGTGCAAATGGCAACCCTAAACTTAAACCTAATCCAAGTATTTACCTTAATATTGTTGAGAATCAGCAAACAGAGAGAGTCTACATCCGATCATCAAAATCTGACCAAGAAAATACACCACAAAAGATTTATACAGCAAAGAGCGTGATAAAATAAGATGACTGAATGATTATGTTCCATAAAACTGGATTAAACAGAGCCCCCTGCCAGAGCTGTAGTGGGTGTAGTGGGAGATGAGTGATCCAAAGGGGAGAAGGACGAACAATAATGTGGTCACATGACGAGAGAATTAATAATGAGGCCTGTGCTGAGATATACACTGAGACTACACTGTCCAAAAGTATACAGACACATTGTATAATGAATGACAGCAGTTTTAATTCTGGCGGGGTGGGTCTCACACACAGCTTGACCAACAGATCAATAGAACTGAATTCTCTGGAGCAGCCACATCAGCTTAAGGTGGACTTAGCATGGACTAGAGGGTTATAAACCCCCCCAGAATTGGGCTGTTATTGGTTCTTTGGAGCTCAGTACAATATCTTTGGAATGAGTTAGGGTAGGTTGGCAGAATTAATCATCCAACATCAGTAACTGACTTCATTGATACTCTTGTGTAACAACATGTAGCATGAAGCTTTTTCCGGATGGCTGTTACTGCAGAAAAAGGGGGCAAATTCCTATCTAATAGCCTTCATTTCAGAAGAAACACAAGGTGAGCAAGTGTCATTTTTTTTTTACTAAAGTTACGTAAAGAAACAGAATCCAAGTGTGACCAGTGACAGCATGTGAGCCTCGTTCGCTTCTATAATCCGCTTGACTCTGACCTATTTGTGCGTCATGGAGAAGCAGCCAACCTCTAATAATGAAAGTGGAAAATTAAGGATAATAATGGCATGATGAAACATAATATTATGACTAAATGCCCAATTAAATGTAAAAGAGGGTAATATATCATGCAGTTTGAGTTAATCAACCAGAGGATAGATCAAACGTTAATTATAGACGCATGATGCTCACCCAGTGACCATGATACTGAAATTAAACGGGTGCTGGGTGTGCACAAGGTGTAGCTATCCGAGTGAAAAATGTGGCATTAAAAAGTTGTTTCAAAGGTAAATCTAGATATCTTACACCTTTAAAAACACAACTAATATGTCCATGTGGAGTCTGTATGAGTACCTCAACCTTTGGGTTCCATGATAGTGGCACACATGGATGCCCACCAGAGTCCTTGAAGAGACCAGGAGGAGATAAACATGGGCTAATTGTTGGTTTCACTGAGAACAGTCCACCAACCAGAAATATCCAGTCAGAGCGTCCTGTGGGCAGTGTCCTGTGAGCACTGATGAAGGACTAGAGGACGACCGACCCAAACTGTGCAGAATCAGATGAGCTTCTGTCTCTGACTTTACATCTACAAGGTGGAGCAACTAGGTGGGAGTGTCTAATAGAGTGGACCGTGAGTGGACACAGTGTTTAAACACTACGGCAGCTCTGCTGTGCCTGATCCACTTGCAACACACTGCAGTGCTGAGAATGACCCACTGCCCTGTAGGGGTTCTGTGGGGTCCTGACCATTGAAGAACAGGGTGAAAGGAGAATGATAAAGTATGCATTGAAACAGATGAGTTTAGAGTCTGTAATTTAGAACTACAAAGTGCTCCTGCATGGTCAGAGGAGCTCATGAAATGGAAAGAGAGTGTAGAAACAAGAATGTGTGTAAATATGTTCAGCCTATCAAAAGTTCAGGAGCTGTCAACAAAACGAATAAGTTCAACTAGGCCATCATATGGTGTCTCTGTACTTTTGTCGCTCCGCTGATCTGTTGGCACATGATACTTCATTCTGTCTCACTGACCTCCGTTATAGATGTTCTTTTAATGGGCACATATGCCATCCGCCACTTATTCACCCATCTGAGTAGAATGTGCCAAAGATGAACACTGTGGTAGTGTATCTGCAGTTAAGCTGTGTTATACATACACTTACCTTGAGTGATTTTTAATGGACAGGCATCTGACCACAGTGTCCTTGATGTTCAGATGAGGTTGTTTCAAACTTAGGGGATGTTTATACTTGCAGTTTGGTTCATTTGGTCCAGAGCGAAGCAGAACATGGTGCAATGTTGCATTTCAGGCTTTGGGTACGCTACACCACTTAAAGTCACTGCAGATTATAGACTGATTATAGATCTGGTCATAGCCTCTCCTCGCTTTAATTAGCTCTTAAGAACAAGGTGCTACAAATGGTTCTTTCAGTGATGCCACAGAAGAACCACTTTTGGCTGAATGAACCATTTCCTGTGGCATCTGACTGCTCAAACAGTGCTCTCACAGTGTTAAGAGGATGGGGACCTGGTTCTATCACCCAGACTGGATGCACATCTGAGGTACCTCCCCGACGCCTCTGTTGTTTGGGTTACTGGAGAAGTGTTTAATATGAATACATGCATTAAAAGGCAAGCAGAAGATAAGCAGAATGAGCAGAACCCGTTTTTTTTTTCTTGATGGGAGGCCACATCTGGCTGGAACATGATTGAGTGCATATCTGGTTGGGACTAAAATGATCAGAGCACTGCTGAGTTTGGTCGGAAACAATAAATAATTCCACCTGTAATCTTTTCAGATGAGAAGGGAGAAAAGCACGGACACGGTCAATCACGGCGGAAATAAAATCAAAGAGTAGCTCATGTAAAGAGGAGATTATCCCAGGACACCATGCACATTTAATCCTGTCTGAATGGGGCTTTTAGCTGGTGTTTAGCTGGTGACTCTCTGGACAGTCACACAGGCAGGAATTATCCACAGTGGAATCGAGCTGGAAGCTCTGGGGACCATCAGACGTTACCAGTCCAGTCTGTTCCAGAAGTGCGTATTTTCTGCAATCAGTATGTGTTCGGTGCACAACCGGAGACAGCTGGTCAGAACCAGTTAATGGGAAGTCTGGCCACTTCCAATTCTATCCATTAACTAAAAATATGATTGCAAATGGCTAGAGGACACCTGCAAGCAAGTCCACAATGAATGGGGGCAAATTGTGCTAAATGGCCGAAAATGAAAAATTCACTGTTTCCATAATTTATGCAGGGGTGTCCAAAATTCTGGAAGGTAGTGTAAGGGCACGTATTATTGGCTGGTCCAAACAGTTCCCTAATGTCAGCCACTAGGGAGCAATACCTAGTTCCCCTCGTTTCGTTAGCTTATCGATGTGAGTAAATTGAGAATTCCTTGAAATATCCTCCAGTCAATTGGTTAAGGGAGAAAAGGGAATTGAGCAAGACCCTGAAGTGGCCGATATTGGACCAGTTGAAAATAGGGGACATGACACCAGTAGGCTGTATTACATTATATGTAACTGAAGGGTGTTTTCACACACTTAGTCTGGTTAAATTCAACTCGGGTTGGTTTTCACCTTTGGTGTGATTCATTTGGTCCGGTCACAGACGATCTCTGGAATGTCTCAGTTGTGGTGAGACTGTGATCAGTGATCAGGTTTGAGCTGCTATGTTGGTCAGATAATCACTACAGCTGTGAACAAATGCCAACTCTTCTGCTGCCCCATGTTAAACTGTACTTTAATCTGACCCGGCCCAGAGTGCAGCATCTTCCTTCATTAGCTTTCTTGCTCCACACCATACAAGTCTGATCAATAAGCAAAGAGAACTTTGTAAAATGGCTTGTTGTGATGCATTTTAGTGCACTTAGATTTTTCCTGGTGTGAAAATAATCCAAACCATCTGATTAACTGATTCGGACAAATGCAAACCCAGTGCAAGTGTGAAAATAGTGGTTAAAGTTTTTGGAGAGTTTACAGGTTGTGGAGATACTAACATTCCTGCTACTGGCTGATGAATAAAGTGGGAACCCTGATAGAAAGTCCTTCAGCTGAAGTTGATAAGCTTTCACAAATATGACAGCAGTGTTGACATCTGGGGTTTTGCTTCAGGGCTCCATATCAACCCATTCATTTTAGACTGAAATACTCTGTTCTAGTACTGAGACTATTTCCAGCCTGAGTTGGGAAATTTCTTGGAACTTTTGTGAGATACAGAACAGTCATAAGAACCACATCTGCTTGAGTGTACGGTTGAGAAGAACATACCCTGGACTATACATATGTTCACATTCTGCTTGCTCTTTGTTGCCCAATGGTTCTGGAAGACCATTTTTCAGTCTTAACTATTTGAAAGATGGAAGTGAAATAATTAAACACATCAAACTAAGGAAATGTCTTTTAACCATGTCTAAATGTCTAAAATTAGAATCAGCTAATGATTAGACCATCGTCTTTTTTAAACCTCCAACATCACTTTGGATTGCTCGATTGTTGAAGTGAGTGGGCTCACCATGCTGAGATCTTTGAGGCCTTGGAGATGTATATGAGTCTGGGAAGGGTATGAAACAGTCGTTCCACAAAATTATTTACAAGTGAAGAACCTTTGAACCAACCTGCCAGCATGGCCAGGTCAGACCATCCTAGCAAGTCCAGCCCAAGAGCAGACCGCAATATGTGTAAAGAAGCATCCAACAACCCTAAAATTTCATTTCTGGACCAATAGGCAGCTCTTGCCACTGATGTCAAAGTGTTGCATCTACCATCAAAAAGAGACCAAACAAGTTTCATGGGAGGTGTGCAAGAAGGACAACATTAGGGTAAGACTAATGTTTGCTAGAGAACATCTAGACCTTCAAATGCTTTGCTGCAGCAGGGCCTGGAGGTCTCTCCATCATAGAAGCCACTGTGAAATCTTCACCGTATCATGTGTTAAATATGTTTTTAAAAAAATCAAAAGTGACCGCATAGGACAGTGTTTGGGTCCACCTATTAGTGACCTCTGGTGTAGAGGACGGTTAACACAACTATGCAGCATCAGATGTTCTACAGTATCTACTTGCGCACCAGCAAAGCGGTATACCCTCCTGATAAATTGGGATTAGATGAAGAGCGTGTATTTCTTTAATTTTATGAAAACATTCCAGACTACAGCATTATCTGACATTTTTTTCAAGGCTATAATTGCAAAGAAAAATGCATTTTTATACCACTTGGACCACAACACTGGGCTGCCTGCACAGTAATGAAATGAATCTTAAGAGTTGAGCTGTTTTGCAACTCATTTTCATGCCATGGACATCTTTTCTACTGAAAATTACATTTCCCCTGTTTCTTTCTGCCTTTCTGGAATAAATTAAGCTTTTAATCATTCAGCAGCTATCTAACTATTTCTCTACAATAACTGTAACTGTATACACAAACTGTCACGTTGCAGAAATCATGTTTTCTGGGGTTCTTTTGAGGACATTATACTACCATAATGAAATTCAAATTCTGTATTTGATATTATAATCTCCACCCCGGGGCACTGTCTAAATGCCAGAGAGAATAAATAGTAATGTTCTTATGTGTGTGTGTGTGTGTGAGTGTGTGTGTGAGTGTGTGTGTGTGTGTGTGTGTGTGTGTGTGTGTGTGTGTGTGTTTCCGTAATGCACTTATGTATGTGCACATGGGTTTGTGTAGCTTGCGTACTTACGAGTACACGTTTGAATAGCAGGTCACATAAATTCACTCTCCTGGCCAGACCATAATTGACAAGATCAAGAAGGTTTGTTATTCATGAAAAGATGGATAGCAGATAACATTGAGGAGAATTCTAATCTTCCAGTGGGATTAACAAAGAGAGGAGCTGAGTCTCAAAAGATAAAATCACTGTTTTTTTTTTTTTTTTTTTTTTTTTTAAGATGTGAAGAGAAAGGGGATTGGTACGCCTCTAAGCTTCTACTTTGTTTGGGAACGCTATGAGGAACAGATAATTAAAGCTATCAAAATCTCTTCTACAAAGGATTTCCAATTGTTGGAAAAAAGAAAGGAAAATCAGACTCTTCCTATGAGATCTATCTCGATAGAGCAAGAGCACGATATGACAGTTCTAAAGAGATTAAACCGTACTCGTAGTTATAAAGAGATTAAGACTGGTTATAAGTAGATGAAATGGAAGTATGAGAAGGTAAAACAGCAGTACAGCAGAATAGGATCTGCCTCTACAACGATACATACAGGGACGATGAAGAGAACTCACTTCAGTGAGTGACATTGTTGTGATAGTGTTCAGGTTTATATATACAACAGTGACACATTCTGTAGTCTCCAGCGTCCTGCGAGCCCTGATGAAGGACTACAGGATGACCGACACAAACTGAGATGAGCTTCTGTCTCTGACTTTACATCTACAAGGTGGAGACACTCGGTAGGAGTGTCTAATAGAGTGGACAGTGAGTGGACACAGTGTTTAAACACCGAGTAACACATAATAGCTGTTCTGTGGTGGTGCAGTGGTGGTCCTGAGCATTGAAGATCAGGGTGAAAGGAGGAGAACAAAGTATGCAGAGAAGCAGATGAACTACAGTCTGTAATTATAGAACTACAAAGTGCTGCTGTGCGGTCAGAGGAGCTGTATAACTTTTTATAGTGGTGGTGAATGGAGTCAAATGTCACCATGACCACAACATAAATATAGCCATTCTATTTACAAACCAAGCAAAAGAAAACATGATCAATCTGACATCTACGAGCATGATCAATCTGACCAAGTTAGACATCCAGTTTGACCAAGCTTGACCATGCTGGTCAACCAGAATGACCTGCATTAGCGAGCTGGTTGTCCGGCATGACCAGTATGCCTAAGATGATCGACCAGTGGGACTAGCATAACTATGATGGCTGAACAGTGGAACCAGCTTCGCAAAGCTAGTCAACCAGAATGATGAGCATGAGAAACTACTTGACCGGCATGACCAGAAAGACCAAAACGGTCATCTCGAATGACCAGCAAGACCCAGCTGGTTAACCAGCATAATCAGTTTGACCAAGCTAGTTGACCAGGAAGACCAAGCCGGTTGAGCAGCATGACTAAGTTGGTCGAGCAGAGGGACTAGCATAATGCAGGTAGCTGACCAGCATGACCAGCATGACCAGCATGATCAAAAACACAATCAGATTTAATCTGATTAGAATTGGGCCACTTTTCCTGCTGTAATCATCTGCTTTTCCAGTCTTTGACAAATTGGAATTGAACAAAAGACTCAACCAGTGCATCAATTCCATGTGATAAATAAAGAAAACCTTCGGATGTAATAAAGAGGTGAAGGACCTTATTGATGACCTGATGACAGAGGACACCGTGTAGCACATTTCCGGTACACAATTACAATCACACATTTTAAAATTAGTTTAAAATCAGTTTTAAATGAGTTAAAATCGACTTGCATTTCTTCCAGTCCTTTCCGACTAGAGAATTTGGGAACTTATTGGTCTATAGATCAGCATGAGCTCGTCTAGTGCTTAAAAAAGTTCCACCCGTAAATATTTATAAAAATATATTTCACAAAGTAGGAAACAGTACATGGGTATCTTAGATTACAATACAGAGAGTAGATAATTAAACATACAAGTACATAAGCATTAAAGCACAGTAGAAAATATGATCTGCATGTAAGTCTATACTGTCCAGTCCTACTGAAAAAAAAACATACTGTATCAGTACAAACCCAGTTATGCACGCAGCTATAGTGCCATTCTTTGATCTCCATGTGCAAGAGCCAACGTGCATAGACAAAAAAAAAGGAGAAAAAAAAAATAAAAATAAAAAGCTCCTTAAAGAAAGCTAAGAATGTCAGCAGTGACTATGTACACGTCTCTCTTTTTTTTTTTTTCTAATATCATACAATGTAGCACATTACGGACGGTCTGTAGTGTATTCCTTTACTTTATGGGCTTGTTTACCAGTGGGTTATACATATATTTGTGGAAAAAAAAAATATTATAAAATAACCAAACGTTTCTGGGGTCAAATATAAACATGAACTAAATCCACTCAGCTATTGTGCTTGAAATGATCACTGGTAACACTGTATACAGTATATTAATATATACACACACAGCATCAATAAAATCTCCTCCAGAATCCTCTGCGGATCACAGCATAATTCACCACCTCAGTATTTTTCGGCATATCGTTCTGTTAGTTCTGATTTTAAGCAATCTGTTCTACCGGTGACAAATGCAGCAGTGAGACAAAGCAGAAAAGGAAGAAACTGAAATGACACAAATTTTTTTTTTTCTCTGTTTTTTTTTTTGTTTTGTTTTCTTTTCATACCTGCAGCACGAAAAAGGACAACTGGCAATGAGTATTTTCATATTTATATAAATAATACTACCATAATGAAGAAACACGAGTGATGTTGGGAAAAAAAGTGTAAATACAACCGTATTTAATGTTTGCTTCTGTAAAAAGAAGGCCTCGTCGTTTTCTACATCTCTTTTTTTGTCTTCGTCTCAGTCTTTCATAGGCTACTTCTCTCCGAGTGTGAACCACACTAATAGCATGAATACAAAGTGTTTTCGTATAAAGCGAAGCCACGAGGCTTGTCCAGGTTATTCGGTAAATCCGGCCACTCTGTATTAAATGGTATCTCATCTAGAACCTATTAAAGCCAATATAATGTACTTGTCTTTAAGCTCACCATATCGTTAATCGTACATACATTCAGCGAAGTAATGTAGACCATATATTGCTTCGTAGTTGATTCTGTAGGGTTGCTTTAATGTTCCTTGTGTTGAAGCGTTTCTTTACGGGTCTTTTTGGGAGTGGCGCCATTTTGAGGCCTCTGCAGTCCGTCCTCCACAAAGCCTGGTGTCCATGAAAGCACGTCCTCCACTGAGTCTCTTCAAGCGACTACCAAGAATCTACTCGTTTGATGCTTCTGGTGGTCACAGTGAACAACAAATACCCAAAATAACTGCTAGACACTCAATGACGGTAATCTAAAAATCACTCCACGAGAATTCATTGACCTCCTACTACAGACATTGTAAGTTCAGCCCGACGTTATTTATGACGTTGCACTTTTGATGTGGTATATGACTAATAAGCTATTGAGTCTTTCTAACAGTTCTTGAGGAAAAAAGCAAAAGGAGGCCTTGTGTCGTTTTTCAATCTGGCAACCCCCAGTCAGCGTGAAACACCAGTCATGTAGATAAAAGCAAAAAAGGGCCTGAGGGGTCCCAAGGTCAAGTTTCTTTGTCGCTCTCACCCACAGAGTAAAGCTCCCCCAGTCTTCTGAAGTGAGGCCCCCAATCTCTGAGGTAGTCATAGTTCTGGTCCGAGTCTGAAGATGCTGTCTCCAACGAGCTAAGAGAGCCAGCAACTGAGCCCCGCCCCTCATAGCCGTAAATTTGGATGGAGTCGTATGGGGGCGCTGTGGGGTCGTTGTCCGCCTCATGCAGGCGAACGTTGATAAACTCGTCCACGTCCACACCATTGGGGCCCGAGTGGTGGCCCTGTCTGGGCATGAACTGCAGATCAGGTTTGATGTCCTTGCGTGGCAGGAAGCCGTTGATGCCGTCCGGGTTCTGCAGTGTGGCGATGTCGAAGGCCTCCGTGTCCTCCTCCCCTCCACCCTCGTCATCGTAGCGGATGATGTTCTCCCGGACATCCTCATCGTCTTTGATGATCAACGGCTCGTTTTTGTGCCTCCGGAGTGTCACAAACAGCACCACAATGACTGAGGACGGCAAAACAAACCACATTACACACTGAGATAACAGAATTTGGAGATTGTACACTTACTGGAATTTTATTGGAAACACCTACATGGTCATGTGAAAAATTTGGGACACGTCATGTCTTTTAAACATAACTAATAATAATAATAATAATAATAATAATAATAATAATAATAATAATAATAATAATAATAATAATAAAACATTTTATTGAAGAAAGGTCTTTTAGAAGTCACACTCACTAAAATGCCTAAAATTAGAATCAAGTGTAGCACATCAGTTGCACATACCACTGTTGAGAGACTTGGAGGTGGGTGTCTTATTTAAACTTCTGACATTGGTTTGGTTTGCACTTGATTGTTGAACTGAGTGTTTTGAGATGCTCTTGGGCTGAACTTGCCTTCTGGGCTTCTTGACATTGAATTGCCAATTTATGGGACCAGCTGGGACAACAGCTTTGGAAACCTACAAGTGTTTAGGACCTACAGGCCCAGTGTCACATCTGTATGCCTCCATGCCTGTATCTCATCTTGTATCCAGGCATGGAGGCCCAACAGGGCACTAGTTTCCCCCAAAAAACTAATATGGAAATCATGTATGTTTACTATCATTACATTTATACATATAAAGCTTCATTCCATTCCAACAACTCTTTCTTTTTTCAATGATTGTGCATCATATGATGATTAATCAGGCAAAGCTGAAGGGGCATACCCAGCAATAGGAGAATGCAGGCCAGGATGGCAATCAGCGCACCCATGCTGAGGCCGATGGGCAGGACGAAAGCCTCAACGTTGCAGGACTGGACGGTGCCATCTCGGCTGCAGCCGCACACCCGGATGGTCAAAGTGTTGGTGCTGCTCATGGGGGGGTCTCCATCATCGGTCACTACGATGGGCAGGAAATACATCTCCTGCTTCTGGCGCCGGAAGTAATCATGCTTTGTGAGAATACTGATGGAATTATCTAGAGGGAAATAAAACAACACTGAGATCAGATTTTCTACACAACCCTCTGGTTGTTATAACAGCCGCTACTTTGCATTTGATGCTGAAACTCGTGAGATCACCAGACATGTTGAATGATTCGTCCACCACACTGCGTTGGGTACGGTGATCTCTGCTGAGTTCTATTGTTCTCTTTATTGCAACTAGTTATTTAAATAAGACAATTTCTCAAAATGAGAAATCAGTTCCAGAAATCAATAAAACAAATATATAAATGGCTCATATTGAGAAATGTTTTATAAAGTGAATTTAAGACATTTAACTCAGTTTCTCAGTTATGTGCTCATAACTCTTATTATGTAAGGATGTACCGATCAAGTTGTTTAGTTTTTTAGTTTTTTTTTTGCCCCCTTTCTGGTCTGAGTGCCTGACTGTGGCTAAATCCTATTTAATCTTGTGTTTGTATAAATAATACAGTATATTTCTCTTTGCTCAAGTACAATCAAACTGTAGTCTTGGAAAAAGCAGAAAACAGAAAAATGTCACCAATGACCACAAATATTACATTATGGGTTCATTCTCCACTGTAAATTACATTTACATTTACATTTACATTTATGGCAGTTAGCAGACGCCCCTTATGCAGAGCGACTTACAAAAGAGTCTTCAGTCTGCGTTTGAAGACAGTGAGGGACTCAGCTGTTCGGACTCCCAGGGGAAGTTCGTTCCACCATTTTGGTGCCAGAACAGAAAAGAGTCTGCACGCATGTTTTCCTGGCGTTTTGAGGGATGGTGGGTCAAGCCGAGCTGTACTTGAAGCTCGAAGGGCTCAATAGTTTTGTTGCCTTCTGAGAAACTCAACACTGATGAATTCATAACCATAACCACAGTGCTTGGAGGTGCTGCAGGACCCGTTGAGACTCCCAACACTCCTCATGGAAGTCCCATTTTGTTTACATTAACAGAGATGAAATATCACATTTAGAGAAAACAATGCAAATGTTTGTGTAATTTCATCTAAATTCTATAGGAGACTTAAATCTAAAACAGGCAGGTTTTGAATTAAGTTGTAGACTTTCAAATCAAATCCATTTCATTTGTAAAGCATTTTTTATGACTTTTTACAAGGAGGGACATTCTCCTCTGGTCAAACTACTCATACATTATTGATAAGGGGACGCCGGACCAGCATGTCTGCTGTGGAGATCAGGTGCATTGGAGTGATGATGATGATGGTTTGATGGTGGACATAATAATAACAGTAGCAGATAAATAGGGTCCGTGAACATGTCTACTTCTACATCTACTACTAAGTTCTATTCTATTCTACTTGGTTATGGCAGATGGGCAACCTTAAAAATGTCTTGGTGAATGGACCAATAGAAATGCTCCAAAATGACTTGGAATACAAGTGCTTTGACACTGACCTCCAGCTAAGCTGTCATTTTTAAGACACAAAGTTTTTGCCTGAAATGATTCTTGGTAAACTCTTGCTCATAAAACTCAGTCCTTGTGTTCTCAGTCCTTGTGGAAATGTCACTGAGGTGGAGAGAAAAGAGTGGACAGAAGTGCCATCCTTCACTGATGGCTCTTCTGAGAATCTTCGTCTTCATTATCTAGTCCTTCATCACCTCTTTCTTTCCTGTTTTTTTTTTATACTTTAAAACTCCCTGAAGATTCTCGTCTGCAGCAGAAATGTGTTTCTAATCGTCTCCGGCGTTCTGGGTTTTCTCTGTCTGGGGCGAGCGAGAGAGAAAACAGTGGGGGGAAAAAAGGAGAAGAGAGGTTGAGGAGGAATGCTGCGAGGCGGCGTAAACACTGAGATAATGCCGCAATGAGTAGAATAAATGAGTTATGGAAATGACTTTTTCATCACATGAAAGGCTGTCTTAGGAGCAGAGAGGTTTTATTTCTTCTATTTATGACGGTGAGCGCCGTCACCTTTGTGCTACAAATGAAAGCGAGGGGCAGCTGGTTTTCCGCAGCACCTCTCTGCTAAAACGGATGTGATGGAGATTTAATTTAAGTTAATAAACATGCTAATGAAAAAATATAAATGCGACTTTATTTTTTTTGTCTCCCTAAGATCACAAAGCAATTATTTGCAAATGCAGCGAGCTGCTTTATCATTCTAATTACACTAACACTGTTTTTTTTCCCTCCATTGTGTGCAATAACCAGTGGAGGAAGAAAATTGTCCATCATACTAATTTGTCTTAGTTTATCAGAAGATTTTGACAGATATGCTGCTACCTTCCAGCTCAGACTGCAAAGCTTGGGAATATTCAAGAGGTATTACTACTTAAATGATACTCAGGATGTGCTTCGCTTGTAAGCTAGTCAGGGGTTGAATTTGTACTTTAACCTTTATTTTGTTATCGTGATTAATTTAACCACAATATATAACAATGTTATTTAACAACGGACACACAATCCTTTGCATTTATCTCAATTAATTAATAAAAATGTTCATTATGATTTATGATTAATAAAGCTTTGTTAATAATACACTCTTCTGCAAAAATGGTTACTTATCCACAGTACTTGGTTTAGGCTAGACACGCATTTGCTGGTTGGCCGTGCATTCGTGCAAAGAACCGTCTGTGCTGTGAACATAGTGGTTCATATACGTGCCTACGTTCTACATGTTACTGGAGGCTTCCACTAGAGAACAGGTCAGAGAACACTGACCAGGTTTCCACATCGACTGATCTCTTCGGCTTTCATTACAATGTTTTTCGGAATTTGGATGCTGATGAGTGCCTGCACTGCCCTTTGCGTCGTGTACTGCACCTTGTGAACAGGTTACGTTCATTCTTGAGGACATGTCCAACTGGAATGTCAAACAGATGATAAAACTGAAGTCTCTCAGTAATGCAGTGGTAAATGGAACTTCCATATTTGCTGTTTTTAGAAGAGTTTTAGAAGAGTGCTCTAGTTTTCTAGTTTAGGTTACTCTACACACTTCGGGTCACAGTATGCCCTGCTGTAAGCATTGGGTTTCAGGGCATTGTGGGAAAAAAAATGCCTCCAAAACATTGCACCATGTTGTCTCACTTCCTCTAAAAGCACCCTGGCTCTCGCTTTCGGCCTGCCCAGAATCTCTAACCGCTGCCGGTAGCGTTATCGTCCCAAACAAAGCAACAAAACGTCTCAGGCTGCTCCAGAGGGATTCGTCCTCGCCTGCTGGGAGCAGGTGGGAATCATCACCACCATCATCCAGACACTGTTTACGCCTCTACAGATCCACAGCGTGGCTGCAGGGAGTTACTTAACTGAATCTTCTGGGTGGAAAATCATGCAATTAACTGTTACTAACCAGATGAGCAGATTTGATGGCATACAGTGTTTACTGTACAAGCGGAAAACATGAGGGATGATGTGAAGACTGAGGGGATTAGATTTAATGCATGGATAGTTAATAAACTGGTATGTACACTTTTGTAAAGACCCCTGTTTGCTGTGTGAGCGTCCAGAATCCAGAAATAATATAATAGCAATAATATCAATAGATTTACGTTGTGCTTCTACTTTAAACTTATATATACAAAAAAAAAAAAAAAAAAAAAATATATATATATATATATATATATATATATATATATATTACTGTAAGTAGATGTTTATATAAAGATTATACTAAGAAATATTAATATTATCTACAATTTCATATGAATTTCATGACATGAAATGTTAGATGTCATAAGGGATTCAGACACAGTGGTGCTGCTGGAGTTTTTGAACGCCTCAGTGTCACTGGTGGACCAACAGCCAACAGCATTTTGTGGGCAGTGTCCTGTGAGCACCGATGAAGGTCTAGACACAACACACACTAACGCCATGTCACTGTCACTGCAGGGCTGAGAATGACCCACCAGCCTCACAATGCCTGCTCCATGGTGGTCCTGGCCGTTGAACATCAGGGAGAAAGGAGTATGGAGATAATAGAGTATGCACTGAAACAGATGTTCTACAGAGTGCTCCTGTATGATCAGGGGAGCTGAACTCCTGTCCTGTCAAAAACCTTGTATCTCCATTTTTGATTTTGAAATAATGTGGTTGTGGCTAAATGCGAGTCTTTCCACTGTGTGAAATCTTCCTGACGAATGGATCCGTTTCCTTGTGTAATGCTCCCATTTTAGATTTATGACAGACGCGGTATGGACTGTAGCTGAACTTTTAACAGTATTGACATACGACATCACACTCTTAAGTGAGGAAATACAGTTTGCCATGATATGTGACTTTAAACACACACACAAACAGACACAAGCGCACACATTGGGACTCAGAGTAAAAGAGTAAAGCCAGCAGAGTGCACTGAATGCCTCAGGCTGCCCATCAAAAGCTGCTGACCTCACTGAGCTCTGGGATAAAACAGCCATCTTTAGCTTCACCATGAACAAACTGACTCACTGCACAGCGCTCCTTCTCTGGGTCTCTATGTCTCTCTCTCTCTGCCGAGAATCAAACAGGTCGTCATCAGAGATGCTCTGTCTGTTTCCAGCCTCTGCTGCTTTATCTGGGGCAAAATCAGGAGCTATTCACAGCCTCGTAGGAAGAGATTTACTCAGTGTAGCAGTGTGTGTGTGTGTGTGTGTGTGTGTGTGTGTGTTTTCTCTTGTGACAGCAATTAGTTTCTACTGTCCTCTTTTCTCCACAATAATAACTGCAGCAAAGACTGTGTAATTATTGGAGCAAGTTGTAATTACAGTTTTATGTGCTATCTAATCGTTACTTTTGGCCTCACCTCATAGAGAACAGCCATGCGTACTCAGAGTAGGGATGTCCCCTTCAAGGTTTTTTAGCTTCTGAATTGAGTGCCTTACCATTTAGAACCCTAGGCCAATTTTGCAGGATGTTTTTATAGTTTGATATACTTTTATTCACTGATAAATTGTCTTCATTTGAGATGTAAAAATGAACAGAATTTAAATATCTGTATGAATCTGATCACGTTTAAATCCAGAATTCCTTTGCACCTACTTTTTTCGCTTATATGAAGGAAGTGTACAATATAAAGTTGTTCGTACTTGGCAGTATTCCAAATTAAAAATCAATTCATATCAAAACAGAATTTATCTGTATTGGGTTTTTACAGCTGATGCTGTCACAGAGCAACCTTACAGAAATCAAGGATAAAAAGGTAACAACACATAAACAAAGGAAAAGGTGAGCAAGCCAAAGGCTGAAAGACAAGGAAAAATTCACCAAACAATCAAAATAAACAATCACAATGGAATGTATTATTTGTGTCATTAATGTATGTATGTTGTCAGTATTATCCTCAGTCTTAGGACTCAGGACTTTTATTCTGAAATCTGAACAAAGAAAGAATGAAAACAACCCCTTTCTACTCAATTCCCTCTATAATCCAATATCTGGGTCAGTGACGGCATCAGCCCCACGCCCTCTCACTCATCAGTCAGAGTCTGTATGCAGGTTGATCATGTAGCATGGAGGTGATATAAATAAACATGTACAGCTGAAGAAATAAATGTCTTTTAAACATCAATTTAAAAAAAATATGAATAGAAATGCAATTTTCACCTTATGCCCTAACTGATATATATATATATATATATATATATATATATATATATATATATATATATATATATATATATATTTATATATATATAGTTCTTTATTTATTTATTTATTTTATTTTATTTATTTATTTTTGTGGTTTCTATACCGCAGCACTTCCTGCTCTTTGTCAGGTGTTCTCTGGCAAACTTAGTCCAGGTTTCCTCATACCTCCATAATCTTCTAGCATCTTGTGGTTGGAAGTTCTTTTAAAATGTTCTTCCCCTTGAAATTATTTCCTCACAGTGAAATGGCTGATTTCTAATTGTTCTGAGATCTTTTTAAATCCCTTCCCAGACTCATCTGCATCTGTATAACTGAAGGTCTCTCAAAGCTTTGTCAAGCGCACCAAGGTGATACCACTGCCTTCAACAATCAAAAGAGCAAACCAAACTAATATCTGAGTTTTAAATAAGACAGCCTCCTCCAAACTCCTCTCTAATGATGATCTGCTGCACCTGATTCTAATTTTAGGCATTTTCAGTAGTAATAAATGTAGGGTTGTCTTAACGCTTTCCTCACATTTAACAAATGATGTTTAAAAGACATTTCTTCACTTTCTGGGTGTAGTTATATCACTGCCATCTCTCAATATATTTAAAATGTCCAATGTCCATATGTTTAAATATGTTAAAGGCATGGACTGCTATTCAAATAACAACTTAAACACCCACTCAATGCATTTTTAACCTTTAAAGGGACAAACAGCTGTGAGAATTCCACTAGAAAGCCTTTAGTGTTCAAGATATTTGATATTTTTCATTTAATTTGATGTTCAGTGCGCCAGAGCCTTCAATGGACAGCCCTATTCAAGACTACCACCTTCACAAAAAAATGCAGCAATCACAGCTGCCACACCTGACAACTTCTCAATCAGCAGAGCACAGAAGTGTGAGCTATCAGGCCACACACTCACAGACTGTCCCGAAAATTGCCTCGTCATTCTCTCTCCTCTTCTCTCCCTTTATGTCAGTAACATCACACCATGCCTCGTTTACAGGCCCCCGTTTCTAATTAAATGCCTTCAGCCTCCTGACATTCATCTCGCTCTACCATAACAGACAGATGGGACCAGATCACTAAGCTCTGGGAAAACATGGCACCACCTCAGGGTTTACGATGTAGAGGATGCGGGTGGGAGGGGGCATGTGCTGTGCAAAAGCTGACCCATCCAGCTCACTAAACCTAGCTGTGATGTTTGTAAAACAATTTAGGGCCATCTGCTGCTCCGTCACTGCTCCTCGGAAGTCACCCTACATTGGGCTGGAACTGTAAAGCCTCTGGAAGGAGCCTGGATCCCGTTCATTTCTTTCTTTCAAAATGCTGGGAGTAAGAAATAGCTGATCTCTGAGCAATTGTGCATCCTGTTAACTTGTGGGTACATAATTTACCACAATCTCCTTCCAACACATTAAAATGCCTCCCAACCCTGTCAGATACAAGTAAACTCTCTCTCTTTTTCTCTCTCTCTCTCTCTCTCTCTCTCTCTCTCTCTCTCTCTTTCTCTCTCTCTCTCTCTCTCTCTCTCTCTCTCTAATGACGGCAATCTCACAGTAAAATGAAGTAAGGCAACAGAGGTAGGTAGATCACAGGTGAGGTTTGATGGCATACATGGAATAAGATATGGTTTGATGGGATCAATGAAGTACAGGTTGGGTTTAATGGGAAGCATGTGGAGTAGGGGTGGGGTTTGTTAGGGAGTTTGTGGAGTAGGATTTCATAGGGATTATCTGGAGAAAGGGTGGGGTTTCACAGTGGTATGTGGAGCAGGGTTGTGGTTTGAAAGAAGGAGCATGTGGAGAAGGGTTGCGGCTTGATAGGGAGTATGTGGAGCAGGAGTGGGGTTTGATAAAGGGGTATATTGGAGTGATGGGGGAGTTCAATTAGGGTATGTGGACTAGTGGTTGGAGTTTGATGGAGGTATGCAGAGTAGGGTTGGGGATTGATAGGGTGTGTGTGAAGTAGGAGAGAGTTTTAATAGTGGTATGTGGAGTTAGGGTGAGGTTTGATTGGGTAGGTATAATGGGGTGGGGTTTAATAGTGGTATGTGGAGTAAGTGTAGAGATTGATAGAAGGGTAAGTAGATGAGTGGTTGGGGTTTGATGGGGTGTGTGTGTGTGTGTGGAGTAGGAGTGAGTTTTGATTGTGGTATTTGGATAATGGGTGTGGTTTAATAGTGGTATGTAGATTAAGGGTAGAGATTGATAGGGTAGGTGGAGTAGGGGTGGGGTTTCAGACTGGTATCTCCCAGTGGGGGTGAGGTCTTCTCCAGAGAATTTAAGCTGTCCTCTTAACTATGAAGCTGTCTTACCCATGTTATTCTTGATGGTGAAGTTGGGGTTGGTGGGTGTGTCAGTCTATGATGGAAGGTGTGTCCTTGGGCAGGGGTTGTCTCTTTATCCACAGGCGCTGATGGTCTCGATCACCTGTGGGTTTAGAGAGTCCTGAGATGAAGCTTGTGTGGACACACTGAGGGCCTAAACTCATCTATTACTTCACTTTCTGCCATCATGAAGAGGAAGCTCGAGCGTGACAGCGGCCCACATAGGATGAAAAATTTGTCCCATTCACTCATGAAATTAGAGACCTTTATCCATGGGGTGCTGTCTTTCACACCACACTCTTGTGCTACAGCTCCATCTATATATCTGCCAGGCCAGTTCAGGACAAGCTGTTTTTCTTCATGATCGACTGCTTGTTCAAAAGTAGGACCCTGCCACTGTGCTGATTCATTTCCCCTCACAGACATGGAGAAAAAGTGAGGGGGCGAGCGAACGACTGGCACAAAAAAACACAATATCCTCACAAGTGGAGGCCAAGAGGTACTTTACTGCAATTGTGTCCTGAAGCTCATAAAACAGAAATCCAGTTTCTCAATTGTGGGATATTTAATAAGATATATATAAGTTTTGGGAGCTGGTGCTGATTTGGCTGGAATCTCCATACAGTTTGTCAGCAGATAGCATCGTGAGTGCTCCAAAATCTCCCTGTAGACTGGACTTGTAGATAACACCAGCAGATGACATGGTGCCTAAACCATGTCTGGACTACCACAGAAACCTCCCACTGGACTTCAGACACCTTGGATTCTGCACCTCTCCCTGTTCCTCCAGACTTCAGGAGCTTGAGCACAAGAGACTGATGATTTGCAACATTTCAGCTGAAAGGGGACTTTGGAGCTCTGAGCACCAGTCAGTTCTTCTTCTCCTTAGCCAAAGTAAGACATTTCTGATGCTGTCTCTGCTTCGGGAGGAGCTTGATATTAGGAATGCTGCAGTTTGGAGACGCTTTCACAGAACATCTGTGTGAGAGGGCACTTGATGCTTATTGGGGCAGCCATGGCCTGGTGATTGGAGAACTAGCCTTGTCAATGGAAGGTTTCCAGTTCAATTCCTTTAACTGGCAGGACATGGATGAAGTGCCCTTGAGCAAAGTACCGTGTTCCCTGTGTACCATGGATCGGGCTGCCCACCGCTCTGGGCATGTGTGCTCACTGCCCCTAGTATGCATTGTTTGACTAGATTTATATGTTGAAACCAGTAGACAGGGCTAATAAGGTTTGAAAAACAACGCTTTACAACACATACCTGTCAGGTTTGCCGTTCTCCTGGAGAGCTCTTCATTGATGGGAACTCCAGAGCGCGTTGTCATTTATGTCCAAAACTCTGATGGCCACTATAGCTCTGGAAATTTGGCTGTGGTTACCTAACAGAAACAAACGCACAGAGCAGGCACCGGTGGTGCAGGACGGCCACACAGGGTGGGCTGCTGGATTAGGTAAATTACAATGGCCCAGTTATTCTCTTTTTCTTTCAGTGTCTCTCCTCTCTCTTTTATTCTTGTCCTGGGTTGATGGAGACAGATGAGACACCATATCCATCTATGAGTAAACCTTATCAAGTATGCAAAGAGGAATGACAATGTGGAACATATCTATCATAATTGTGGTGCTTTTAAAATCCCCTGCACACACACACACACACACACACACACACACACACACACACACACACACACACACACATACACATGTTTTATACATAAGGTTAAGATGAATATTTATGAAACGGTGGCAGCTAAAGACTAAGACGAAAATAAAAGGCACTTTAATTAGATTAGCTTTTTATTGGAATTATTCATCGTCACTAATTTACAGTCCCTTTTGAGGACCCTGTAAATGATTGTATTTAATCAGAGTCACAGACGCTGACTTTTATAAGTGCTCCCTTCATTTGGCACTTTGGGTAACCTTTGGCACCTCCTCTGCCTACAGCGGCACAAATACTACCCTTGCCTCAGCGAGAGTAACAAGACAATGCAACTTTATACGTCCAGCTCCATCACAGAGGACTGTCTAGTGGAATAGCTGCAGATGAAGTCGAGGAGACTATAAAGGTGATGTCCTGCACTGATTAAGCTCTGAATTTCTGTGAAACAGAGAGTCAGTGCGACAGAGAAGACTCTCCGTGAGAGACAAGGACTATAAAACACTAAACATGAATAGTTGCACTGGTTCTTACTTTTGACATCATACGAATCAGTTGTTCTTCACACTGTACACGAAGTTCACCAATAGAAAATCTCCAAATTCACCCGAAAGTATATTTTTACACTGATTTCTGCAGCTGCCATTAACAACCCTTTTTCTGTTGATTAATATGCAAGGTATTTTATTGATTAGTCAGCTCATTTAAGCGACTAATCAATGCATTTCATTTTTATTTCCTATTCCATTCATGTCATCATATGATGCAGCACAGCACACAGACTGAAGAGCAGAAATGTAAGTGTAAATTGGTAACTACGGCTAAACCAACATTACAGAGGGCATTTTTACAGTCAGTGTTCAAGATTCTATTTAAAGGTTTACTGATCTCAGTTATTAAACCTGCTCTTTCTGTATTTATGGTGTTCCCTTCTTATAGAATGAGCTTAAAATCACAGTAGAAATACAATATGTCATTATGGTAACATCCCATCAAGCCTGAAGGCCAGAGACCACCGATCAAACACCAGTGACAGTTAGGGGGAGACTGGATGTAATAAATGAAATGGAATCGTTCATATCTACACAGTGTTGGGAGGGTGAAGGGTTAAGCGATGGCATTATAGTAATTGTAGTTTAGCTGTAGTTGGGTGGAGCTGTTCATTTTTTTTTTCTTTTAATTTTGGATATTTGTTTTGGATATTGGATGTTTGGTTGTTTGTTTGTTTGTTTGTTTGTTTGTTTTATTTATTTGCATTTTTTCGCCCCTACTAATTTAGATGTGCCAATTACCCATCCCCCTAAGTAGCCTCCCACGGCCCATGCCACACTCTGGGGCACATTTTCCCTCCAGTGTGTGACAATAGCCTACCGCCTCTTTTTGAACTGCCGCCATTTGTATCGTTGCCGGGCAGCCATCGCGCTGGAGGAGAACGCCGGATCCCTGAATCTGACACAATGGATGGCAGACGCCTGTGTCCACCAGCAGCACTTGTGAGATGTGGGAGGAGCGCCATCTACCCACACCCCCGAGGAGAGCAAGCCAATTTCTCTCCTCGGGTTAGTTTATTTCTGGATGAAGTAGAAACGCATTGCCTTATTTTAGTAGAAGGCAGTCGGCCAAACTACAGTTTAACTACTGGCGTCAGAACAATGCTGGAATTGATGTTTTGCTTAGTGGTTGGTTTCCCTGTAGGTGCTGCATCACAATGGTGCTCCAGTGGTCTGCCATTAAAACACAATATTCAAATCCCCTTTATATTTTGTGGCGAATTCAAGCAATCCCATATTCTCTTCGCTTTGGGTGTTTGGAAACATTCATGAGTGAATCCGGGACCTCATGCATGCAGGAATTACATACTGGTATTAAGGAAAGCATTTATTATTTACACTGAAGTGTTCTAGAAATGTATTACAATTTTATTAAATTATCATTTTAAAAAGATCTCATCGTAAAATCTTACGGTTGATGTATTTTCAGTGTTGATGCCATCAATTACGTTGACCAATCCCCTTAGCAGCTCTACTGAATTTCTAATGAAAGTTATCAGGTTCCTGTAAAATATGTTTTGAAAGATTCAAAGGTACCATTGAGAGCACAAGGTAGGTGTTTCTAATAAAGTGGCCCAGTGGGTAGAAGCACAAGGGAAGGTGTTTCTAATAAAGTGGCCAGTGGGTAGAAGCACAAGGTAGGTGTTTCTAATAAAGTGGCCAGTGGGTAGAAGCACAAGGAAGGTGTTTCTAATAAAGTGGCCAGTGCGAGAGAGTTGAAGACGAGGGGATTTATTTATGCAGTTAAAGGTCAGAGACGATTCCTTCCCACTGAGTCTTGCTCGTTAGGGGTCTATATAAACATCATTAACATGGATTTGCTCGATTATGAGAACTATATCTATTATAGAGTTGTTAGGACTGTACAGAGCAGACCGAGCAGCTATATGAGAACCACAGAGCTGTAAACGAAGTTACCCAAAGTGTTTACTCCTCTGTGGCCAAGTAGGAGGAACAAAGACGTTCTTAGTCTAACCATCAGATGTCACAACAGTTTTCGCCCCCAAACAGTCATTATTATTACTTGAGTTGTCACAGGCCGTTTGACACTGATAGGTCCCTGCACTCCAAACTCTGGGCCGTTTCTCTCTCATTAATTATATCTCGCCCACTACTGCTGCATATTTTTGTTTGTGCTGCTGTTCCCGTCTTCTGCACACTGCTGTTTCTGTGCAGGATCTCTATAGCTCTGAAGCATTTTGTACTGAAGGGCTGTGGTTCTTATCCACATGCACCAGCGTATAAGGATTTCTTATACTGCATACAGATCATCTATGAAAAGAGCTTTCATACTGCAGTCATGGCTGAGTTAGCGCTGCTGCTTGTTACAATGGATTCAGTCAGCTGTATTACAGCAGGAAAACACTGCGCTGAGCTGCATCATACTAAGCCTCTGCTTGAAGAACCACATATTATAATGTATAATTTTGATGCACTGGAAGAAACTGGGACTATATTCAGTGGAGAATCTCTTATAATCATATACTGGGTTTATATGAATATCACAGTTCCATATTTCTAATAAAGTGGCCAGTAATTGGAAAGCTGAGTGGGTGTTTCTAATACAGGTAGCCAGTGAGTGGAAGCACAAGGTGGGTGTTTCTATTAGAGTGGCCAGTGAGTGGAAGCACAAGGTGGGTGTTTCTAATAAAGTGGCCAGTGAGTGGAAGCACAAGGTGGGTGTTTCTAATAATGTGGACAGTGAGTGGAAGCACAAGGTGGGTGTTTCTAATAATGTGGCCAGTGAGTGGAAGCACAAGGTGGGTGTTTCTAATAAAGTGGCCAGTGGTGGAGCACAAGGTGGTTGTTTCTAATAAAGTGGCCAGTGAGTGGAAGCACAAGGTGGTGTTTCTAATAAAGTGGCAGTGAGTGGAAGCACAAGGTGGAGTGTTCTAATAAAGTGGCCAGTGGTGGAAGCACAAGGTGGTGTTTCTAATAAAGTGGCCAGTGATTGGAAGCACAAGGTAGGTGTTTCTAATAAAGTGGCCAGTGAGTGGAAGCACAAGGTAGGTGTTTCTAGTCAAGGTGGCCAGTGAGTGCAAACACAAGGTCGGTGTTTCTAATAAAGTGGCCAGTGAGTGGAAGCACGTAGTAGGTGTTTCTAATAAAGTGGACAGTGGTGGGAAGCACAAGGTGGGTGTTTCTAATAAAGTGGCCAGTGAGTGCCAAGCAGAGGTTGGTGTTTCTAATAAAGTGGACAGTGAGTGGGCACAGGTGGTAGTTTCTAATAAAGTATGGCCAGTAGTGGAAGCCACAAGGTAGTTGTTTCTAATAAAGTGGCATGGTGGAAGCACAAGGTGGGTGTTTCAATAAAGTGGCCCAGTGGAGTGGAAGCTGAGGTGGTTGTTTCAATAAAGTGGCCAGTGGTGGAAGCACAAGGTGGTTTGTTTGCAATAAAGTGAACTGATGAGTGGAAGCACAAGGTGGGTATTTTCTAATAAAGTGGCCAGCAGGTGGAAGCACAGGTGGAGTGTTTCTAATAAAGTGGCCAGTGAGGTGGAAGCACAAGGTGAGTGTTTCTAATGAGTGGCCAGTAGGGTGCAACACAAAATTAGGTGTTTCTAATAGAGTGGCCAGTGTGTGGAAGCATGTAGTAGGTGTTTCTAATAAAGTGGACAGTGAGTGGAAACACAAGGTGGGTGTTTCTAATAAAGTGGCCAGTGAGTGCAAGCACAAGATTGGTGTTTCTAATAAAGTGGCCAGTGAGTGCAAGCACAAGGTAGGTGTTTCTAATAAAGTGGCCAGTGAGTGGAAGCACGTAGTGAGTGTTTCTAATAAAGTGGCCAGTGAGTGGAAGCACAAGGGAGGTGATTTTTTTATAATGTGGCCAGTGAGTGGAAGCACAAGGTGGGTGTTTCTAATAATGTGGCCAGTGAGTGGAAGCACAAGGTGGGTGTTTCTAATAAAGTGTGCCAGTGTGGAAGCACAAGGTGGTTGTTTCTAATAAAGTGGCCACTGAGTGGGGCTTCGTTTCCAATAAAGTGGCCAGAGAGTGGAAACACAAGGTGGGTGTTTCTAATAAAGTGGCCAGTGAGTGCAAGCACAAGGTCGGTGTTTGTAATAAAGTGGCCAGTGAAATACCTCGAGAGACTCAGACTCTCTTTCCAGCAGTTGTCTTTTGTTTCTAATTGATTTCATACATTTCTAAAGACGTGCTCTGTATCTGTTGTTAATTGTAATGAACAGTGTTTCAGTTTTTGTTGTTTTGCTGTAAGCTGTGAAACGGAGACGAGGCGATTTCAGAATAACTATCACACGCAACACCTCAGGATGTTAATTTGAGTTTTATCACCCAAATACAGTCCTGTATGGGATGCTGAATGCAAATAATGCTTTACATATGGTTAGTGGTGTTTGTAATTCTGCTCAGTGGATTTTAATTAGTCTGTTTACTGGATCAGTTTTAGGGATGTTTGTTTTATCTGCAATTCTAGACGGTGTGCTTACAAACTACGGTTGAGTGAAAACTGCTTGATACATCTTAATACTCTGTGTTAGAGGAAAACAGCTCGGCTGTTTGGAGTAAATTCTACCCTTGCACCCTGATTTTGCCAAAAGAACGGTTGTAAAGCATCCTTTTCACAGCCTTTTCATTGTTCACCTGAATGGATGTTTAGGGATGTACTGTATTGTGTAAAAGTCAAAGAAATCCTTTATTTATTTCATTTTCCGTCAAAACAGTTGTTAAGCACGAGTGCTTCTGTCAGAAAAAGCTAGAAAACAGATTTATAACAGTAAAATGACACTGACGCCTCAACAACTACATCTAATTTCAGATCTTTGAGTGTTTAGTGTGTCTACCCTTCAGTCTACACCTCTGAAGACTGCAATTACTGCTTTTCAATGTCCAAGTCCTCCCAAACACATTTAATGATGCTGAGGTCTGAACTCGGTCCATAGGGGTACTCAATCCATTGTTCGGAGAACAGCAGCAGCATCTTTGTTTGATTTGTCTATTTGCTTTTCTCTCTCAGACCCACAGCGCCAAGGCGTTTCACACAGCGGAAGCATGGACCCAAACACCTGTAGATGTTTTCAGATCTGAAGTGAAGGTGGAGTTGATTATCTTCTCTTTCTCTTCCGAGATTAAAGCTTGAAGTGCTTTTTATGTAATGGGGTGGATCTGGGTGGTCCAACCAGGTCTTGCAATTCCTCTATAGCTTACTTTTGACCTTCTTCTTCCAAGCCAGGCACACACATTGGTCACAGCTGATCAGCCCGTATTTTGGCTCGATCGGCTGACATTTGAGATGGAAATCAACCGGAAATTAATTGCCCTAATGAGCTATGAGTGTGCAGCCGGGCAATTGGATGGATTTCTGACACGGCGGACATTTTTATATCTTGTCTCAAAGTTTGAGCAGTTTTACCCCATAAAAACAGACAATGGGAAAGGATAGTGGAGCTTTGGCCATCATCATCTGTGCCCATATGGTCTTTCGTCATCCTCCTACCATGTCAGATAGATATGAGAATCATTGGTAAGGCTTGTTTATATGTGGTTTAGCCAGTAGGTTCAACACTTGCTTTTCACACTCAGTGTCAAAACCTCTCTCTCTCACTCTCTCTCTCTGTTTGTGAGAGACAGCACAAGGTTAAGGGCTGCATTCCATGTGCAGTTTGAGCACCCATGTCATAGGATGTCAGTCGAACTGATTTCTTTCATACAGTGTTTGTTTGTACACAATGAACGATTCAAACGTGCAGTGTGAGCTTCCACCAACGCACAAGATTTTCAAAATCACACAGTGTATGCCTGACTACTTATTTGGAGTACCCTATATCTGAACACATATCACGTACAATTCTCCCAACATTAGAGGATGAGGACAAACACTTCATCCTATACATGTGAAATTAAACACAGGAGCGGCTCTTGGTTAAACAGACGCAAACTTCACATTCATTTTGTTTATATGTACCCCATATAGAAATAAGTAGTGGGACACCTGCTTTGTCTTCTAGAATCTAGGGTACTAAAAAGAATAACTGTCTCTACTGTCCAGGAAAGGCCTTCTACTAGATTCTGTAGCATAGCTATGAGAATCTGATTGCATTCCTATTGGATGTTGGATTATCACCACTCCACCTCATCCCCAACTCATCCCAAAAATCTTCTAAAATTAAGAGTATAAATAGGGATGTTGAAACATTGCAGTAAGATTGTATTCAGCCTCAGGAGAACAACCATGTAAGGTCTGCCGAGCAGGAGGATCTTCCGTCTTCCTTTAGACCTATCATGGAGATAGTGCTTCTCTTCTCTCCAAAGGGCTAAGGACTGTTGTGAACTAACAGTGGCGTGAGGTTATGCCAGGCGGCGAGTGTGTTGTCCAGTGTTTGGTGAATGTATCTGTAAATGGTATCTGTCCCTTTAAGAGATACAGCCAGACTACATGTCATGTGACTTTAACCAGGTCCTTAGGCTGAGAATGAGAGTTTGAGTGTTAGCAATGTGCTAAATCAATCCAGTAACATCTGCATTCATCTTGCTCTAAAAGTGGCATTGTGGGTATGTTATGTTTAATATCTCATTGTAGAGCATTATATTCACAGAATTTCTAGTTTAAGTTTGACTTCAAGTATGTATGAATGTTCCAAATGTAAGTTTATAGTATCACCACCAATTCATCATCAGACCGAGCTACTTCATAAGTTCATGGTTTTATATATATATATATATATATATATATATATATATATATATATACACTAGAAAATATTATATGTCATCGGTTGGAGTTTGAATTGTGTACAAACAGTTAAGAACGTGATGCTAATTCCTGTGCAGTATCATTCCGTTTGTTTTCATTAATTGTATGTATACACTGGATGATTTCTATCTTTTTTGTGTGTTTAGTTTTACACTTCCTTGGTGTCAATAAACCTGTGGACAGGAAAGCAGCCTTCCTCAGAGTCTTGATATTCAGGAAGAGTTTATCTGACTGTCTAGGTGCATTGCTGCATGCAACGAGGGCAGTAAAAACATAGTGATGTTTGATGATTTGTTCTGCTCAAACTCATCACAAAAGTATCATCAATGGTGCACCATCACTCCAGAGAACAATGTTCTTGAGCAAAACCTGTTTTGGCCTGTCAGTGATTTGATCCTAGGACGGAGGTTCGCCTTCTAACAGTACAATGATCCAAAGTCTACAGCTAGAGTAGGTTTAGTGGGAAATATGTAAATATATTGGAATGGCAGTCAAAGTTCAAACCTTAATCCAATAGAGAATCTGTGGTCAGACCTGGAGACTGTTCACCAGTGGAAACCATCTAAGTTGAAGGATCTGGAGCAGTTTTGCCTTGAGCGATGGGGCAAGATGGGGCAGCTCATAGAAACTTATCCAAAGTGACTTGCAGCTGTAATTGCAGCCAAAGAAGGCTCCACAAAGTATTGTCTTTAAGGGGGTGAATAGTTTACTGTTATTTTTCCTATTTGCTGTTTTCTTCACAATAAAAAATGTTAAAAGTTTTATAAATTAAATTAAGTAAACCCTTAAATAATAAATTTTTTTCACAGGTTATGAGGAAGCAAAACACAAAATATGTCAATATGGGTGAATTCTATGCGTATAATAGGTGTATGTTGCTCTTTTCACTTTAGAGTTTGACTTACGGACTTCTGTGGCCGTGACTGTGATGTTGTGCCACGTATCAGTCTCTCTGTCCAGTGGCTTGGCTAATGTGATCTTTCCATCATCAACATGAATATTGAACTGCCTCTCCAGGTCCGTGTGCCGATCAATAGAATACCTGACGAATGATAGGGAGCACAGAGAAAGGGGAAAAGAGAAAACAATTTTTGCGGTCAGGTCACATCTAAACAAATAAACCATAACATACTGCAGGTGCTCCAATGGATTTATAAGCTGTTAGGAGAGTCCTGTAGAACAGAATGTGGTAAGCTCTGAAAAATCAAAAATCAATCACCATCTTGAATCTCATGGTAGATGGCAAGGTATACCAACCACTGCGATGCAAACTACCTGTAGATCTTGGAATGGCATTTTAGAACTGTTGGTGACTTCTTTACATATCTTTTGGTCTACTTTTGGACATCAGTTGCTAAGATGACCTGATCTGGCCATGTTGTCAGTTATTTTACTTCCCAGACTTTCTGCATCTACAGAGAGCTCTTTGGATTTCGCTATGTTGATCCCATTCACTTCAACCATCAAGAGCAAACCCAGCTAATGTCTGAGGTTTACATAAAACAGGCTGCTCCAAAGTACCCTGTAACCACATTTTAATCATCTGCAAAAAAGACAAAGGTTTACTCAATGTGTCCTAATTTTAACACATGACTGTATCTCAATATGGCCCTTACTGTTTAGTCAATTATCTAAGGAGGGTTCTGGGCTATGGTGTCAACAGAATTTTTGTACAGTTACAGTTATTTAAGGAATCACAATCAAATTCATTTTACATTCCGACTCAAGTGGTTGAGTTACACAGTTTGTTCCCTAAAAATATTGTACTCATATTTAATTTCCATGCAATCTGAACAATTCTGTCCATTTTTTCTCTTTGCAGTGTCCTCTAGGCATCACCAAACCTACTGAATAGATGTGCTTTCTGTGCTAAACTGAACAAGACAGAAAACAGGTAAAGAAATAAACAATTCATTGGCCTAGATTACAAATCCATGCAATCCACTCAGCCATGACATCACAACTCCTGCTAGGAGACGATGTAGATGTTGAGCTGGGAGTGAAGGTCCAGAAGGACACACATACACACACATACTGTATACACCTCCACAAACACACACAGGCAGCTAGACAGCACGCCCCACCTGGGATTAGTCTCCAGGATGCTGAGCGTATTTCAGTCAAGCTCTGACAGTTTCACGTACCACAGAGAGAAAAACCCTGAAATGTTATGCTACGTGTCAATCAAACTGACAAAGTTACAGTAGGAAATCAAAAAAGCAAAAAAAGGCATGGTAGTGGAAGCAGGGGGATGTTTGTTTAGGTCCAGCGCCAGAGAAACATATGTCAGGTTTTAAAATACCACTCTGGCTGCCTAATAGCTACAGAAGATAACACATACACTCTAATTATGTGTCACACTTGTGCTTAATTGCCAGAACTCAAGGTCAAATTTCAAAGTGTGAACATAGACTTTATGATTAAGCAACAATTTCTCAAAGCCATTAAAGGTTTCTCATTGCCAAGCCGCTCCTGTCTGAGGCTGAGAACAAAATAAGCACAGTAAAAGGTCTTTAAAGATGAAATGAAATGCTTAATTAGTCTTAACATCAACACACAGAGCAGCTCCTCTTAGTGCATTTTTAGATGTTTGCGTGTGTAATAACAAAGAAGCTCTTGTGCCTGCCATTCACTGCTGGAGTCGCTTCATCATCCATTTAGAGATGAGGAAAAAAAAAGGAAAATGCATTTTCAAGAATTAAAGTTTGAAATGTATTATTACTGCTATTAGCAGCAGTAGTTTTGTCTATATATGTGGCTCAGTAAATATTGTCCATATCAGTACATTTTTAATCATTTATTGTTGCTGGTAACCTTCATATCTTTATTTTATTCATTGTTAGTTAAAAATGCATTATTAAAGCTGACGGTTACATGAGAGTCATTTGAGTGATTCAAAAGCTGAATAATTAATTATTTGTTTCAGTAATTCATATAGTATTTGACTATGAAGCTCTACTGTAAAGTGAAATATGTTCATTTTCATATATAGCTCATGAAATTCAAAGAATCTTACAGTATCTTAAATTTTTCAGTATGTCACTTACAAACATAATGCACATACATTGGGATGTGACGAAGTTCAAATTCGTCTGAAAACAGAAACATAAACTTCTTTGTGTAAGAATGAATAATTAGTTAATTACATGATAATAAATGATTGAATGATGAATTGTTTACAGGACACTGTGAGTCCGTGACTACCTGTGGCTGATGGCCTGTTTAAGCATCATGTATTCATGTTGAAAAAATACAAAAATACATGCACAAATGAGCTCATCAGGGTTTATCGGGTGTTCTTGGCCCTGTGTTTTCCAAAACTGCATTCACATTCGGATTTGACAAATTTGTAGCTAAAAAATTCGAATTCGATAGATTCAGATTTTCCTCAGCTCTGTCACATCCCTAATATACAGTATATGACAGTTAAATTATGTAAAAACAAACAACAACAATGAACAACAACAAAAACATTTAGGAAAGTTTTAATAGTTCTTAGGTGGTTAAGAGTTGATGGTGTCGGTTTTGTTATAAAACATATTCATTCTGCACAATAAATACACATGATCATTAAGGAAAATTATTATTATTATTATTATTATTATTATTATTATTATTATTATGGTGGTGGTGATGATGATGATGATTATTATATTTATTCATTTTTATGTTATTGTTATTTCTATTATCATTGTTATTAGTAGTAGTACTATTATTTCCAGTACAAACAGTCATTAGTGTGTTCCAGACTAGACAAACCCAAGCTGTGAAAATGGGTCTAAGCCTAATATTAGAGTATAATTAGCAAATTTGTAGGAAGTGTTTCATTTGCACTTCTCTGCACTTCTACGCAAGAAATAGAACAGAATAAAGTGTGCGATGTGCACCATTTGCCTCTTTGTTATTAGGTCAGTTATTCCACGGGGAGGGTCACAGATGCACAGTTTATTCCATGCTGCAGTCCAATAGGCTGCACTCAGCAACTGTGCAGATGCAAATGTTATAGAGGAGACATGACAAAAATGAAATGCCCTGCCGAGTGTGCATGGCGTATGTGTACATCAATTTGGAGCAACCTCTAACAAGACCAGTCACCTTGTGTTGCATATGCTCTGTGTCAGGTGACAAGACACAAACTGTGGCCGGAGGGACTTCTGTCAGCAGAGGTTAAGCAAGCTTTGCTGATCAGGTTTGTGGCAGATAAACATGGATAAGGAGAGCAGACTTGAACCTTCAGGTATTTTTTTTATAGCAGGAAAACCTGGACCAGGAGAACAGGAGGTGTTTTTGAGATTAGCTATTGTAGAACAAATTTAGTGACAAAATTGATGCACACACACAAAGGAGTGTGCAGAATAATGCACACCATAAGAAATACCCACACACACTGGCTCGTTGGGTACACCATGCAGATAAACTATGCACTGCGTAGGGTTAGAGCTAGTTTTATTTTTTATTACTACAATAAAAGACCACAGGACCACCCCAGAGCAGGCATTACGTGGTTGGATGGTCATTTTCAGCACCGCAGTGACTCTGACATGGTGGTGGTAGAGCCAGGATCACGTTTTGGTCTGGGGTTAAGATTAGGACTAGGTCCAGGATGAGGGTTAGGATCACGTTTTGGTCTGGGGTTAAGATTAGGATTAGATCCAGGATGAGGGTTAGGATCAGGTTTTGGTCTGGGATTAAGATTAGGACTAGGTCCAGGATGAGGGTTAGGATGGGGTTTTGGTCTGGGGTTAAGGTTAGGACTAGAGCCAGGATGAGGGTTAGGATGGGGTTTTGGTCTGGTGTTAAGATTAGGATTAGATCCAGGATGAGGGCATGGATGGGATTTTGGTTTGGCTATAGCCAGGATGAGGATTAGGTTTTGGGTTGAGGTTAAGGTTAGGATTAAGGTCAGGATGAGGGTTAGGATTAAGTTTTAGGAGTTGATCTTAAAGTTAAGCTTAGATTCATGATGAAGGTTCAGATTAGGTTTTGGACTCAGTATTGGAGGTCAATATTCATATAGGACCAGGATTAAGGTTAGAACTAAGATTAGGGTTAGGTTTTGGGATGGACGTAGCATTAAGTCAACCATGTTTGTTTAGAAACATGTAGGTAATATATTAGTAGAAAACTTTTATATCAGGTAAAGGTTTCTGAAGGTTTCTCAGTAAAAGGTTCTTCCCACTCACACATCTCTATGTGCAGATATGGTTCTTCATGCAACCAGCAGAGGTTCTTGTAAGGCATCAAAGAAGCTGCAGTTTTAAGAGTTTCGAGTGACTACAATGATGGGGTACATCAAGCGAAATAATCTACAAGAAAATGCAGTAATATTTCTAGAATGTAGAATCTACCTGTGATGTCTTATGGTTCAGTGCATTAAGTATAGCTTTGGGCTTGTTGTGGAGATGGAGGACAGAGGGGGGGTGTGAGAGTGAGGGGGAAAGTGAAAGAGAAAGATTGATTTGATCTAAGGTATACAAGGTAATCTATACTCAAACTGAACTGAAGGTAGCAGGATGTGTTAGTGTGGCAGAGCCTTTTTCTGCTCTTCCATTTGCAAAGTGCCTTTTACCTTTAAATGACATTATCCATCCTGGCAGCCGGAGGGAAGATGCGACTTTGCCACTTTGCGTCTCGAAATTCACTTAAGGATGCTGTTGCTTTTGTGAAATATTGGGAAAGATAATGTATTTCTTGATGCTGAAGCGGGCTTGATCAAGCTTTTTGCCAAACATAATTTACTTGATGGCCTCAGGATGGAAGTAATTCATCTTACAAATAAAAAAGGGGCATGGACACAATGGAAAGTACTACATTTCTACATACTGCAGGTTATAACATACAATCTTCAGCATTGTCAGTCACCATGAAAACAACTTTTAAACTGTTTTAGCCCAATTTTAGCCCAGCTTGTTTGTATGAGTCTCTTCAGGTTGGCTCTGGTCTTTCAGAGTTGATGGTTGGAGAGAAACGGTTAATGAGGATTTTGGGCTCTTGATCGCCCTTGAGACCAGAACGTATCAAACGGTTCTTTTTCTTTTTTTTTTTCTTTTTAAATTATTATTATTATTATATAAATTTTACAACTTACAATAATAAACATCCATATGATTATAAATAAATCATAAACATTCCTCCATTTCCACTTCAAAAACGGAATGATCGGAATGATCAATTTCCAAAAGGATCTCAGTTATAAAGTGATATATAGTCCTTATAAACCAAAAATATATACAATTCATTATAAATAAACAAATAAATCATGGTAAAATTTATTAAAACATCTAAATTGTGTTAGCTGTGTTAATTTGATCTCCTGAAAATGACAATAGAAATGTGGCATGTGTGACTCTCTCCTACAAATACATTAATTTAATATTTAATTAATGTTTTGGCAAATAAAAGTACATGAAACTATAAAAATATCCTATGATTCTAGTAATGATCTCAAAATATGATCATCATGCAGAAACCTTGAATCTCAAACTTTGTTTCCCATTTCCTGACATACTGTAAATCTGACAGTAGTTCTTTATATTGTGTTTGTTTGATGAATGGGTCAATAGAAGTTGGAATAACTTGGGGAAATATAAGATCATCTTTTGTCCTCTTATTGGGGTAAGTTAAGGGAAAGATTAAGGTAACAGTATTTGGAGCAAAAACAGGACTACTCATATGTAAGCCTAGAATTTTGTCCATGTTTTGGTCAATTTTTAAAGGTAACAGTATGTCATCTCCTTTCAGAAATGACCATGGTTATTTCCACCGCTGTCAAAGTTTATTCTACTTTCCAGGCACAGAAGGTAAACAAGCAAACAAACAAACAAAAAAAAACCCTAAAATATATCATTACGCTGGAGGCAGCATGCCCAGACTTTCAATCTACTGCTCCAGTCGATCAATGTGGGGCCGTTTATGATGGCTGTTTAAGTCACTCTCAAAGTCTCACTCCTGCAAAAATGAAGTGCATCTCTGACGCTAACCATGAAAATGAGAAAGCAACGCAAACGTCCGGGACCTTCAGTCTGCTGATGTTGTTTGCTGTTATCCCTTCGAAGTCAGAGTCATAACTAAAGCATGTCATTTTACATGAATAATTTCTGATTTGTTTTAAGCAGTGGTCTTAAGGGGACAACCTCCCACAATAAAATGACCGGTGTTTCAGTTTCATTGTCCAACCCCTGTATTTAAAGGTTCATTTAAATATGAGGACATTTTAGATATGATTTCTGAATTTGTATAAATGGATAAATAAAAAAAAAAATAGCAATCATGCAGATGTAAAATCCCGATGAACTCTGGAGCAATTTGATAAAAGAAAGAAAGAAAGAAAGAATGAAAGAAACCAATCTATGATTCCTCTCCTGCTCCCAGTTCCCCATGTAATTACACAACCTGTTGAGTGTTGTCCCTGAAACACGACAAGTCACTGGAGAATTAATGAAATGCTAGGCTGGACAGAGAGAAATTGCCTGTATAACCTATAGTCAAGGTGCCCTTGTGATATTTTCAGGGTGAAATGCATCCAGAGAACGTAAGGGGAAATCTCATTGTGCCCAAATCCACATCACTCTCCTCCTGCACAGCCACCTCAATTAAAGCAGGAGTTAGTACATAAATGCTGCCTCCATTTAATAGCTTAAACTGAGCCAGTGTTAAGAGCAGTTTTACCTTGATTCATTTGGTTTTACCTTTCAAGAGCTCTTCATTAGGCTCCTGCTGTCATCAGTAATGATCTCCTTTTCACCGGTTCTATTTTAATCTGCTCTCAATACTTACATATCATTTACACAGTTCATTTATGCGAGTTATAAATTTTAATCTGTTCATATTCTATGCAGTATTACTCTGTCTCACTCTGTATTTTATTGTACTGGTACTTGAATATAGGTGTGCAATTGAGTCTAATTTGTACCGGTATATATCTTTTTGTACATATAGTTGTATAGTTTTTTTTTTTTAGTTTTTAAAATCTGAGTCTTTAAAATATGATGGAAAAACATGTCCTGGCAGACCATAATTTTTGATTATATTTTTTGGAACGTCATTCTAATCAGTCTGATATCGTTTTTTACATTCTATTTTCATCAGAACTTAAAAACAAATCTGATTTTATTGCAATTGGTTTTCAATCTGCTTTTGTCTTTGTTGACGATCAATGAATTTGTGTGGAGGCACTGTGGTCAGTGCAAAGATATATAGTCTGTTGTCACTCTGTTGACACTGTTGGTGTCATGGTGCAAGTGCATGTTTCTACGATGCAAGTTCACTTTTGGTCTTCATTACAGGCACTCTGACAGCCCAACATGACGTTAATGAGGTTCCGCAACCAGTGGTTCTACCTTTCCCGAACACACACTCCGGTGTTCTATTCCAACAGGACGACGCTCGTCCACAAACTGCTGCCGTCTCAAGAGCTCAACTTGAAGACACAGATACTATGACTTGGTTAGTCCATCTCCAGACCTGTCCCTGATTGAAAATGTGTGGGATGCTATTGGACGCTCTATCAACACTCCACCCCTACTGCACCATCTGCAGAACTGAGTGAGAACATTCAAGCTGCATGGGATGGATCATCACAAGATACCAGTAGGAACCTCTACAACTCCATGCAGAGACATCTGGCATGTTGCGTCAAGTTATACACTTTCACAAAATGGGCAAACGTATTGGGACATCTGCTCATTCATTATTTCTTCTGAAATCAGGGACATTAAATACAGTTTATCCTGCTTCTGTTGGAGTAACTGTCTGTACTTTCCAGGGAAGGCTTTCTGTTAAATTGTTTGGAACATTGTTGTGAGGATCTGAATTCATTCAGTGAGCACCACTAGATGATCACCACTCCCCAACTCATCTCAAAAGTATAGAATGGAGCACCTTCATTCCAGAGTGCACAGTTCCACTGCTCCTCAGCTCAATGCTGGGGGGTTTATACCCCTCAAGCCCACACCTGGCATTAGACATGATGCCAAATGGTTCGTGGTTATCTACTCCAGAGATTCCTGTTCTATTGGCAGTACTTCTCTACAGGGTCTAGACAAGCTGTGTGTGCATTTGTACATCAATGTCAATAATGGGTGCAACTTAACATTTGCCGAATGCATTCATTAAAAGGGGTGTCCACGAACTTTTGACCAGTAATGAGTGCTTGTACGTGGATGGGACCACATTATGTATGCAGTTCTTTACCTGACAACGCTGCGACTGGCGTCTTGGTCCCGAGCCATGACTGTGCCGATGACTGTGGTTATGGGAGCATTCTCGTGGATGTCGAACACGTATGTGGACTTGGAAAAGACGGGTGGCTCATCTGAGTCCTCCACAGCAATTTTGATGGTCGCTTGGTCCATGAAGGGGGTGCCGGTGGTTGAAGACTGAATGTTGGTGGCCACCACAGTCAGGCTGTAGTTCTTTTTGCTCTCAAAGTCCAAAGCCTGCAAGAAGCAAAAGAGATAAAAATCTTTTACTAATGACGACAGCAAGCAAGGACAAATGCGCCCATCAGTGATGGATGAAAGCGTGCAGCGTTTGCACGTTCCGTCTGTGTCCGTGCGCTCCGGCAAGGCCTAACAATGCACAAGAACAGACGAGGAGAAGGAGGAGGGCTCTACGAAACACAATAACAGCAGAAAAAAAAAAAAAAAGTTATTTAGTGGCAATAATCGCACTCTCACCTGAAGCACTGGAAGTGTTATTAATTTGTGCTGTGAGACAGCATCTGTTTGGGATTTAGATGAGCCTGCAAATAAGGTTAATCTAATGGAATCACAACGATTGCATTGCAAATTGTTAAGCAATCATGAAAAATATAATTTGTATGTTTGTGTTTTCCAGCAAAACAAAATTATCCCAGCCTACAATAGCATGACTCTAACACGGTTAATGTATTCTCCGGGGCAGTGATCCAGAGGAGGAATATTATTGAAGTATCAGGTAAAAGCAATTTGGGAATGATTTGTACTACTGGATAAATATTTGATATTTCTCTGTGCGAGAAAAGGGCACAGCCCTGGTGAAACTCGTTCGCGCCAAAGCAGCTGTGAATGTGTGTGACTTCTGCAGGGGCTTGAGTTACAGGAGGAGTTCAGGGTTCATTTCTTTACGGGTTCTCCTCTCAGCATTTGCAACATGTAAAAATGTCACAGTTTTATCCCCAGACTGACACTTTCATTCTCAGGATCACCTTCTGGCTCTTGGTGTAATGCTGGAAATAATGGGCTGGAGTCACTGTGGTGCTCTATAAGGAGGATTTATGGGGTGAACAATCTGTAACCAGGCTGCAGAGAGGCCATAGAAATTAGTGACCACAGCACAATGAAGAATTTACTGTGTACTTTACTTCACACTGTAAAACGTGACTTGGTGCTTTAACCTGGAATATAATAACCCTTACAGAACTATGACATATGGAATACACTTCTCATAGCATTCCTTTATAAACAACATGTATTTAAATTAGTTTGCAATAGTGTAGAGTCTTGTGAATAAGTTAGGACACCCCCCATTTACTAACATGTTTAAACATATGGACATTTGATCCTCGTTTGAGTATACTGAAAGGTGGAGGGGATATAATTAAACACATATAAATAAAGAAATGTTATTAATAGAAATGTAACTCTCTTGTCAGGAAAATCTTGTGGGGGGTGGATTTATTGTGCGGCCTGGTATCAATTAGGAGGGTTGGGAACCACTGAGTTAGATGACCATCTACCATTTTCTAACATCAACTCCTCCATGCAGAAGTCTCAGTGACTTTATACAGACGGTCTCACATTTTCATCAAGCCCCAATCACTCCTTTTATCCAATCATAAACATCTGCTTTGCAACCCATTTTCCACATTGAATAAGACATTCACTGCACTGTATCTGCTTTTCGCAATCTGCCTGATTGCCTGATCATCCTCGTGCAATGCCATCTACACGAGCAAGGTATCTAATGTTTGTTCAGGGAGCTTATACATATACAGATGGAGGTTCACAAATCAGCCATAACATTAAAATCAGCATTGAACTAATCATATAGCCAAACTGAAGTTATAAGAAGTGTTTCAGCCCAAACAACGAATCAGATCCAAGTTCATTTATATTAATATTAATAATATTACAGGCGCAGTAGAAAACAACATATTTCTAAGGTATAAAGGGATGTTGGACAATGATCATATAAAAAAAAATTACGAATGGTTTGGGGTCATAAAACCCACACCGACATCATACATGGACCTCAGGGGTCGAAACAAAAGAAAATGTAGCATATGGGCCTCTGGGTTTTAGCTAGAACGAAATGAGTCCAAGCCAAGAGGCACCACTGTGCTCCATAAGCAGGATTTACAGCCCAAACTAACTTCAGCCAGGCTGCAGCAGGACACAGCAGAAAGAGAGCCTGGCAGTGAAAATTAGTGGGAATAGCACAATGAAGAATTTACAGTGTGTGCTTATGTTTTAAAATAGGCCCTGGCTCCCAGCGGGGAGGTCAGTGGATGCTGGAGCCGGGCCGAGCGAAGGCCAGCTGGGACAGGAGAGCAGCTGGAGTCCCTCTACCAAACTGGAGCTTTGATGTCGCCGTGGCAGGCAGCAGGGCCAGTGTGTGTGTGTGTGTGTGTGTGAGACAGAGAAGCCCTGCAGCCCTGGTCTGTCACAGTCCAGGATGCCTTAGGAAGCATTTAATTTTATTAAGCTCTCTTCCTGCACTGCCTTGGTGCACAGAGTGAGCATTGGGATACCTGCTGAAACCAACGGGTTCACTAGAACACTAATACAGTGGCAGTGCAGCACATTTTAACAGCACTGCTCCAGCAAAAAACTCACTTTTCCATTTATGCCAGTGCCAAGGGTGAAGCTTAATTCTTTAATTTTACACTGGAGTTAATGAAGCTAATGACTGATTTTTGGGAATTTGATGGTTTGAATGGTCTATGAGCATGAGTAAAATAGATAGAGAGAGAGAGAGAGAGAGAGAGAGAGAGAGAGAGAGAGACATTGGGCAACGACCAATGATGAAATGATCACGCTGGACCACCAGCATGACCAACATAACTAACATTACCATGCTCATCAACCAGCATGACCAACGTGACCATACTTGTTGACAAACATAAGTGACATAACCATCATTACCATGCAAGTCCGGTAGTATGACCACGCTTGTTCCCAACTTGACCCTCATGACCATGTTGATCAATCAGCATGACCAACAAGCTGATCAAACATTATTAGACTGGATGACGAGCATTACCAACATGATCCTTATAACTATGTTAGTCGACTAGTATGACCAGAATAATCATGCTAATAAACCAGTATGACCATGCTGGTTGAGGAGCATCAGCAGCAAGACATGCTGCTTGACCAGCATGACCAGCGTGACCACACTAGTCCACTAGTATAACCACTAGATTCAAGACCACCTAGTCCATCAAACTTGAAATGAAATCATCTACTACGCTGATCAACAGCAAAGCTGCTCAACTAGTTTGACCAGCTGGCTTAACAGTATAGAGAACATTAGACCACCATGACCGGCTTTTCAGATATCTGAAACCAGTTTAGATCACGTGTAAGGAGTTAAAAGCAAAAGCTGCTCTGGAGCTGGTTTTTTCTGCAGGGACAGATAAGCAAGATTTTTTTTTGTCTTAAGTTTATAGGCAATTAAACAATATTAGAAAGCATGATGAGCCCTTGGTGTTTCTGGACTCTGTTAAACATGTTTTTATTGCTTGTTAGCTACATTAGACTCGTGGCTCTTTAACTTCAGCAGACAGACCATCGAGACTATTTAAACATACGGACATTTGTTCTTTATCTGAACTGGATCAAGAGATGGAAATGATATTACTGAAGAAGCTGAAGAAATGTCTTATCATTTGCAAAAAAAAATGATTTTGGCTGAAATAACATCAACAAGACATCGACTGGAAGAAAGACCTTTCCATTCTTGTATGCAGAATTCTTACTTTTTCCAGTCTTATGTTTTCCTCAAGCCCCCTCTGATACAATAAAGATGTCATACTGTTTGCTATGATGGGGAGATCTCCAGACCCTGTTGCAGCAAAGCAACCTCAAACCATGACACTTCCACCCCCATGCTTAACAGTTGGTATGAGGTTGCTGTGCAAAAATGAAGTGTTTGGTTTGCACCAAATGTATCTTCTGTTCCTGTGTCCAGATCATTCAACTTTGGATTCATCTGTCCAAAACACATTGTTCCAGAAGTCCTTGTCCTGGTGTACAGCAAGGGTTTACTCCTTGCACACCTCCCATGAAAATCAAACTTATTTGGTCTCTATCTGCTGGTAGATGCTGCACTTTGAAAACAACAACAAGAGAAACCTGTAGGTCCCATGATGAAATGAAAAGATTGTTGGAGACTTCTTTATGCATCTTGTGGTCAGCTCTACGCCTGAACTTGGAAGGCCTGACCTGGACATATTGGCAGTTATTTAAAATGTTCTTCAATTGTACATTCTGTTCCAGACTTCTATCAGATCTCTTTCTACTTGTCTTGTGATCTTTAAAAAAAATCCTTACAGACTCACCTGCATCTATAACCTTCTTTCTGAGAGAGATCTTTAAATTTCCAAGAGCAAACCCAACTTATGCATGCCATTTGAAGTCATAATAAATATGAATTTTTCCTCAAAAAAAAAAAATGCACTTCTATGAATTATGTTTACAAATGATGTTTAAATACAGTGTACATGTTTTATCATCTCCATGATCTGTAAAGGTATATTTGTTCTTCCGATGGATGGACACCCTAATGGTTTATCACTGAATACATTAGGCAGGAATTTGATGCATTGGAAGACACTTGAATTTGGACCAGAACATCTGGTAAACATCATGCAGGTCTTGTGGGGCGTTGCTGATATGCGGTGCTCAGTACCTACTTAAAGTGAGGAAGGACAACCAGTGAACTTGCTCACTGATGCTCATGGAGACCCCACCTCACAACGTTCAAGACCTAAAGGATCGGCTGCTATAATCTTAGTGCCAGATACCACAAAACTTGGCTTACATAACCAAGCCTTTTAGAGAGTATTATTGATCAACTCCACGTAGTAGGGACTCCATAAGCAGGCTAGCTACTTAGAATCCAAAAATGTAGTTCCAGTACGGAAACACTGGCCTTGCAATGTAAGAAAGGAAGCCGTCCAAGTTCGGCTCTGGAAAAAAAAGAGTACATTCTCTGCTACGCAGCACTTTTGTTCCCTTTCAGACTTTCCCCTTTTTCTTCTTACCTCTAAAACTGATGACTAAGATTATAGAACTTATTTGGTAGAAAAGGGAGCTGCTTTATTGTGAAGATTAGCATATTTTGCAGGGTTTCAACAAGCTCCTGTGCTTGGTGGAGCAATTGCGTTTGTAAATGTTACATCGTCACCCCCCTCTTTCAACAATAACGCATGCTATTTGATCCCGTACACAGAGTCAGCCGCACTTGATGCACATTCACGCAGCTATTTCATTACTCATTGCTCTGTGGGGGCTAAATATGGCTGTCACTTGACCTCCATTGCTGCAATTCACTCTTCATATTGGCTGTGCGGATGCTGCTGAAGTGTCTGACTGGTAGCTAGCTAGTGTGTGGAGTGTGTGGAGGCTGGCTTGCATTAGGTAGCCTGCTCCCACCACTTTTCGGGCTTTGTGGTTTGATGCTCATGGCCCGGAGCACTGTTTGCTAAAAACCACCCATCCCCTCCCATCCTCGGCCTGGGTTTTTAGACTGAGTGAATACAGAGGGGGGCATATTTAGAGACATCAAAGATTGGCGGGGGGAAGTAGCTCGGCCCTCTCAGCCACCCCCATATCAGCCTAAGGGGGGTGGCGATGGGGGAAGATGAAAGCGCACACACACACACACACACACACACACACACACACACACACACACACACACACACACACACTTCTCTACAACAAAGCTGAACTCTACTACCACCGTGGACCTCTAGTCCAGATCAATATGTTTAACCTTGCTACAAAGGGGCTTTGATAATTTGGGCTCAGCATTTAGCACTATAAAAAATAAAGGTGCCAATAAGGGTGCTTTGGAGTGATGCCAGAAAAGAACTGCTCCTGCTTTTTCCAACACTGTACAAAAGATTTTGTGTTTTAGTTGAAGAAAGTGTCCGATATAACAGGGTTCACGAGTTGCAAAAAAAAGACAATTATAAAGAACTGTGAAGTATAATACAGCAATGTATTTCTAAAAGACTATATTCATTCCTAATTATGCTCTATTTGGAACCAAGCAGTTGGCCATTGTCATTTAACTTTTACAATTCGAGATGCATTTATTGGACTATGTGCTGTTTTTATGCTTATCTCAGGATCAGAGTAACCTACACAAGTAATGTCACACTTAACAGTTGTTATTAGTGAGTAATTTTCTTGAGAAAACAGGTCAAATTGAGCTGAATTAAATCCCAGTTTAAAAGCCAAAGGAGCTTCCAGTCCATGTGTACATGCTCAACCTGCATACAGACTCTGACTGATCAGAGAGGGGGAGGGGCTAATGATGTCACTGACCCAGATATTGGATTACAGTGTTAACTGAGAAGGAAGGGGCTGTTTGCTCTCTTCTTTGCTCATACAGTGTTCACATTTCAGAATAAAAGTCTCGACAAGGGATAATACTGAAACAAACATAAATAATAAAAAATAATAAACAACATAGTTCATCAAAATTCCTGCATTGACAACTGAAAGACCCTCTGGATTATTCATTTCTAACAGGATTTCTGAGTTTTATATCTTATAACCAAAAACACAAAATATTGTAGGTACAAATACATTTTTGAACAAAACATGGTCAAATTCATACAAATATCTAACCTTACATACATTTATTAGCCTCTGTATCAGGATATACACTGAGGAGGAGGAGCTTCAGTCTCTCATTAGGGTGAATATTAATAACTCTAAATGTAGGTATTGTGATATACACTGAGGAGGAGGAGCTACAGTCTCTCATTAGGGTGAATATTAATAACTCTAAATGTAGGTATTGTGATATACACTGAGGAGGAGGAGCTTCAGTCTCTCATTAGGGTGAATATTAACTCTAAATGTAGGTATTGTGATATACACTGAGGAGGAGGAGCTACAGTCTCTCATTAGGGTGAATATTAATAACACTGTAAATGTAGGTATTGTGATATACACTGAGGAGGAGCTACAGTCTCTCATTAGGGTGAATATTAATAACACTCTAAAAGTAGGTATTGTGATATACACTGAGGTACAGCTTGGATAAACGGAAGCTTTTGTCCAATACTCTTTTAGAAACCTTTATTTTTTTTACAATTTTAGTCTTAAAGTACCTGTTTTGTTTCAGTGTAAAGGTACAATAGTCAAACAGGTCTGTTTAACCTTTTCTTATTTTCCTGGCACATTTAGGCCTAGGAAAGGAGAATGTTCTGAAAAATGGATGCTAGCATGCCACGCTGGATACTAAATAGGGGGAAAATATAAAGGTTATGTTCTACGCTCGCACGCCTGAACTCCATCTCTGTTTGGAGGTGCACAGGTGATGGTGAGGAGGCTGTTGATTGCCTGTTTTTGTCATGCAGCACCATCCATCATACTATTAGTGATGCAGGCAACAGATTCCAGGCCATGCGCGGTGAGATGAGACAACAAAGAATAGTAGTGATTCTGCTTCCAATTCTGCAGCAGACAGAAAAGTTTCCCACATCAACACTGTTCTTTCTGTTTCTGTCTGACCTTGTCTGCATTTCTTTGTTCAGTATTTTTTTAGAGCAGATTATCTCAGCATGATCTTGCTTCTTGCTAAGCGTGGGAGTGTGTAAAATATCGCCGTGGATGATCTAAATCAAGTTCTGCCCAGTTTCGGGAAGTTCCTAATAGATATTCAGTGCAGTTTTCTCAGAAAAGACCACCAAATCCTTTGTCATCAAAAAAATCCTAATAGACCTGCCAGCTGCCTTCAGAATTCACACTGGATGTCTTCGGAATATCAAACCGCAACTCTGATTGCTTTCGATATGCACAAAAAAATCCCATCTCCATATACAATTTATTTAAATTTGCTTTGAACATCAAAGAGCATAGAGCTGTGTCTAATAAAACATCCCATGTTTTAGTCATGTTATTTGTGTGCAAACAGTTCACATTGAGCTGCTGCTGTGGTTCAAAACTTGCAGTGGAGATGTCCTTGGGAGATAAGAGCGTTTCATTGTACTCTAAGCCTCAGTGAAGGCTCCACCATTTGCATACAATGGCTATTCCTTATGTAAATCCAAGCTTGGGTTGAGAACCGGAACACAAGCAAGTCAGGGGTGTGCTGTTTGTGAACCTCTGAGCACCTGAACTCTACAGCTGAAATTATTAAATATTTTCAGATGTTTCATTTCATGGTGTTTCCCAAAAGCCATGATAATAATCAAGGTCATCACATTTATGTTTAATTATTAACGTTTAGAACTGTAGGCCAGTTTTGGGCGTGTGTTCATAGTTTGACATACTTTAATTCACCAAAAATGTAAATGTATACTGTACGTATATAGTAGACAGTCATGCATCATAGAAATTATTTTCATTCAAGTGTATCTTAAATTTTAGATGTAAACATTAACAGAATTTAAGTATTTGTCTGAATTTGACCATGTTTTGTTCAAAAATTTGCTTGCCATTAGCCCTGCCCCCTCTCACAGGTTGAGCATGTACACATGAATAGAGCAGTAAACATGCACTTGAAGGCTTCTTTGGCATTTAAACTATGATTTTGCTAGTTGTCCCATGCCTCCAGGGGTAGGGGAAGTTTGACCCCCCCACCCCAACAAGGTATGAAAATGAGTAAATAGGAGGTGATAGGGAGGTGGACGCGATGGTGTGGTGGAATTGACAGGCTATAGGCTGAGTTGGAGGAGACTGGGGTGTGGACCATTGCCCAAAACTAAATTACTATTATAACGCCACTTTGCTAGTTGTCCCATGCCCCCAGGGACTGTAGAGGGGGGCAAACTCTGATGTGTTTGTCTGGAGTTTGGAGCAGCTTAAGGGAAGGTAGGAGAAGCTGAAGCAACGAAATATACAATGCATTTATGGACCATGGGAAGGTCTTGGGTGTCCTTGGGAGTCCTGTGTTGAGCTTCAGCTGACCAATGACTGAGGATTTTAGCCTTGTGATCTGGTGGTCCTTATAAGGAAGGAGAGGTAGACACTCCAATTCAGAAAATTACAGATGACAATTGGGCAGGATTGAAGCCACTAAATGTCAGTATGTGTTGGAGGTGGGGATAAAACCAGTGGCAAGAAACCATGTGGCTGAATTAAGTTACAAACAGCAGGTCATAGTGAGTGATACTTGAGATGGTGGAAAAGGATATGATGGACCAAGGTGTCATTAGGACAGTGTGAGAAAGATAGGCTGAAGATATGGATGGAGAGAGACTGGTCTGTTTTGCTGCATTTTGCTGCAGAATAAGTTGGTTGAACCTGGTTGTAGGGAGATTTTGTCCATAAATGGTGGTGTTGGACAGGACCCAAAGTGTCATACAGCAGGGCAGAGACACAAAGGCAGAAGGGGTGAGTGGAACGAGGTCCAGCGCACCATGCTGGAGGGAGACCGAAAGAAACAGAACCTGAATCTAGCGGAGAAACCAGAAAGCAGGCAGGACTGAGCAGGGATGAGGAACAGCCGACCTTAGGACCCTGCAAAATATCCTAGACCAAAGGCCAGGAGACAGGCAGGAACAGATTTAGGCAAAAGGGGAGAAGGAGCCAAGAAAGGCAATGAGACCCAGAGAGAGTCCAATAAGGCCACACAGAGTTAGGAAATTAGAAGCAGGGCCAAATGTGATGGTCAGCCTCAGAGCACAGGATATCAAAGTTCAAAGGCAGAGCACAGGACACCATGGAAATAAAAAGAAAGACAGAGGCACTGAGGCAACTCAGAGACAGTGAGGACTCCAGAAATGTGGGGCTCAGAGACACATCCCCCATGCAGATGCTTGAAGGGCACAGCAGGTATGAGAGATCCACATGTCTACCATGCAAGATCCACTGGCGGAGACCTGAGGAGACAAGAGGAGGGTTGAAGAGGTGAGTGCCAGGAGGAGGAGAGGCAGCAGCCACGAGGAGGGAGAAAATGTCATCGGGAACTGGAGACGGGGCAGCTGCCAGACCCGTGATGGCACCTGCATGGAAAACAGAGGGCACAGAACTGGCAGTGGCTGGCAGGGGAAGGGGCTGGGATGAAATGGTAGGGGCAGGATGGGGAGTGGAGGAAGAATGGGAGTGGGCATCGGGGGCAGCAGTGAGGCCCGAGGAGTCACGCGCGCAAAAAAGCAGGGGGTGGTGCCAAGCCAAAACAGGGAGGGGTATGGATTAAAGGGGGCAGGGAAGCAAATGAAAAAGGGTGGAGAGGAATGAGATGGGTGGGGAGAGGGATGTGGAAGAAAGAAGAAAATCAAAACGGAGAGAAAGGAGCGGCTGGGAGAGAAACCACAGATTGCAGCCTGGCAGAACGATCGGCAGGGCCTGCGGTGGAGAGACCCGAGGCAGATGAGAAGAGTTCATCATCCTAGGCAAACAGGTTGTTGTCCATGTTGGAAATGGTAAGGTAGGGAGCAGCGAAAGTATACAACGTAATGGTGGAAGTGACGGGTTACAGGCTGAGTGGGAGGAGATTGGGGAGTGGACCATCTCACAGATGTTATTATAACTACACTTACTTCAGTTGAAAACAAGTGACTTTTAGCTGCCACAGATACCCCAACAGACAGGATGGCATTCATGCTAGTGTTTGTAGTGTGCTGGTACAAGTGTATACCACAAAGTAGTGTTAGTAGTGTATTTGTGTCGCTGCGGCACATTTTGGTGGACCATTCTTACTGCAAGGTTTAGAGTGGGTCAACAACCCAAACATTTCCAGCCAAGAGTGGAAGTGTCTAGAGGATGGTTATCACAAACTGCGCATCAACAGATGAGTTACAGTCTCTAACTGATGGAGCTACAAGACAGGGGCCTGTGATAAAGTGTCCAGTTGTATAGTAACTGCTGTGGTATATTAGCTTTCTCTCACCCTTTTCAGTGTCAGGATTCCCTCCTGAGTCTGACTGTCAGTGATGATCTCAAACACATCCCTCTCGTCCCCTCCGATGATCCTGTAAGTTGATTTGGCATTTTCCCCAATGTCTCTGTCACTAGCTTTCACTCTTCCGCCAGGTTTCCCGATGCCAAGGTCCTCCGGGATGGTGAACTCATATAAACCTGTAACATAAAGGAATGACATTTAATACCGACAGAGCAACCGACTACAATCTAAAACACATTACGCTGTAAATAACCTACTGTTCAAACTTTCAGAATCACCTGTAATTTATAATAGACATATATACTTCTAACATAGACATCACAAACAATACACACTATAAACAACATATACATTATGCATAAACAATGTACATTCTACATTATACACACTATAAACTATATGCACTATAAAATGCATACACTATAAAATACACACACTCTACTCTCAGATATCATTATAACAACGTCCTTCTATTGGCATGGGAACGACTTAGTAAGAACTCATTCCCGTAGACTTGCCACCTGTATATTTTCAAGTTTTTTGGACAGTTTGTCAGGATGTGCATTGCCCCCCAACATTATTGAATGTAATTTGTTGTCTTTTTTATGTATTGTAAAGAAAAGATTTCCACCTCTAGTCCCCCCCCCCCCACAAATGATGAAGCAGCATTCATTTTTCAATGTAATTAGTCCCTGTAATAAAAAGGCCATAGGGAGATCCCAGCCACCCCCTTCACGTCGAAAAGGATGAAGCTTTTGTAAAGAAAGGGCTGTGGGGGAATTTTAGAACGGGTGTCAACCAATAATAAGTACTTTCCATGACTTAATGATCTTGTTCCCATGCCTTTCGAAATCATGGCCATGACTTATTTGTATTTATGCAAGATGTCACCTTAGAGCAGGGGTGTCCAATCTTATCTGCAAAGGGCCATTGTGGTGGCAGGTTTTCATTCCAAACAAGTTGAAGCACATATGATTCTACTTGTTTAATCAGTTGGTCTCAGTCTTCACTTAAGCTCCTGCTTTGTTGGATTGAAAACATGCAGCCACTGCCTTTTACGGATAAGATTGGACACCCCTGCCTTAGAGGCTCTGCATTCTACTTATTCTTTATATTACTCTGTTTACTATCTTTACTTTTGTTCTATATAGATGGTTGCTGCTATATTGATTTCTGGGATTAATAAAGTAAATCTGATTCTGATTACACTAGTATTCTTATAATACCTTCAGTGTGGATTTGACATGTGATCAACTTTTAACAATAACATTCTATAATAACCTACTGTTTGACAGTAACTCTATTCTATCATTTTTATGTTTTTGATTAATAGTTTTCTACTAGACGTCTGTGAAGTTAAGCTGTAGTGTTGTGCTCATGATTGAGACTGTACCTTTTGAAAACTTTGGTGGGTTATCATTGATGTCTGTCAATGTAACAGTCACTGTGGTAGTCCCTGACATTCCTCCCATGTGACCTCCCATGTCTCTTGCTTGAATGACAACCAGATACTCCTCCCTCATCTCTCTGTCCATCCCGGCCAGCGCAACTTTGATGACAGCTGTGAAAAGCAGATAAGACACCAGAGAAAAGGAACACTATGAAACACTGTGATTTTAGGAAGAACCTAAATACCTTACTGGCATGGAACCTTTATTTGTTCATATCAGAAGGAAGACAACGGTCATATGATTCAAAAAGTCTGATAAAGGCAACATTTATTGATCGACACATCAATATAGAAAATAGTGTCTCTCATTTTGGCGTTGGGTTTAACGCAACATGCCAGACGTCTCTGCATGGAGTTGTTGAGGTTCCTAACGGTGTCCTGTGATGATCCATCCCATGCAGCTTGAATGTTCTTCCTCAGTTCTGCAGATGGTGTTGTAGGGGTGGAGTGTTGATAGAGCACCTAATAGCATCCCACACATGTTGGAATAGAGCACCAGAGTGTGTGTTCAGAAAAGATAAGACCACAGGTTGCAGGACCTCATTAATGTAATATTGGTCCATTAAGGTGTCTGTAATGATGACTGTGACTGTGACTATGAGTGTATATATGTATATAATTTTTTCAGTCATTCCATCCGAGAACTACATGTAGATGAACACTATATAAAACAGTTATTGCCAAGAGTATAATGTAAAGGTTCTACTTACTTAAAACTAGAAAAGCAGTTTGAGTTTCCCTTTGAATTATACTTTACTGATCTGCTAGTCCAATTTCCAGCTTTTACAAAGCAAAAAATTCCCATTTGAAATCTCCAAAGCTGCCGTCAGAATCAATGTCTATCTTCTGTCTATTCCTTTCTCTGTGGGGTTTGCTCAGTTGACTAATTATCTCAATGATTACCCTTTAGTCAAAGCTTTCTCTATTCCCCCTTGGACCTCTACCAAAGACCTCCTAGCTTCATCATCTATTGAGTATTCTTGCGATGAGAGAAACTACTTCCGCACTTTTGCCATGAGATGTGTGTAGCCTCATCTAAAAAAGAATTGGAGAAATCCCACATGTAGCACTTTGAAACCAGCTCTAATAGTATGCATCCCCAGTCTAATGCGGTCCCGATGTTAAGCAAAGTGAGGGCTCGGCGCTCATCCTAATCCAGCAAGTGGCATGCATGGCCTGTGCTCTTTTTTTGAGTTAGCATTGCAAATGAGCTTGTTTGTTTGTCAGGAGTTGTGTGCCAGCACTAGGAGTCATGTGTATTCTAAGCCAGTGTGAATTATGCTGTCTTTCTCGTATAATCTTAAATATTGTATGCAGGATGGACCTTCTTCTTCCTGACTATCATAGCAGGGTAGAGAATGTTAAAAGCAAAAAAAAAAATCTATTCAGTCAAAACAGTACCCCAGTAGGTCCAGTTTAGAAAATAAAACAGATTCAGACAATGAACAATGCCTCTTTTAGTTTCATTATTATTATTTTTTTTATTTCTTTGTTGTATATTTACTTTTTTATGTAGACATAATTGTCATTGTCATCAGAAATCAACCAATTGCAATGCACAACTGCAATTGTGCAATGCCAGACTGTCATGGAGTCACTTGGAATGGCAGTGGGTGGGCTCTAATTGGCTCAGTGGTCTAATGAGCTAACACTAGGCTCCAACAGATTTGAATCCCAAAATTGACCTAGCTATCTCTGAATGGGTAGATGGTGCTCTCTCTCTCTCTCTCTCTCTCTCTCTCTCTCTCTCTCTCTCTCTCTCTCTCTCATCCAGTGTGATGCCAGCCGGCACAGGTGTCTGTTAGTCATTGTGTCAGAGCTGGGGAGTTGCTGCTTTCCTCCAAACGCGTTGGCTGCACCGCAATGACGTAATGGCAGCAATTCATAAAGAGATTCACTTCACGTCTTCACCCTCCTAGTGTTGGGAGGATAGTATGTTATGGAGGAGAGTCCTACCATAGTTGGGTATGGGGGTATTGGGGGACATTGGATTATAAATAACTAAATAAATAAATAAAATCGCACTTTGTCATCATCAGTGACGAATTCCATTTTGTCCATTTTGAATTCCATTCCATTTTGTCTTGGTGTCCATTTTGTCTTACCTTTCCCAAATCCACACTCCAGACGACTCTTGTCCACATTCTGCTGCCGTCTTGCTTTGAAGACACAAATACTATGCCATGGCCATATTGATTGAAAATGTGAGGGATGCTATTGGAGGAGCTATCAACACTGGTTATATCCAACGCCATACTGAGAGACACTACTTCTGCATGTGTTTCTCAATAAATATTGTCAGACTAGACTTTAATCATTCACTCTTCTGCGCAGAAATCCAACTTTTCCTTCTGGGTTGCAGACTCGAGACATGTAATATATAAATAATTCAGCCTGTAGGTATATCTGTATTGTCCACTTGGTTCTTAATGCTAGTTTGGAATGCCTGTCTCTCTGGCCCTTCCACTAAGGTCACATCATTTGTACTGAAGCAGCAGCTAACAGGACACAGCCAGACGTTTTCTGGTGGCAGAGTTCCTGGATTGGTGGAAGGCTATTAGGAAAGGTAGGCAGGAAATCAGCTGAGAAAGCAAACTAATGGAAGGAAAGGACCTCCTGTAAGGCCCTGCCATTCTGGGCAGCTGCTGGGTCATGTCGCCAAAGTCAGGCTGTACGTGTTTCACTGGAAGCTATTTGAAATGCTAGAAAAAGCAGGGCAGTCGCTGGCTCAAAAAAGAAGTGGTGGCAGCCTTCAGCAAGAGTCGGGTGAGAGGATGATATTTACTGTGGGTTACAACTCACAGCTTGAGAAGCTCTACAAAAAATGGATTATTACATAAAGCATTCAACTATTAATTTCTAAAAGACATAAAAATTAATAATAATAATAATAATAATAATAATAAAGTCTACCTCAACTTTACTTCCATACCAAACAAGAACCAGTTTGACTGCATTAATAATTATTTTATACCCCTTATTGCATCCCATACATCTGAATGTGTGGAGTTTAATATATAAAACGTAACATAAAATATGTGCATAAAAATGTTTTTAATCAAACATTCTTAAAAAAAAAAAATGCTACAAAGGTTATTTTAAGTCCTGCCACTTTCAGCTACCTATAGAACAATGTCATAAATCTGTGAGGGTGAAGAACCCTTACATTCACATAAAATGAACCTTAAACTGTACACCAGAAGGAGGCCAAAACAAAATCTTATTGCATTGTGTTATTGTTTAATTATGATACACAATAAACGTCTCTAAGAAAAAGGCTGAAGTTCATAGCTTTTGATCAGTGGCCATCACGGATTGTGATGGTGAAAAACTGGAATTTCGTGCTGACTACGGCCTCCTTCTGAATCTTTTCCACAGTGTTAGTATGTCAGCGACGGCCCAGCAAACTCGCTATGGATCTCATTAGCACTGTATTTGAAACCAGGACCTAGTCCCAGCTCAGGTCATGTGACTTAAACCTAATGCTCTTCTTAAACCTTTCCTTGAGATTCGCTTTGCACATTATTTTTATGTAAAGTCATACAATCAGCAGCTACCAGACTGTGTTTTTGCTACATTGTCATTGCTGTTTTCCGTTAAAAATATGCAACAAAGGTTTAAACGGTGATGTCATTGAAGAATCACTTTTAGTTCCCTAAAAAATACTTTTGCAAGTTTCCTTTAGAAAAATTGTGCTTCAACCAAAAGAGGGTCCTCAGACATTCAAAGAAACACAGTAGCACGTTTGGGCCAAATCTGGGCCACTTTTGGTACTTTGGCCATATTTGGGCTGAACATTAAGTACTATCTGGGTTATTTTGGACCCTTTAAAGTCAGACAGCAGAAACATTTGGGTCATATTTGGTACTCTCGCCTCAGATGTGATCCACATTTGGGCCGAACGTCCAATGCTATTGCACTGATATTATATTTAACTCTTTAAAGCAGATGCATTTGTCCCAAATCTGAGCCAGTTCTGGTCCTTGTCTGAATAAATTTTCTTTAGTATATTTTTTACACTGAACACAAAACTGTTTAACCCCTTATACTCTGATTTGCATTTATTTATGTGTTTGTTTGTTTGTTTGTTTGTTTGTTTGCTTAAAATTTCCAAGCTTAGAAATCTACAGTATGCATGTATTCTTCTGGTGCACGCAGTGCACAGATCCACCATGGAGCAGAACATGTATCTGATATTATTTTCTGACAAATGTAGGCTTATTCATTATTATTCATTTAATTATTATTATTATTTATATTGTATTAAAATTGCTTAAGTTCATTATTTATTTAATGAAGCCCGCTGATGTTCCAGAGCTCTCAAAGTCCCAAATCTGTCTGAAATACGATACACTTGGCTTTGAGTAATTGAGCAGCTTATACACAGTTCCAGTGAATTCCTATTCATCACAGAGGAGAATAAATATGAACATTCAATTCCCTCAAACTTCGAAAGAGTTTCAGCCACCAATTAAGCTGCTGATGAATCGGAGCATGATGTTTACTTATTTATTGAATGCATCGCATTTCCTGCAAAGTGTGGGAAGTGTCAAATAGATCCTAATGGCTGTTTTCCCTTTACCTTTTATTTTTCATTAACATTCACTAAAACATCTGGCTCACTTGAATGAGCCATCTGCATGTGCTCAGTAATCACACACACAGTGCACGCAGCTACTCAATTTAAGCTCCTGAAACTTCCCTCGACCATTTGCATTTCCACACTTTGACTGGCAGCGAGTGATTGAAATGTATTGTGTCGTGGAGCAGGCAGTCGCTGTACATTAGAAAGGGAGGAAAACAACAACAACAACAACAACAACAACAACAAAAACAAAGTATATTTGTTTAATATGCACATACAATTTGGACAGACACAGGCCTTGTTTATTGTCTGTTGTGTTTCCAAATTACGAACTGTTCATTTCCATCTCATTGCTTATTAATGTAATTTCACCATTATTTAATCATGTTGCTTACAGACACTGTTAACAAGTCGGCTGAAAATGCAATTAGGAAAAAAACAAAGTCAAGGTTGAAAAGAAGCAGCCTGCAGATGGAATTCAAAGATAGCCCTGTCATTTAAATCAAGCGGGCGTGCATGACTTCACACACCATTACAGATCAGCACCAGTTTTATGTATCTTTGGGATGTATTGTTATTTTTGTCCTGTTTATTGAATTTGTAAAAATCTTTGCACCTTTATCTATGTCAAAAAAAAAAAAGTCCCAGCATGCAGGAATAAATAACACAAGCCTAGGTAGTGTTATCAATAATGAGCTTTGCTACCTAACGAGCAAAAAATAAAAAAAAAGATGAGGACACATTTCTAAACAAACTAAAGTAAAACCATTTTCATGCTTTTACAGGATTTTAGTAATTCATGACCATCTGGACTGAAATGAAAAGATTTGAGAATGTGTGAGAATGTGTAAAAGCAGCCCACTCACCATCATACTGGTCAATGGAGAAATAAGGCTGGCCTTCTAAAATGCTGTAGACGAGTTTAGCACTGCTTCCATATCCAGGATCATCAGCGTCAGTGGCCGTGACCCTTGTGACTGATGTACCTGAAGAAAATTAGCAAGAAACAAAACATTATTAATATTCACCCTGATGAGAGACGGTAGCTCCTCCTCCTCAGTGTATATCACAATACCTACATTTAGAGTTATTAATATTCACCCTAATGAGAGACGGTAGCTCCTCCTCCTCAGTGTATATCACAATACCTACATTTAGAGTTATTAATATTCACCCTAATGAGAGACTGTAGCTCCTCCTCCTCAGTGTATATCACAATACCTACATTTAGAGTGTTAATAATATTCACCCTAATGAGAGACTGTAGCTCCTCCTCCTCAGTGTATATCACAATACCTACATTTAGAGTTATTAATATTCAACCCTAATGAG